>JACBWW010000012.1:1245051-1599838 GCA_020086605.1 Lanius collurio
TGCATCCCCCGCCTCGCCGCCGGCTGCCGCAGCCCAGCGCGCCCGGCCCGGCCCCGCGGGGTCACCGCCGCCCTCCGCCCCGCTTCTCGCCGCCCTCCGCGGCACAGCGCGGATCCGGCAGCCGCCCTCCTCTCGGGAACGGGCCGGCGCCTCCGGGTGGCGCGGCTTTAAGCGGCGGTGCGCCAGCACATCTCCCACCCCCTTCCCGGCCGGGCGGCAGGGGGGAGGGGAGAAGCGACACAGAAACACACACACACACTCTCTCACTCACACACACAGAGACATCCCCTCCGCAGCCCCTCCCGCCCCCCGCGCAGCTGCGGTACCTGTTGTCCAGCGCCCGCATCCCCCGGGCGCCGCCCGCCGACTCCGCGCCCGCTCCGCGCTGGGGCGGCGGTGCGGCAAGACCCGCGCACCGCTCCGCAAAGCTCCGCTACCTCTCCTCTATCTGCTCCCCGGCGCCGAGAGGCGCTAAGCCCGCGCAACACTTACCCAAAGTTTACCGGCTCTCCCCGCCGGTGGCGACCGCCCAGGGCTGCCCGGCGCTCTCCCTCCTGCCCGCCGCGAGGTAGCGGGGCTGTGGCAGCGGGCGCACCCGCGCAGCCGCGGGGGCACGAAGGGGCCGAGCGCGGCCCGCCCCGCGCACCTGCACGGCGGCCCCGCGCGTACCTGCCCGGCCGGGCGCTGCCGGGAGGAGGCGGCGGCCGCGGAGCGGCTCCCACGCAGGTGCGCGGGCACTGCGCCGCTGGAGTCCGCGCCTCAAGGAGCCGGGGGAGGCTGCGCCCCGCCTGCCACGGCACCGTCCGGTCCTCGGCAGCCGCTGTCCCCCGGTAAGGCCGGCCCAGTGCCCGGCTCGGCGCCCAGGAGCCGCTTCAGCAGCTGCCCGCCGTGCCCGGCTCGCCAGCCTCCATCCGGCCGAGGGACCTTCGCGCACCTCGCCCCGCGGAATGCTGCCCTGGGCTCCCGCTTTGCTCCAGCACCTGTTTCGGAACCTCTCCGAGGACAGCAACAACCCAGCTAGGGCCTGTAAGAATTTGCAGATTTACTCGGAAAAGCAGAAATGAAGGACCAGCGTAGCAATGGCATGGAAATTAATGTCATTGTGCCAGTGCCTACCATTTAGCAAGACACAGAACTAGGGAGCTGATCAAACTTTCACTGACAGGTTCCCGTGTGTTTAATGAGAGATTTCTATGCATTACCAACTTCCATCTTTATCAACTCTTGAATGGTCAGATAAGCCTCAGAACTTCATCTGAGAACATGATTTTTAGTTTAATTATAATGACAATAATTTCTATTTATATTCACTTTATTATTATATGGCACTAAATGACTTTAGCTTTGAAGGGTGTTTTAGGCAATGTGGATGAGATTTAGCATACTGCTAATAATTTTATATAATAAATCTGTAGAAGTTTAAAAATAAAAAACATTTACCAGCATTTTTTTTTCTTTTGTACTTGTATACATTCTTCCTTTCTAAAATGTGCATTTAAAGGGTTTAATTTTCATAAGACACAAGTGCTACAAATTCTTGGAATCCTCTTTATTTTAGGAGCCATGCAAAACTGTGCCAGCCTGATTTTGTTTATAGAGAGGTTTCTTAAAGGAGAATTCCTTAATTCACCTAGTGCACTGAACGTGGTTTCCTGAGCATAAGTGGTACCTGCTCTCTATAAATTAGAGATAAGTTTATATCTTATTAATATAAATTCTCTGCAACAATATAAAACATCTAAGTGTTTTGAATTAGCCCATTTCCAAAACTCTCTGACACTCCAATTTCTTGTTCAACAAGAGTTTGAAAATTTGGATGAGCTTCCAGTGTACAAGTAAAATGCAATTTTAATGTTATATAATGCAATAAGTACTTTTTTATACTATATACTCAGTGATACAGAGGCATTCATAACTAAAATTTCATTTTTACATAATTTTAATTGTCTTTAATAAACTCACAATGTATTTTTAAAAATCCATTCAATTCATATTCACACAAAATCAAAAGAAATAACAACTTTTCTGTAACTTTGGAAAAATATGTTCTCAGAGGTGTAGCATGACACACAATAGCCTTTAAATTCACATCCAGTAGCCAACTTCATAAACGTCTTTCCAAATGCCAGCTTCCAGTAGCACAAGCTGAGTACTTGCCTTTAGTTCCCTGTGTCCAATGTATTGCTTTCCCTTTAAAACACTGATTTAAAGAGATTCTTTTTCTCCCAGGGAAGGAATTCAGTCCCAGTATATTTGAGCCTCAAGTTACTAAATATGGATCAAAACACTGAAGTACAGTGAGTAGTTACTTAATTGTGATAAATCATTCCAGTATGACACAAAATTTTTATAGGCCTTGAAATAAAATGTTTGATCTCGTGGTATGGGGGAGAGGGTTGGTTTTGAATCACCATATTGGCTTAAAAATTGCTTTGAAGCACTCTCAGTTACACAAGGTCACATGAAAAAATGAAAATTGCTGCAAAAAAAGGTTCATAATTAAAAATACACTTTTTATGTTGTGAATAACTTCCATATATTCACTTAACTTAGGCCTTTACTGTTCTGTTTTGCTGTGTATTAGAACAGGGTCCAATTTCAGTTCCTATTGAAATGGAAAAGGTCCCACAAGTTCATTTACAGTTTGGAATGACAACTCTATTGACATTTGTAGCTTTAAAACTCCAAAGATAAATTTGGAGGTCTTGCAACACAGAAAGAAAAATTAACCCATTTATTAAAAATTTCATTTGCCTTAGGAAAGCAGCAACCCTCACACAGGTGAAAGTCAACTCAGTGCAGCTGAGCTGTGAAAGATTAATGCAAAAGATGTCAAACTGAAGGACTCTAACATTTAGATTCTCTTTTCCGCTGGAAAATACTTAGGAGATTGCTATCCACATGCCTAGTTTTAGAAACATTGCTGTGCTCTGTGCTGTTTTGAGAACAGGTAGGGGATGGGGATAGATGGGTTATGGCTTATAGCTAAGAGCTTCCTCAGCACAGAGCTCAGTGGCAGCATAGCACAGGTTGTGCATAGCACATTCTCCTAAGCATCTTTGTTCTGGTTTCAATACAAAGCTCCATCACCCTGTTCCAGAAGCAGGATGCTGCCCAAACTGTATATGCTCCCTTCCTCCCCTCCTGTAATCAAGCTCCTACCATAAGCAGATTAAAATATGCAAAAAGTTAGTCTGTTAACAGCTCACTCCCTCAGCAAAGAAAATAACAGATGTCTAGAGGCCACAGCCAGAATTTTAAATGTTAAATTTACTTTACTAGATACTTAGATCTGTGTTTGGATATTTAAATGAATTTTGTTGCTAGGCATGACTTTAGGTTGCTCATTTCATAAAATTATGATGAACTTGGGGCCCTACATTTTTATATGATTCTTGAAAGAATAAAGCACCAAATTCAAGGATCCTAACAGGAAAAAAAATTCTCAGTTTCCAATATGTTTTATTTTCTTTTAATATATTACAACAATACCAGTCATCTGCATTTATAGTAAATTAGTAGCTTTGAAAGAAATAAGGTTCATGATTACAAATTTGACTTCAGTGGTGGTGTGACTGTACAGTGTCACAGGTACAAACCATTGAAAAGTAGTCTGACTCCATGTGAAATCAGCTGAGGCAACAGCAAGCTACACATAAAGAAAATCTTTTTCAGAATATATGGTTATAAGAATCAAATGTAGTTCATAAAATTCATTCAAGAAAAAAATTAATCTTCTCAAAACTCGATTCATCTAATTTAGAACGTTTTTTACACTATATGAAGAGTTTTGTGAAGAAAATGGAATTAAGTGAAAAAAAAAAAAAAACATCTTTCCTCACAGTATTTTTATACTCTGTGTGTTTTCATCAGGAAACGTCAAAACACAGTAAGATTACACTGCTTCTTTCCAGAAACAGCAAATTCACAAGCAATCAGTAATAGGGATCCAAAGGAATCAAACCATTTCATCAGAAACAAGATCGTTCATAGATTCTGCTTATATCACTTTATATT
Organism: Lanius collurio; assembly: GCA_020086605.1. Lineage (NCBI taxonomy): Eukaryota > Metazoa > Chordata > Aves > Passeriformes > Laniidae > Lanius > Lanius collurio. Next base: position 1,249,069 of record JACBWW010000012.1, read on the forward strand.
ATTTATTGTAGTGATAACGATACACCATAGAATAGTAGGTATAGACCACTTGACTCAGTCCACTATTATTATTTACACAGTAATATACTTTACACAGTTCAGGATGGGAAAAATTCTTGTGAAATACCCAAAGGCATTTGCTAGTCTACCATCACTCACATTACTGATATTCAATAGATATGTGTGTATATATATATATATATCTATGTGTGTGTGCATGTGTATATATAAAGTCTGGGGCAGCTAAAAGAAAATATGTCACAGGGCACACATTTGTACTTGAGAAAATCAAGGATTGTTGACAAACTAGAGGAAATTAATCTGCTGAACTATTATTTCTGGACTTGTTATCCAGCATACCAGATACTCTGACTGAATCTTTAGCTATTCTTTCATCAATGCAAGAAAGATTTAAGACTGAAAGCATTTAAATTCACACCTGTTGAATTAACAGCAGCATACAAGATTACTTGCTTGATTATCCAAGTGCCACAGATCAGTCAGTCTTGCTTCTGCCCTGGGAGAATCCTAGGCTGACTCTCCTTGGAATATATTTTGAGTAATATGAAGGATAGCAGGATGTGTGGGAACAATCTACATGAATTTACTAAGGGTAAATCCAGCCTGATGAATCTGACTGTCCTCTGTGATGAACTGATTGAATATATGGATGAGAGAAAAATGGAAGTACCAGTACTTATCGTGCCTTTTGAAAGGCTTTCTATGCTTATTCCCACAACATTCTCCTGTCCAAGTTGGGACATAATAGACTGGATTGGAGGAAACTAGATATGTGTGCAACTCGTTGCATGGTTGGGCTAAGAGGGTAATGGTTAGTGGGCTGTACTCTACCTAAATGCCAATAGCAAGTGTGATCACCCAGGAATATATCTTGACATCTGTAAGGACAGAGGATATGTCCTTACATCTTTGTCCATGACCTGCAGGACACACAGGAGTACTTGTTCTTAAAGTCTGCAGGTGAGAGGACTAATTAATCCCTGCCAGGGGTAGGACTGCCATCCAGAGGGGCCTGGACATGCTGGAGGACAGGTCTGACCTTATAAAATTTGACAAGAATAAAGGCAAAGCCCTGCACTAGGGAAATAAAAACCCTCAGTGAATGGGCCTGGCTGGGGACCAAGTCTGTTGAAAAAGTCCTGGGAGTTTTGTCAGACAGTAAGCTGAGCATGAGCATTGGGTTCTGGCAGAAAAGAAAGCCAATACCATCCTGGGCAATAACAAGGGGTGTTATTAGTCCCCTCTGACCAGTATTTTATAGATCAAACCTTGACTAATGGATCATAGGATTGTTCTGGCTGAAAAGACTCTAAGGACATTTCTAGTTAGGATCAAATCTGAGATCAGACTAAGAGGCTTTATTCAAAAGACAGAAACAGCATAGCTTCTGTGGGTAACCTGATTAGGGCTGGAGCATCCTCATGGTGAAGTTGCTTTTCCATATATCAAGGCTGAACATTTCATTTCCACTTATGCCCATAACCCTATGTCTTCTGCATAACTATGAAGAATATATCTCTGCCTTCTTTTTAGATTCCTCATGCATTTAACTCTGTGGGCCGCTGATAGGTGTCCCCAAAGCCTTCCCTTTGCCAGGCTGGACAGTGCTAGATGAGCCAGTGGTTATACAGATTGTCATACAGGTGTAACAGTGTGTGAATTACCAATGGATTGTCTGTACTCTGGTCTCTTAGTATTACCTCCAGTGCTTTACAGGAAAAAATGACAAGTACAAAAGAAGTAAAGACAAAGGCAGTATAGTAGAGTACTTTTCAGTGATTTTAAAGGTTTTTTTCCTTAAAAATTACTCTCATCTTTACCTTCCTTGTATATATGCAGGGTTTTTTCCCCTCTGTTGTTCCTACTTCAAAGAGGGGATCTTGAACAAAGCTTAGGTCAATGGGAAGATTTTCAGAGATGTGACAGGCCAATGGGTTGAAAAGCTCCTAAATTTGTTTCAACTGGATGCAGGAATGAACCCTTAGCCATACTAAATGAGAGATGTTTGCTCAGTCTGAAAAGATATTATTTAGTTAAAGATTGCTTAAGAAATAAATGTCTAACAGCTCACTCATTCTGAATCTCTAAAATATAAAGACTATTTAGCTCTAACAAATATTATAGTACCTAACTGGGGCAAGAGGTAAGAGGAAAAATGCACTTTTTGTCTATTTCTGCATGTAGCACTATAAAAGTAATGTGCATATTTTTTTCACTACATTTCATGTTATATATATATATATATATATATATTTGCAGGATATAAAAAAGAAGCATATGGCTAGCAGACATAAAAAAAAGATGTATTTATTTATATATCTCAAATATGCATTTATATTTTAAATTATGTTTTTAAAATTACCATATGCATGTTTAGTGAACTGTCTCAACTGTGTGAAAAGATAGAACATATCCTTAAACATTTGTTGAATTTTAACACATATTGCAGAATCACTATTTAACATTCAATGACCACTGTAATTTTTACAGGAAGGTTTTTTGTTATACTTTAAAGTTAGTTCAAGAGCAATTAAAGTACACTACATTCTCTGGTCAGTGGAACTGATGGACAAAATTATTAAACTTGGATGATTTTAGTTCATTCAGTGTAATCATCTAGTGCAGAGATAATTCCTATCATTAAAATATAAAATTAAAGATATTGAGGGACTCATGAATGTAGTGTCTTTTTTCCTCTCTTTTCTAAATTTCTTCTAAATTTTGCTTTGCTCATGTTGGTTATGTTTAATATCATGCACATGGGCTTCCTGCAGGTAGATCAAAGAAAGGGCAACAGTGGAATGTCATGTCTTAAAAAATAAATGTGCAGGAGAAATTAATAAGAATCATCTCCCTTTCCTGATGAGAAAAACTGAGCAGAAGTCAGAATAGCTGCTCTTCCCTAGATTCATGAATAGACAGAGGCAACATAGAACAGAATGTATGTCTGCCACAGAGGCAGTATAGAACTTTTGTGGATTATAATCAAACAAGTATCAGTACAGACATAGATGACTAAAGAACTAATGAATCAGTAATGAAGAAAAAAGTGAGTTTCATTTAATCTAGAAATTTCCATGAAAATGGAAAGCATTTAGTGTAAACAATAAAAGAAAATGACAACATTTTCCTGGTTGATGCAGCATAAGGAAAGGGGAGAAAGGAAAAGGAATTCATAGCAAACTAATGATGTTACAATTTTCCTTAGCTTGAAAAAGCACCCTAAAAAAATTCAGCATCAGAAAAAGAATTATAAGAAAGTATTTTAGAGTAGGGTCGAAATTAAAAAGTACACGTCTGCCTGTCATTCACAGTATTTGAGTAGAACTTGTCATAAAAGCATCAAGTGAACTAAAAGAATTCAAAACTTGCATTTCTAACTAGTTAGACCTACCTAATTAGCCCTACTTCATTTGCATTTTCATTCAATATGTTCAGGAGAAAAAACAAATTGGAAAAAAAAACAGATCAAAGGAGATACACTATGTTAGTAACCTAGAGTTATATATCAAACTATATTGGCATGATTATACCTGACTGGTGAGAATAATTAACAACACAATGAGCAAGACCTAGGGTTTGGGTACTACCATTTTATATATTCAAGAGGAATATGTATTATTATGGCTGAAAGTGAACAAAACTTAAAAGCTGAAATAAACTAGAAATAGTTAAGACTTACCTGTAAAAGGAAATTGAAAATAAATAGTAAGAAGAGAAGAAAGAATTAATTGCATTTAATTACTTGAAAAGAAAGGTTTTCCAGAGAGCTGATGGAATGAATTTGGAAGAATGTCTCCAAAAATGGTTTGTATCAGTGCAACTTAAGTAAGGGAAGCAGAAAAGGTGGGCTGAGCAATGAAGAAAAAAATTAAGAGTACTTTTTCTTCAAGTTAGTAACAAGGAAGCTACCAGCAGTCTTCAAAAAGAAACTTTTGGTGGATTCAAGGCAATCAGAGAAAGAAGAGAAACCAATAGGGGCAACTAGTGGCTAGTTAACACCCACTCTATTTATAGCCCTTAAATCTCAGATTCTTATATAGTTTTAGGAGGAATTTATGATTTTACTTTTTCTTCATCTGAGATTTTAAACATGTATGTAACAAAAAACACATTCCACTCACTTCTCTGGGAAGAAACACACATATAGATTCCAGGGAAAATTTTAGAAATTTTTCAATACATTTTTTCCTTTGTATTTTGTTTTACAAGGTGTGCTATAGTTAAAAGCTAAGTTCTCTTCTAGTTGTACTGTCACAGATATCAACATAGTTTATTCTAGATTTACACCATATAAATAGGATGAAGACAAGGGAACTGGTTTTTGAGAGCAGCAGGATCCTGTGCGTAAAGCACTCAGTGGCAAGCTTTGATAATTTTGCTGTCTACTCCAGTTCTGCTGTTGGTTCATTATTTGACTTTGACATCCAGGATCGACACACATAAAATCAGCACTGTGATTCAAAACTGCAACTTATAAAATCTTCCCTTAACACAACAAACCTCAGGTATTCAGTCAGAAAGAAAAAAAAAATAAATCCCTGTGTAACTAAAGTTCTACTTTCAAAGATGTCCACAAATTCCTTATTTAATAGATCAATGCATAGGCCACCAGTGGGCCATTTTCTTTCATATCCCCTTCAGGAGACTAAATATAATACACATTTATATCATCCCCACCATAAATACTCAATCAAGGTCTGTGCAAACCACAGGGAAATTGATTTTTCACTCAGACATAACTCCAGAAGTCAAAGAGGTAATGTTCCAAAAACTGAGCAGAGCCTCAGAATGGTTGAGGTTGGAAGGGACCTCTGGAAGTCCTCTGGTCCAATCCCCCTGGCAGGATCAGCCTCACCAAGAGCAGATTGCCCAGGGTTGCCCAGGGGTTAAGTAAATGACCTGAATGGTCTCATTCAGACTTCTCTTCCTGGAGAGTCACAAATTTGCATATCTTACTTCACAGGAAGATAATTCATCATCCTCACTACCTGCAGATGCCAACCAACAGAGAAAAGATGAATTGGACAAAACACAGGAATGGTACTGTACTAATACTCCTACTGAGGGCAAAGAACTTGATTCCACCTTCTTTTTTTCCTGGGTTCCAGGATGCTTTTCCACCTAGTGGGTCTGTAAAGCCATGTTTTGAACCGAATTCCAATACAATAAAATTGCTTTAACTCAAAAGAAGTGACAGAGACAGATTCCATCAAGACCAGATGGAATGTTAAAATTCTGGCATAGTGGAGGTGAGGACTTTTAACTCCTTCAGAAAATGTTTGAAGCAATTTCTTCTAATTTTGATGTTGTCACTTTCTCATTCGCCTGACAAATTTTTAAAAAGAAATTGTGACACTTTTAAGATGATGTGAATACCTGTTGAAGATGCCCTGAATTGTCTATTAGATAAAGTTGTTTAAATGACTATGCTATGAATTTGCTTTTGACTCTAGTTCAACTTTTCCAAAAACGACCATGATGTCTCAACCACGAAGACTAGAGCCATTTTGGATATGTGAATATGTGCAACACAGGCTTCTAAGTTTTAAAGAACAAGAGACATTGAATTTAGCACTAAACAGCAAAAAGCAAGAACAACATACATGGAGCTTAATTTAAATGTTTGCCTAGATAATCTAATCAACCATTTATACTATTTTACAGCAAGTCTTTTAACTACTTATATGTATTTTACTTTTCTAGACTGAAATTACCTGGAGTAATGAGTTTCTCTGGTGTGACATACAGTGCCAGCACAATGGAGTAGCAAATTTGGTTTGATCTCTAACATAAAATGAGTCCATGAAACTGTGGTTTTTTTATCTGGCTTACTTGAACTCCAGCCTGATAGCTGTGTGCCATATAAATGTTTGCTTCTAAAAGCTAAATTAAACCAAAATCAGGTTACCAAACAATAAATACAATACATGTGTTTGCTACTCCCTTAGTTTCACTTTTAAGGCTAATTTTTTGCACTCCGATTTTGAGTATATCAACTAATTTAATGTTTCTTCTGTTTTCTGTAATTACTTTAACAGTTTTTATAATATTTTAGTTTTAATAGCTTTGCAATGCTGAGTTTGTTTCAATGTATAACAAACACTTTGATTAGCCCTTATTTTCAAGACTGTCTTGAATGGAATTACTTCTGTCTGCTAGTATGAATAAACATGCATAGCCCCTCTCGGAACAAAAACCAGTCCTGATGTTGAAAATTTTGCTAATTTCTATCACTTATGTATTCAGGCTTATTATCTGGAAACTTTCTCCTTGATATTGTACATTTGCATATGCATGAATAGTCATCCACCTGCATACAGTTATTCTTGGTGCAGTGTTTTAGCATTTGTGAGCTGGAATTTCAGACATTATGCACCACTTCTCTTTATTGATTGATCTCTGATTCTTCTGTAGGAGGCCTCACCTGACATAGATACTGAGGGAAGTAGGACTGGTGGAAGGGAAAGGGAGATATCATCCTGCTCAAAAATTCCAAATAGTGCTGCAACCATCAGGACTGCTATGATGTATGGGTTTCTGGAGTAAGATATACATAGGGACTTCTCCTCACCTGAACCACCTTGAGAAAATGGAAACACAGCTTGCAACAGTTTCCTGTTTTGTTGTATTTGGTTTGGTTTTTATTTCTGTGATGGTCATCATAAAGCTAAAACTCAATTTATTTTTAGAGATGGGTGTAAATTCAGGTCTTATCCAAATGCTACTCTGCTTTTAAAAACAACTTTCAGGTGACGGAATATTTAGTGAAAAATTTGTTATTTGCAAAGCTGATTTTAATGCCAAAAAACTAAGACATATTTCAGGCTGAGAAAGTTGGGACTGTTCAGCCTGGAGAAGAGAACCTTGCATGGAGACCTCATATCAACCTTCCAGAATCTTAATGGGTCCTACAGGAAAGACACAGAGGGACTACTAGTCAGAACTGCAGTGATGGAACAAGGAGTAAAGGGTAAAAATTGAAAGAGTGGAAATTTAAGTCAGATATTAGGAAGAAATTTGTTAATGTGAGGGTGGTGAGACGCTGGAACAGGTTGCCCAGAGAAGTTGTGGATGTCCCAACCCTGGCAGTGTTCAAAGGTAGGCTGCATGGTGCTTTGTGCAACCTGGCCTGGTGAGAGGTGTGCCTGCCTGTAGCAGAGGGGCTTGGAACCAGAAAACCTTTAAGGTCTCCTCTAACCCCTTACCTTTCTATGATTCTATAGTATAACAGCATTTTAACTAATCCCCATTTGATTTAGTAGAAAAGTTTAAAATAACTGGTGCTGTTACAAATGCATCCATGCTCTGTTTGTACTATTTTTCTATGATGAGCAGAAATCTCAGGGATGATAAATTCTTGTAAACTTTGTAAAAGCCAGTGGCTAAGCAAGTAAAAGATACTTAGTTTAGCAACTTGGCTGGGAAAAAGGTTTCAGCATAAGTGAAGCTCTTACCTATTCTGTTTGGTCTGTCAGCTGACTCACATGCACACAGTGGGAAGCAGGGACAATTTGGATCACTTCCAGAAAAGAATAAGGATTCCAATTTACAAAGACCCAATGCAAGGTCTCTTTGAGACTGAAAGTTCTAAGAGAGGTAATACCTGACATGAAGCATTTGAAAACAGAGAGGATAGAAGAATTTGTGAGACTTACGGTGTACAAACACTCTGTCCCTGTAAGGATTCAGCATGGTATTGTACAGCTACAGTACAGCCCCTTCCAGAGACTCAGATTTTGCAGGTTTTTCAAGATACCACTAAGGACTTGTGGCAAAGTTGGCCATGCAATGACACATTTCCATTTTAAATAGAAATGTTGCAGCAAAACAATTTTAGTATGCAGATACAGCCACTAATTGCTCAAAGCTACTTCTTAAATAACTGAGCTACTTCCTCAGCCTGAGCAATCAGTCTGTTCCCAGAATGGCCAAATTTGCAAATTTTATCAGAAGTACAAGGGCTGCTTCTCTCCTTTCTAAGGAAAAAGTACCCCGTATTTAGGACAAAATGCTGAGCTTTGACTAGACTGAAAACTACAGCAAATGAAAAGACCTCAATTATAGTTTTAAAATCCTTCACTTCACATTATTTTAAATTTTAAATTAGATGTCACAACTGTAGTCAATTAGAAGTTAGTAAATTACACCATTCAGGATACACTGGGAGGAATTAGTCCATGTTAGCAAATATTCATTAAAAAAGTGGTGGGATTTTCTTTTTCCAACATTACAGTCTACAGATGGAATCCTAGATATATGAAAACTAAGAGATCTGTGTTATTTACTATTATGCAAATGTACTATATTCTTGCTTTTAGGAAAAAAAATGAAACCAATGAACTATATGCAAAGAGCAGAAAGACAACATTAAATAAAGAGGTCAGAGAAAAACTGATGGATGAAAACAGATAAAATAATAGATTGTAGAATGGCTTGGGTTGGAAGGGACCTTAAAGACCAACTGTTTCCAACCCTGCCATGGGCAGGGACATCTTCCACCAGACCAGGTTGCTCAAAGCACTACCCAGACTGACCTTGGACACTTTGAAATACTATCTCATATTAACTTACCATATTTTTAAGAAACTAAATAATAACAAAGAGAAAACAGAAAAAAATGTTCTGAAAACACAACAGAAATAGAAAGTTTGGTTGAGGTATAAATTAAGGACAATATAAATATATATATATATTTATATATGTATATGGAAGATAAGAACAAAGAAAAATTCCCCATATTATAATGCTCTGTAATTCTTTTTTCCTAATAGTCACATCTTGGCTAGAAAAAAATAAAACAATGGGTTAGATATTTGCTTTAAATATCTGTAAGGCCCATAAAGAAGTTATGTTATTTTTGTAATATTTGACATTAGATGCAGCAAAACAACTAAAAAAGTGATGACAAACAGCTTTCAGGAAGCAGACAGCAAGATTTTAGTGATCCTGAGATAAACAGGACTGAAAAAGTAAACTTGTCAAAACCATAGATGCTACATCTGCATAAAAATGATGCACCTGAATAAGAAAAATGTATTTGAAAAACACCTGCTTACTAGCAGGTATTCAGAATAATTGTCAAGCCTAGGAAACAGTAAGTGATGCTACAGTTAGAAACCTCCCAATTCCCCACCTGAACTGATTGAATAGATCAAAAATTCAAGAAAGTTGCATAATGCACAAAAGAAGAACAAAATCATTAGCACACACTGTAAAATCCCTTGCAAAGAAGCAACCCTTTGGTTTCCTGATGCCCTAGCACTATATTACTTTTTAATGGCACAAAGAGCTGTCAATTGATATTAAGTTCCTTGAAAAGGTCTTTTCATTGAATTAAGCTTCTTAATAAAAGTAATTGCTTTTCTAATTCCCCACTGGGCTACTGAAGCATAATCCAGTAGCAACTATATAAAAGTAAAGTCTCAAACACTTCAGTTGATATTTGGACTGGAACCATAGCATCAAAACCAAAGCTATGGCCTTGGCAAAATAATATATAAGCAAGAATGAAACTCATTTTGTTGCAGAAAAGAAGTAGATTTGCTTAATAATTTTAATGCAGAAAAAAAATTATTTTATCGTTTAGTTATATTTAGGCTTCCTTAAGTTGATGCATTTTCAAAAGCAAAGAAAATGTAGGAATAGAAAGAGCAGCAGCTTTCCCTTGCAATAGATAGATCAGATAGTTAAGGGAAATTGTATTCTACCCACCCAGCTAAGAGAAAAGCATACAAAAGGAAGTTTAATGAATAGTCTTACTGAAATGTTGAGATTTTTATTCATGTAATAGCCAGCTTTCTGAAATTTACAATGTGTAAAAAGATTATGTCTGGGCAAAGACTGCCCTGAATTTATAGCAAATTTTATAGGTCTATCTCCACTTGCAAATTTGGTGCTGTGTAATGAAGGAGGGTGGGGGTGGTTTTTTGGGGGCTTTTTTGTTGATTGTTGCTGTTGAGGTTTTTTTGTTTTTTGGGTTTTTTTTTTTTGTTTTGTTTTTTTTTTTTTTTGTTTTTTTTTTTTGTTTTTGTTTTTTTGGTTTTTTTTTTGTTTTGTTTTTTGTTTTTGTTTTTGTTTTTGTTTTTGTTTTTGTTTTTTTACTTTATGCAACTAACATAACTGGTCTGCACAGCAGATAACCAATTGATTTCCATAGAGAAAACATATCCTGGGAGAAGCACAATGGACACTGATTCATGCTGCACAGCCATGGAATATTTGTTTCTTTTCTTATATACTCCAAGTTGATCAAAAGAATGTAGATATTCAGATCCTGTGGAACAATCAGCTGCTGCATTAAAAATGAAAAACAGCTATGTTGCAAAACAAATGGAATCTTTCAGAGTACTTCTTTAACTAAACTAGTTGTTAGTTTTTATTAAGAATCACAAGATTTTGTTACTTAAAAATCACCATATTACTGTGAGAATCAAGAGATCTTTTCTCTTCCTGGTCCTGATGCTGACTTGCAGGATAACTCTGAGACTCCACTTTCTGTTAACTTGAGGTCTGCTTTTCCACCCATTTGTCTTGTCTAAATGTAAATTAGGTGGAGCTGCTTCTTTTTGTATAGCACCTGGTATAGATGCAATACAATTCCCTATAGGCTTATGACATTTTAGTGAAACAACTCATAGATATTTTGGAAATCGCAATTAAAAAACTAAAAATCAGTCTTTTGGATGTGTATACCTCCACAAAAGCCAGAGAGGCTGGTCTCTATGTTTTTTCTGGCTTTCTCTTTACAAATGCAAAAATGCTGAAAATTGTGAGTATGAAATTAAATACTTAATTAGCTTTCCATATATGCCCATTAACTAAATCTCCCTAAGATTATAGTGAAATTTCCTTCCACAGAATAATTGCAAAGAGTTAACTGAACAAACTAGTCAAAAACACGGTAAGATTTTCGTCTATTTACAGTTTGTTTGGTTGTTTTGTTTTTTTAATTTTGTCTTGTAGCAGGCTGCCTTAAATATTTATATTTTGCCCTAATTTTTATAATTAAAAATCATATCTGTTTCAATATAGCTCATAAGTAATGAGTAGATTTTCTGCATTAAGCCAATCACCAAGAACCTAGGACACAGAAAAAGTGAAGCATACTTAAATAGAGTAACAGATTCCTTTTCCCTTGGATCATGTAAAGAATGCTCTTTTTAGTTGTCCTGTTATTTAGTTGTAAGCAACACAGAAGAACATTAAGCACAGTGCAGAGGTTTAACTAGAGACTTCTAATGAAAGATTTGCAATGCACTGACTGCAAGGCTGCTCAGAATTCAAGCAATAAAATTGCTTTGAGGAAGTGAACATAAAGTAACATGTATTAGATGATTACATTACAGGGCATCCCATAACCAGGTTCACTGCTGCCTTTTTATCCCTTGGTAGCTGTGCCAAAATAATTTTTATCTTGCAAAATCACTCCTCAGCCCTGAAGAAACAACTGAAATTCCAGCTTTATTATTCATGAATTAAAAATAAAAAAATGTTTGTAGCCATGGGAAACAATGTTTGTCTTAATTAAAAAGTAATTTCAGACATGATTTTAAATGTGCTTGTCTATATTTAAGTTGTCTGTTATGCCAAATGATTCATACATCAGAAGTGCTACACATGGTATGAAAAGAAACAGGCAAACACCTGTGATATACAAAGTTCTCCTACTTTACTATATGTACAGCCTGATCTTAAAGAAACACTTCCTGCTGTGCTAGTAGCTAACATTCTTCTGGATACCAGTCATTATAGCTTTTTATTATTTTTAACCCGTTTCTAAACAGGGAGATACTTATTGAAGAATATTTTTAATATATTTTATGGATTTAATTCAATTTCTGTATATTTTCACTGGAGCTTGACTGACAATAAATATTTTGTACTTTATGTATATACAAAGGTATCCAATTAAACTGCTGTAGTCTGTGAAGTTACATTACTTATAGGCATTAAGATAATTGCACTACTACTCCCAGTTCAAAATATACCCATTTACCCCTAAAAGCCTGAGCAGATGTTTTTCTCTTTTTAAAGTGTACTGTTCATCCCCAAAAAATTGAATAAAATACATATCACTATCACACACCAGATTAAGGGAAAGCTCATGAACACACAATAGTATTAAAGTTATTCTGTCAAAATAATTTATAGGCATATAGAATTATTGCAAAAAGACTCAAATAATAAAAAAGTCAGTAACAAAAGCAGAACAAAAAACTTAATGAATTTGATAAGAAATGTTTCTCCAGATATATACGCTCTTTTTTAAAGACCATTTGAAAGTTTAAATGCATTATCAGCCCACTGGACCAGAATTTAGAAAAAATCTCCTTTATTCTAATATTAATTTATCTCAAATTCTTGGATATCTACAGCAATTGCTGGATCCAGCACTGAAGCTGGAATACAGGTTTATTCATGCCCCATAATATCATTGAAAGTGGGTTTAGAAACCCACAACAAGCCTATATCACAAACCCTAAGGGTTCTTTAAGTAAGCATTAGCTCTCAGTTTAAGATGACAGGTTGTCCATTGCTGACAGTGAAAGCACAATCAGTGCAGTGTATAGAACCTAGAGATGCTCAGCAGCCCCAGTGCGAGGGTGCACTTGGAACTGAGCTGTCTAGGCTGTATCTGTCTAGGCTGCACCAAACAGATCCTTATCAGCTACAAAGGGAGTGTATTTTTTTTCCACATAGACCCCATATATGGGCATTTCAATTCCACTGTCACAATCTGCTAGCTGAATTTTGCTGCTGTCACTAAGCTCTTCTTTTAAATTGTGTTTAAGATAGAGGAAAGTAAGATTTCCTTTTTTTTTTTTTTTTCCTTATTTTAAAGGAGTATTTGACTTGTATTTTTAAAATAATATTCGGAGTTCCCTTAATTAAAATGGAGTATGCAGCCTTGACCTCCTTGTAATTAACTCTTCTTTCTTGCAAACCAGTCGCAGTTCCTTTTAAATAAATGGAGCTTGTTCTGTCTCCATGGAAACACTGCTAAACTTCCAGCTTAAAAACCTGTACCAGGACAATGGTACTTTTGCCAGACCAGCTTTGCCAAACAATATGTGTTTTTTAGATGCCATGGCTACACAGTTCTCTGCAATTCTCTGACCTGAGAGATCTCGATTGGGTGCTGACGCTTTGGTTTATCATGGAGTGAGTATTTCACTTTCACATTTTTCTTACAGCCAAGCAGTTCAGTCTGACTTCAGAACACCTATTGAGGCCAATACCCTTGGGACAGGCAACAGGGTCCTTATAGGATAATTTCTGATATCCTCTGCTCTTAGGTGAACCTCAAGAGCAGCAGGAATAATGCATCACAGTCAGACGGGACAAGCTGGAAGTGTCTACGGCCTGGGCTGAACCACGAGACTCTCATAAGGCCATGAGAAATAATCATTGCCATGTTTCAAAGATGCTACAAAGAACTCTCCAGAAGATAAATACTTTGAGTTGGCAGAAAATGTACCCTTTTATAGCCTTGTCAGGAGCTGGCTCCCACACAGCAGTGTAGAGACAACAGCTTGCCTCCTCCTGGTGCTGTATTAGTTAGGGACTGAGTTGGTATAAATTTATTATATTAAAAAATTAAAAGAAGCTATATTCCATTAAAAATGTATACCAAAAATAAACAGTATTATGCAGAGAGTTATCAGTTTTGTTGTTTTATGAAGTACTTGATTTACCATATGTTCTGATTTAACATGGCTGTTTGAACAAGAGCACGGAGCAGCAAGAATACTAGCAGGGGCTACGGTTTATTCCAAACATGCTTACCACCTATGGCTCTGCATATCTTCTATTCATTTACAAATGTGGATCAGGAGAAGAACAGAACAATTTTATTACATGACAAGTTTCAGCTGGGCAGTGAAAAGTCTCAAAACTTTTCCTTGTTTTTGTGTTCAGTTTCCATTTATTGGAGAGTTAAAAGATTTGAAATGCATTTAGACATGAAGTATAACACTGAGTAACAGTAAAGCAACTGTAGCCTTGTAAAAAAAAATAACTTTTAGTAATATTGTGGTTCCATTGACATCAAGGTGTCCGCATCACTGAATGACTACTTTCATGAACCAAGTCATTTTGCTTTTCAAATCTGCCACTTTGGGGGCAGTTATAAGAAAGATAATAAATCAGCCTTACATTGTCTTAACCAAGATTGATGGAGTTAGTACTCTAGGCTGGTTATAAAAAAGATAGAAATGTGTAAAGTATAGGAAACTGAACTACTGTGAAGTTACAGTAAACTAAACCAGTTGGTGTATCATGGAAGAGTGTAGAAGTGAAAACATGCAGAAGAAAAGTCAGAGATGATACTTTCTCTAATGCTATCCCACATATCGCGTGATATTCCTGCTAAACTCAGTCTGCAAATAAGGCGTACTTGCAAATAAATTTGATAGAAACATTATTCATGCATGCTTGGTGTCTGAACACATATTGTACCCCTAAGGAATGGCACACAATTTATGTTTTTCTACCAGTAACACTTTTGCAGTGTACACAGCTGAAAATGGCTTTGCCTGCATCTTCGATAACGTGTACTACCTCAGATCAGCATTTTTTTCATTCAAGCTTTAATGAAAACAATACACTGAGCTTTCACATAGGGCATTAGATAAGCCTTTTGCTAGAAGCTAGCTCAGAATCTCCCCATTCATTCAAATGTATCTGGAAAGTTCATTTTAACACATTTTTGCTGCCCAGTGAGAAAGTTTATTCTCTGAAGGTGAACTTGCTGCGAGAGTGCAAAGCTTTGTTTAAATAGCTAACTGAAGCAAAAAAAAGTATGGCAATATCAGAAAGAAGCTACATTTCTGTTGTGGTAAGCCTATTTTACTGAAGTTATTAAAACATATTTCCTAATGATTCACATACAATTTATTCCTTTCTACTTTATATTTCTCTGGTCAAGACATTTTTCAAATGTACCCAGCTAACTAAAGATCAGTGCTGGGGTGCCCCCTGCCAAGACCAGGTTTTGTTAAAATAGAAACTAATAAAGGTAACTCTTATCAGAACAATCTGTAACTCTTCATCATTTTAGATGCTACTAATAAGCATTTAACAGATGTTTTTTTAAAAAATGTTTCAGTATGTCAGTGGAATGGATAATTATTTGACTTCCATGCACAGCATGAATAATAATGACATAAAAAACACATACTCTTGGTACCAGCATTGCCATTATAAAACTATCATTTAGAGCAGTTTTAGGACTATATTATTGATAGTATGTAAGAACTATAGCTCGACAACAAAAAAATAAAAGGGTAAGAGCAAAAAATCTTGCATTTTTGCTAAAAATAGTCATATTCTTTGCAATTGAGAAAATTCAGGCTTGTGCATGGAAAACCCTCTAATTAGTGAACTCTTTTATGATTTTCATAGCAACAAAAATAAAAAAGTAAATTATACCCTGTGTGCCAGGCTAAAACTGTGGCTCCACAACTACATTTTTGGCAATGGCTATTGAAATGGTAAATAATAAATACTATTTTCTGCAGGAAAAAGATCTAACCATATTAAACAAAAAGAGTGCAAACTGATGTTTTATGTGGCATCAAATAGCATTTTCTAGTCTCCTAGTACTTTGAATAAAGACAAATATTTGCTTACTGGGCAGAAGAGAAGGTTGTCAACCATTAGAGATTTCAGACATGAATTACAGCTATTATAAATTATTGTTCTTTGTTGTTCACAGGTTGAGGTTTCTTTAATTAGTTAAAAAAATACAACAACAAAACAGGTATCATTTTAAAGTAGTGAAATAATACCCCTTTCTACCATTACAACTGTGTTTATTCCAGCTATAAATTTGCAAGATAAATCAGATCATCACTTTGCATCTCAGAAAAAGGCATGAAATATTTTCTTCCAGGATACTTAAAATAGAAAAGTCAATACATTTTGCAAAAACAAAGAAAATCAAGCATTGTGTTGCAGAAAGAGCAGTCTGAATCTCAGAACTATAATTATATTAGGACATGGTGTTGGAGAACATATAAAGTGTCTAAAGCTCTACTACAGCAAATAGATTCCAAAAGAAAGTAGTGCTGAAATTATCTGTGCTATGAATGTACAGGTTCTGCATCTTCACTGATTTAGGCACGTGTTCAGTACTATCAGAAATGCTTACAGATACATCTACTGTGGTTTAGCACTCTTAAAGCTCCATATGGCAAAGTAGGTGGCAGGATAAATTTCTTGAGCAGAAGTCTGTATGATAAGAAAGTTATTCTTAAGTGAAGCTTTGCATGATGGAGTAAAACACTTTCTGCTATGTTGTTATTTCAGAAGATAGTTTGTTCTATTTACACACAGGTACATAGAAAATATTTCTTAATTTGTTCTTAAAATGAAATCAGTATGCTTAATAAATGGATGACAGATTAGAAATTAAAATAGCAAAAATGTTGAAATTTTGGGTAAGGGGACATGGACACACACAACAAAAAAGTTAGGATTCTACTTTTGTTTCTTATAATAAGCTCCTATGAAAATTCAGTTTCAACAAGGTTTGTAGGATCTGATCTTGGAGAATAAATAAGCCGCAGGGAAAAACCTGCACATGCATAATTGCCAACCACCTAATTTCTAGATGAAGTGTAAATAATGTATTGCAAATCCAGTTACTAATATTTTACATGCTAAAAGAAGCTGGCCTGTGTTTAGCTCCTCAATCTGCTAAATCTTGATTCATAGTTGTAGAAATCTCTCCTCAGCGTAACCCACTTAAGCTCAGCATAACCCATTTAAGGACAGACTTTATAGATGCTAAAAGCCTACCGGGACTGTAGTTTGCAGCTTAAAAAGGAATACAAAATTGGTAGTATAAAATAAGAAAAGAACAATTAGAATATACACTTGTCTGTAAATAGATTTTTTGATGGTGCTATTTGATTTCTATTTGGAGGACAAACACCACATTACTGGCTACAATACCAGTTCTCTATACATAAATATTGGCTGCAGAAGCTAGGTTTCATTTTTTTATGGCCCCAAACTAAATACGACAGCTGCCATTTAGCAAACATAAAATCATCACGTCTGATAAAAATAACACACTTATTAATGCTGTATTGCAGAAGATTTGATATTGTTGTTTATTTCAAATGACTGTGCAGTGCTGGAAAAATGAAAAATGATGAAAGGCTGAAAGAAAAGTTTTCCCCAAAAGGAAAACCCAGAGGTTTTCAGTTTCCCACTGCAGACAGGCAAAGCCTCATGCTCTGAGGCTGCACACACCAAGTTATAAGACCAGAGCTCTTGGGAATCAGATCAAGCAATTCCAGAGGCGTCGGAAGGAGGCCTCGGTATGGCTCACTTCTGGGTGCAAACAGCAGCATCGAGGGCTGTGCAAGACATTTGGTGCATTCCCAAGTGAAGAGATAGAAGCATTTGTCACACTACTCAAATCCATCTTGTGAATAGTTGGGATGTTCAAATTATCATAAATAAATTCAGAGATGTGCTGAGAATCTTAATTTTAATTTTATACAAACATGGAGTCTGTGTTCTTGCATATTTTCCATGAACATAATCAAATACTAGCCTGGAAACAATATCTACAAATGATAGTTGGAAACTAGTTTGCATGGACTTGTTACACTAGGTTGCCCTAACATTAGCTGTAATAAAATTTTAGATTAGGGTCTTGCCACTAAAGATTTGCTTTCCCTTGCTTTTCCAGCTGATGCTACCATACCCAAGAAAGCTTTTAAAATGTAAATATGAAATATATAGACAAAGGAATGTACAAATAACCCCTTAAGATCAATCTTCAACCCCAGTGAAAGATAGATAAAGAAAAATAATGTAAACAAATGTCTGTAGGTTTCTGAAGAATTTTGCTACAATATAATAAGGGTGAGACTGACATAATTGCATTTCCCTAATGGTAGCCTACATGACATTGTTGTGCACAGCACTTCTTTGAACATATTTTGAGACTAAAAGTTATTTTTAAAACTTGAATATATGGAAATTAATAACAAAATACTATCTTTAGTGAAGGCAGCTTCATCAATAGAACCACAATTTTTTGTAACTTTATTCATTGAAAAACAATTAGCTTGTATGCGTTACTACTCAGAGTATATGTTCTGCTTAAGAGAATTTTGATGGATATCATTTCACATCATTTCCATAGCTAAAGTTGAACTTGACAGCAGTAGAACAGATTTTGGCATTACTATTACACATTTGTAAATGAGAAATCTGCCAGAGTAATTGGAGTTTTATTTTCATGGGTGACTCATTACTTAGCTGAAAACAGTTTGGATAGCAAGTATGTTTTCCAAAATTTCATCTGAGAATATCAGAGATGATTTTTTAAAGCATCTTTGAAATTTTTTTTTCTGAAAAGCACTTTTGTGACTGATTTTAACTAGTTAAATCAGATGTTATAAGTCTACTCATTTTAAAAATTCCTGAACTACAGATTTCTAAGAGGTTTAGGATGACAGTTTTTGTCTGATGCCAAACATCAGAAAAACTATGTGTCGGAGCTAAAAAAATTTAAGAGACTTCTAATCCTTTTTTAAAAACTCTTTTAGATGCATTTCTGAATACTTTTATAAATTAAAAAGCTAAGATGAAAGTCAAGGATTTTATCTATCATAATTTATTTCATAGTTATCTTGCGCCTTCAAGATATTTGCAGCTAGATTTCTTTAACTTGACTCAAAAGAAAATAAACCAGCAGCTGACCATCTGTGAAGGAACTATTGCCTCCAGCAATACCCAAGTATAATAGTTCACTCCTCCTGAGGCTAAAGCTAAGACAAAACAGCTTCTAACTAAAAAGCGATTCAACACTTCTAGTCATGCAAGTTCCAATCTCCATCCTTTTATTTAACCAAGACTCTTGTTTCATAGATTTTGCCTAAAAAATTCAGATTCCATTCATCCCAACTTTCAAAATGAAAAGATGCTTTTGGATAACTAAGACATTTTATACAATTTCAGATCCTTCCCCCTTCTGATTAAACTTAATTTGGTAAACTACTGTAAAACTGAAATATTTCTTAGTCTTCCAATAATTAATTACATCATATAGCCTTTCAGCATGGATTTTTGGTTTCATCAAAAATTGCTCTATCATATGGCAATGAAATAAAACTTTTCTGAGAATGCTTATCAAGAAAATCTCTCTTGAGATTTTCTTGGACTCTTTTGCTCTTTCTTAAGTCTGAAGAACAGTGCCTAATTTTTAAGAAAATGCCATTCCAGTGTATTTTCACAAGCTCTAAACTTAGCCTGAGATTTCAAGGAGGTGTTTTTGTTGTTTTTTCCCACTCCTTGCCATATTTTTTAGAGACAGTCAATGTTTCAAATTTATTGCAAGTTGTTTAATCAAGATCTGTCATTTAGTAGCTGAAGATAAGAGCTCTTAAATTAAACTGTATCTCCTGTTCTGTGAACTATAAAAACAAAATATAATTTGCAAATGCATTTGTTAATACATACTTTGGCACTCAAAATTATTTAATTTTGTTCTCAGTAAACTTCATGCAGATTTTGCCATCTCCTAGAACAGGAAGAGATTTGGGTAAATTCTCACTGCATATTCTTCCCTTGTGTTTTTCAGGATACCATGGAGCCATACTCCATGGCCCTACCGAGGCTATGCCAGAAATGCTTCCAATACTTCACAGCCAGATAACACCGATCCTGAAGTCTTTCATTTGTAACACAATACTTGCGGGCACATCAGTAGAATATAATACTAATTTTTATTTTAAAAAAAGACGACAGACATCTCAAAAGCTTCTTAAAAATATCATAGAATCATGGAGTCATAGAAGTTTAAGTTGGAAGGGACCTTAAAGATCATTTAGTTCCAAACCCCCTGCCATGGTCAGGGACACCTTTCACTAGACCAGATTGCTCATGCCCTGTCCAACCTGGCCTTAAAAACTGCCAGGGATGAGGCATCCACAACTCTGGGCTAAACTCTCCTGTTCCAGTTCCTCACCACCCTCATAGTAAAGAATTTCTTCCTAATATCTAATCTAAACCTACCATCCTTCATCTCAAGGCCATTCCCCCTTGTTCTGTTCTACATGTCCTTTTGAAATCCCTCTCCTTCAGGAGAGTACTCTCTCAGGTACTGCGAAGCCATTCTAAGGTCTACCTAGAACCTTCTCTTCTCCAGGGTGAAAAACCCAAACTCTCTTAGGCTGCTGTCATAGGAGAGGTGCTCCAGTCCTCTGATCATCAAAGATCATTGCATGAACAAACAACATGAACAACATGAACGATTAAAAAAAAAACCAAAATTAAGAAGTGTGGTGGGGTTGGGTAAATAAAACATGGTCAAAAATTCAAGGAGTTTTACAAAGAGTGGGAAATAATTCATACAAGTGAGAGACAAACTTATTACAAGGAATTGCAAAAGTATCTGAAAAAAAAAGAATGAATTAGCAAAAAACACCAAACAACTAAAAAAAGAGATTCTACACAGTTAAACATATAGATGCATACTAAGAACTTCTTTGTAGAAAGTATACAGTAAAATAAGAATTTGTCAAAACCTGATTAGGGAAAAAAGGAAGCTACTAACTTATTATTGGAGATTTTTATTTCAGTTTGCATTCAAAAGGTATGGCTCAGCTGAGTTATTAGCAAGTTACAGGCTACTAGAATCAATTCAGGAATGAACTGAAAGTTAGCATTTATTTTTCCTCTGAGAATAGGGAGGACAGTAAAATCAAAAGATGTACACAGCTGTGCTTAAATTTGAAAAAAATAGAATAGAAGGATTCAGAGAATAAAAAATTAATCAGTCTAAGTCCAGTTCTCACAGAAATGATGGAATAGTTGTCTTTGGGTAAAGACTGCAGACAATTTAGAGCAGATATCCACTTGGCAGGAGAAAACATCAATCCTGTTTACTTCATCCCTGTGACTAGGCCTTACCCATAGGAAGGAGTAGATGTAATACATGTTAATTGCTTCAAAGCATTTGCCAGACTTATGTGCCACATTCATAAATAAACTAAGAATTAAATAATCTGGATTACACTACTGTAACTGCAGAGCACCATGAATGTGAAGCTATAATTAGAGCAGCTACCGGCTGTCAAGCTGGAAGGAAATACTGAGTGGGATTTCACAGGGCCTGTCCTGGATCCAGTATTATTCAATATTTTCATTAAGGACCTGGATGATGGAATAGAGAGTACATTTATTAAATTTGCAGACAATACTAAGCTGAAAGCATCTGC
This sequence comes from Lanius collurio, assembly GCA_020086605.1. Classification (NCBI taxonomy): domain Eukaryota; kingdom Metazoa; phylum Chordata; class Aves; order Passeriformes; family Laniidae; genus Lanius; species Lanius collurio. Next base: position 1,270,335 of record JACBWW010000012.1, read on the forward strand.
AAGCACTTTGGTGAATAGGATTTGAATTGAAAGTAACCTTGACAAATTGAAAAAGTAATCCAAAATAATTTAAAAAAAAGAGAAAAAGATTCAATTCAATAAAGTACAAAGTATCACACATAGGAATAATCTCTGGCTGGGAAAAATACAAGAGGAGGAACAACTGACTATGCATCAAATTTAAAGAGGGTAATGTACCATAGAGACACTAAGAGTCAAAAACATTGTACTATATATGCAGAGCCATTTGATATAGGAAATGTGGACTAATCTTATTTGACACGAGTGCCTCTCAGTCTCAACAATTGCCATGGTCAAAGCAGCCTGTTTAGATAAAGTGCTGCATGAATTTTGGCTACATCAGAAATTATAATGGGAAAAAATAAAGGACATCATCTTGCCTTTTGGTCTGCTTGAAAAATTAGAACTAGTATTTGCCTCACAGTGGGTAGATTTTGAAAGAACAGTGTTCTTTGCTGCGACAATTTCCTCTGCCAATTGATTTAAATGTTACAGCACTGCTATATCTTCAGGTAGGAGAAGTACACGAACTAAATTGAAGGTGTTGAAGAACACCTACAAAACAGCTGGCCACAAAGGTTATAGTTTTTGATTAAGTATGAAGCACCACGGGGAATTCTGTACCAAATAAAGCTGTAAACAAGATGTATTTGAATAATGGAAGTTACCTTCCAATTTTGTTAGGAAGGTGGGGGTTTTTCTGTATTTCCCCAAATAAGTATCTCCATCTATAATATTAAATTTTAATGCTATGTGTATTATACAGCTAATTCACACAAACCCCATATATTGTTAATATTTATGGATTCATAGACACAGTAGTTTTCCTTTTCTATTATCCTTTGCATAATATAGCTTCAGCAGAGCTACTTCATCTACAGGATGGGAAATAAAGAGCTATGTTAGGGATTCAGAGACAGTAACAAATTTCAAAGAAGAATCAATGAAAAATAGCATACATTTGCAACATATGCAAGCAGAATTTATGTAGGACACATGGAGTAATTATTCTATTCCATATTCACCTATATTTCTCACTGTGCCTATTTTCACAAGTCCCCGAAATACATTCAGGGAAGATAGGACAGTCATGTTTCCAGTCTTTGGGATCAAATTTATCAGAAATTATATTCACTAGCAAAAATAATTAGACACAACAAAATTAATAAATTTTCAGAAAATTTCTAGAAGATTGGTTATTTTTATGCATCATCTAAAGAGCTGTTGAAATAATTAGAATGAATAAAAGTTACTTGCATCCTTATCATTAGGATTATTAAAATATCCTTTACCCTTCACTATCTATTTATTACTGCCACTTGGTCCTGCTTGGGCAATGAAATTAGAAAAAATAAATACACACTTAATAGTCAGTGATTTTTGAGGTACAGCCTCTGCTGTGGAATGTGAGGAAGCCTATAGTTCATTCCATCAGTTATGTGTATCATCATTTGTCGTGAGTAATGGAAGACATGTTCCAGTAAGTGGTTATAAGCATTGACATTGGATGAAGCTGCTATATTAATCCAGTTGATTTGGGAACCATTATAGTCATAATTTTAAATTAATTACACCATCCATATTTGCATGAGTACAAAGTCTTTTCCTTACTTCTTGCTCCCTGTGAAGTTATAGATTTCAGTCAGAAAGCCATAAAAAAGTGTGGAGCAAATACTCTGTTGTTAAAACTAGAAAACAGCAAACACTGTAACAGCTGTAAACAAGAAAACTGCAAATGCATAGCACTAGATAAATAATGCCAGTTACCTTTAGGCAAATGTAGTGCTTTTAATGCACTAATAGTAAACCACAACTGAGTATGGACATGTATCTGAATTCAAATTTATAGATAATTACATTAATTTGAAAGGAAGTTGAGGAAGTGACTTAAATTCTAAAAAGCTGATTGTAATGGTAATAGTAAATTGAAAATTTTGTGACTTTCTGATGCTACCCAAAAAAGGGAAGAGAAAATAATTCAGAAACAAGAGCTTCTTGTCTAGTAGAAAATGCAGTGAGAGACAGCAATATTGCCAAAGCACTCACCAGTTGTCATTTCTTAATTAGGGAAACAATTTTATTATTTAAATTTCTTTATCTAAACATGCTGGTTAAAATATTATATATTCAGTATATTTGCATTTTTATAAAAGTACACTCATATCACCTGCTCCAGTAAGACACCACTGCAAATTCTATTATTCATGCTCATTTAATGAAATAAATTAACGAAAATTAGTAGTACATTCTATGAAGTACTACTTTAATCTTCTAAACTTGTTATCAGGATGAGGCATGGTGATGTTAAAATTAATTTTATATAGTCTAAGAATGACAGAAAAGGTCACCAGACTCTGCTCATGGCAAAGAAATAGTTTTGTTTCTGCTGTTTCCTTGAGATCCAGACTGAAATGAAAAGAGAATATATGGGACAATCAGGTCTTTTTGAGAGTTATTCATACAGGTATGAGAAATTTCAGCTTTCTTCCCAGATTTTAGACACCTGTAATTTTTAATTATTATTTATAAACGAGATGCAAAGAAGAGTTATGCCTACTTGTCTCAGAAGTAGATAAATATAGTGAAGGCATCAAAGCCCGCACATGCCAGACATTTAAGGTATCATCAGAGTGGAAGAAGTTGCTTTCTAAACCAGAACTCATATTGATGGGGTTTTTTAAGGAAATTCCATTTTCCACTAATATTTTATGTTTTTCTGGAATATTTTATTCAAAGTATGCATAGCAAAGGACACTGGTCAAAAAAAAAAAAAAAGAACCTCATTCTACAAGTCTTGTAAAGGAACTCAGATGCAGGATAAGAGATGTTCCTGCTTCAGTTACTGTCTGAATGACACTGATTATAGAAGTCTTCCTACACAAAAGATAGAGAAAGTGAAATCAAGAGGGATAAAATATTGACATTTTCTTGAAGTTCTATCTAAAAGCCCACTCTTTTTGAAATAACCTAACTTTGGCCTTGTTGTTCTTCCATGACATTTTGCCCTCAAGCCATTCCAGGATAGTGGATTACCTGCAACATGTGATATTTCTCATGTGGGGAATTAGCATACTCTAATAGCTGACTTTTACCTATCAATTAATTAAATTTCCCTTAACCATCACAGTGCCTACAATGAAAATTATTCTTCTGTATGTAAATGCACTAAAATAACAGCACCTCCTGACTTTCTGCCCAGGTGTTAACATGGTAAAGTCTTTCATTTATTCAGGGCAACAGTTATTTTTAGAATAGGCAAATAAGACTGCAGTGATTCCAAGTCACGATCAGATTCTCATATTTCTTTTTTTTTAACTTTGAAAAAGTTACAATTGATACAACCCACTCACTGCCATTTACCATCATTAATGATTCCAACAACAGTGAATAACTAAAATTATTTTGAAGCCAAAAGCAGCTGCCAAGGTTCAAAAGCACTAAAAATTATTTCACTAGAACTTTTATGCCTAAACATGGATTTAGAAGTTTGCCAAGTGTGAGCATCTTGCTGTCTGCCAAACTGTCTCTATCAGTCAAAATGGATTGGTATTTGATATGCTAGTACACATGGGGACTAGGAACACACTTCAGAGCATTTATTATTATCTTTACTGCCTGTTCATTGCCATAAGTATAGGATTCACAATGGAACATGCCCCTTTTCACATTGTAGAGTATGGAGTGGTCATATTTAATGTTTCTCCCCAACCCCAGCAATATACCCACTGGAAACTGCCTCTTGGAAATGATGATATAAAAAAAATTTACAAGTATTAACAGGAAAGGGAGAAGGAAGCTGAAATCAGTTTTGGAACTATTTCCTTCCAGCACAACTGTACTTCTCTAAAGCCATTGAACTTGGTATCATCAAAAGAAAATGTCACAGACTCTCAAAAGCAAAGGACAGACAATTCTACAGATTATTATTGGATCATGTCCTATTTATAGAAATCTAACCTTTTCAGCCCCAAAGAAAAGCAAACAGAAAAGTGGAGTCGTGTCATCGATCCAAGTCCCAAATTGCAGTAATTTTGTACCGTTATTGTATTTTGCTAATCACAGAGACTCAGCAAAATGCTAAGTGAGTCACCATTAGTATGAGCAACCTTTCATAGTCAGTAAATACAACTACCATACTTAAATATTCCTAAAAAATAGAAAATGGGAAAAAAAATATCGAAAAGGTTTTCTGCATTGTAGGTACCTTTTTATCTTTGTGAATTGACAACATAATTTTTCAAATCAACTGTTTAAGTAACAAGTTAAACTTTGGATAATAGCTGGGGGGGAATTAAGTAAACTCTGCAATTTCAGAATCAACCTTATAATAGCAAATTCATGCCAACATTTACAACTAATATAGGAAAAAAAAATTACAGACAAGACGTGAAGTGCAAGATAAATAGCTGTAGGTCCAGGTACACAGTCAATCTCAATTCCAGATGAATGAAAATGGAGCCAGGTTATGCAGTAGAACAAAGAAATCCAGAAGGCTTAATCTTTTGTATAACCTAATTGCAATTGGCAGTAAAAACTCTGAAAACCTTTCCATACTTGGACTGAGGAGCATTGATGGGTCGCAGCATCAGTGGAAACAGAAGTAAACTGATTTCAGTTCTGGATTCTTTCCAAGGTTTCAAAAGATAAATAATGCTACAGGATCTGTTTCTAATTGCCCAGTAAAAGTATGGAATAAGGTACCTCAGAACAATGATCTCCTCAAAAAGAAAAAATAATCTTTCATAGTTATTCCCGATTGTATTCCTAATCTTCAGCATAGTTCTTTAAATTGGCATTACATCTGTCTTAAAATAAAAAAGTGGGAAGATTTGATATCTCCCTCCCACCCCAAAACTGAGTGCAGATTCCCACATCTGCTATTACAAATAAAACACCACTATTTCAAATACTGAGAATTGGTTTTGAGATTAAGTCACTCCTACATTTCACCATATTATTGAAATTATCACCGTATTCAATGGACTCACAGCTTTTTACAGCAAAAAATAGGTGTCTTTAAATGAGCACTTAAGACTCACCCCATATATTGAATTAACCCACTCCAAGGATAGTGCCAACCATCCCTAAATTTTAGGTGGAAAAGGGTTAGCTGTATGAAATTCAAATCATGGCATAAGTTTCTTTACAATAGTCTCACTAAGCTCTAATTTGCATCTGTTCTCAGTTCAGGACTAAATGTGTACATAGACATATATATATATAAAAACATATACATATATATAAATATATACCTATATATTTATATATATTTCTGTTTTAGCAATTTAGTCTTAATCTCTTTTAATTCAGTGGTGTCATCTCCAAATAAAGAGTTATTTATTAGTATTTATTAGTTTGCTGAGCTGAGATCTTCCCACCTGATAGGAGGACAGCATTATGATTTCCAACACTGCCTGCCTGGCAAGAATGATAGCATATGTGAGGTATAATAAAGAGCAGGTGATGGAGATGTTATGAAATGGGACACAGGCTTTCTAGCCCTGGTCTCCTAAGAAAAGCAAAAATATAACAAATGTAAAATATTTTTCAAGAAACTTGTGATCTTCAGATATTAAGAATGGAACTGTTAGGATATCAATTCTGTCCTGTCGTGGTCCGATTTCAAAACTACCTTGGAAATTTCTTGAGTACATTACTTAAACTCTGTGCAAAAGAAAAAAATATATGGATTTTGGTCTCCACACTATTCTACACTAAGAATATATCAGAAGCTAATCACAGTCTAGAGGAATTTATATTACCATCAACAAATTGCCAAAACCTGATGCACTTCATTAAATCAACCTGGTTTCTCACTCAAAGACTGGGAAACAACATTTTTCACACGGTGGAACAGTTCATGTGAGGAATTCCTCTGACATGAGTGAAACAGCTCACGTGCAATAGTTTTCACCTGTGTAAATAAGTTTTGAACAAAATAGCCTTCAGAAAATCTGTAACCCTTCAATTTGTTATTATAAACCAAAGGAAAAGGCTTTGATATTGACATGAGAAAGCCTCACAACAACAGGGAAGTCACAGTTTAAGCACTGTTTAAACAGCCAATTTATATAAAAAAGTACTATATCAACCTGTTAGAAATTGTTTTCATCACCTGTCTACATGACCTGACACTCATTCACTTGCAATTTTCCTCGAAGACCAAACTGCTTATTTAACCTATTTGTTCAGTCATTCAGATTTATATGCACTGGAATAGCATTTAATGCATTTGAGATAAACCACACTACTGTAAGTTTATATTGTTGACAAGCATCTTCAAAACCTGTCTGCAAACCTTCTACATTTAGTGGCAAATGTAAACAATGGCAGAGGCTGACCCATCTGACCTTTTCCAGGATGGTATGAATTGTCCTCATGGGTTGCATTTTTGTCTTGGCTGAGTACAAGAGAGGCTATAGTGGCATATAGTAAACACATGCATTTTTAACATGTGATATAAATAGTGGGTATTTTGGCTACAGTCTCAGGAAAGACAGGATGGAAGGAAGGACAGAACTCAAATGATCATAAAAATCCTTCTGTAACAATTCATTACAAGAATTCATCAAGAGGTACGACCTTAACTTATAACAATATATCCTGCAAATGCTTAAAGAAGTCAGGAACTTATTAGTTTAAGCCTGATGCTGAAATTAACATTATAAGAAAAGTATGAGCAATTACATATGAAAATAGTTTCCATTAAAAAAAATTAAATTCAAAGTTATATGAAATGATTTTACTCTGGTTTTAAGCAATAAATAACCTTTTTATTGAATTTGTAAACAGATCAGGTTTGAAAACAAGACATAATATATTACAGAACTTTATGTAGTATTTAGGTCTGTCTGTGCCCTGAAATTTTCAGTAATTATAATACAACATGAGAAACAAGCATATCAGGTTATTTTTTCTGAATGCCAGCTGACTACCTGTAATCAAAAAATTTTCTTACAGCAGTGGAAAATACCTACATGTCAGGACTAATTTGATTACTCATATACTATGAGATTATTTATAGACAATTGTTTCTGAAATTATAAGGGATATGATAGTAATTATGCTAAAATCCCTTTCTATAACCCATTATCATCAATTAAATATATAAATAAATTAGAATATTAATATGTCCTTTCGCTTAATTTAAAAGCATACACAGTGAGAATAAATACTTTTGTGTGTGTATATATATATATATATTCCAGAAAGTATCAAAAACACAGTAATTTTTTTTTTGCAATCACTACTGTGAGGCTGGTTAAGAATAACTATCAAAACAAAGATCAGAGAACCAATTAATCCAAAATTTCTAATGAAAGACAACTCACTGGAGTCTTCTACATTGTTCTCTCTTGACATAGAATTTACATATAAGATCTATACCATGGGATGATACAGCTCATCCATATTTCACACAATATCCTCAAACTCCTGTTAAAAGCCTCTATAATTTTGACAGAAAGAATGAAGCCATGTAGAAAGAATGCTTATATAATAGCACTCAGCTACCAATCTGACTCCACTGTTTGTGAGACAGGACAAAATTGGCATTCATTTTTCACCTTGTAGAGTTTCTACCCTTTCCTGGTACTTAACAAATGATAAGCATAGCTGTATAATTATATTTCATAAAATGGATGTGCAGCAGAAGTTTCCAAAATAATTGGAGCCAACGTTAGTGCAGTATTGATACATAATTTATTTTCCTTCCTCCTCTAATTTTATGTTTCTCTACACACACTGTAGTTACAATGCTGATGGAAAATAGTCTACATAATACTGTAAAAAACACAGGGAAGAATAACTTGTGTAATAATTAAAAAAAGAAAATCTTTCTCAAAACCAAGGGTAAATAAAGAAATGCATCAAGAATGTATAGTTCTCAAAATACCAGCTTTTGTAAGGTGAAGCATTTAAATACCACAATTAAATACCTCAATTGAGGTTCTTCAGGATTGAAATGATCTTGTTTCTTATGTCTACCAATCATTGATGAAGTTTATGAACAGTTAGCTAACATTCATCCCATTTTTTTCCACAAGAGTGTCAAAACAATTTTTAACTAGGAGATGATACCAAATGAATTCTTGTTAGCTTTTCGGAATAACATTTGGACACAAAAGCTGAAGCAGCTTTGGAAGCTTTCAAAAGAATCTGTGAAGATGTTTTTGATGCTATCAGTCAAAATCAATCTATTTTTTAAAAGTCTAACTTCCTTCAGTTAGATAAGAAGAGAGAAATACATAGTTGGTGATATGAATGCTACTGGACACTGAAGAGCAAACTGCCACACAATTTCACAACTATTAAGGAAATATGAAATTCATTTAAGCAAAGAAAACATTAGTATTCCATTGATAGTGTTTCCTCCATTTCAGTGGTTTTGTCTGACAAGGCTGCAGACAGAATACAACATCTCTCAGACCTGTCAACCCTGAAAAGCAACTCCAGTGACAGGAATCATCAAAAATTGACTTTTCTATTACATGAGGGCCTTATTTTCTCACTTTAAAATTGTACAGGTATAAAACCACTTCAGTCAAACAGAATTCATTAAATAACTTCCTGTTTGTGCTATTCAGAACATACAATTCTGCTTTTTCTTTTACAAGTTATAGCTCTGAATAACAATATACATTTTTTGCTGGGAGAACATAGTCTAAGACAGAGCACCTGACAATATTAAAACCAAGGCGCTGTGATGGTCTTTTTTGGGCCTTTGAGCTGTTCTCCAGTCCTTTGCTCCTCTTTGTGTTGTCTCTCCAGTTCTAATCTCTTTTGCCCCTACATATTTTAACCCATTAGTATTTCTCACACTGAAGTTAACATTGAGGATAAAATATACAGTATCAGCAGGAATATTAAAACCCTTAAGGCAAGATGTTACAAAGATCAACTGTTTCTGTATTCTGAGACCCAGGAGGCAAGAGCCAGATGAAGAAAATAGGCTGATTGAAGAAAATGACACGCTTGTTTTGAACATTTCTTCCTCTCCACAAAACCAGTAAAAGTTACAACTTTTCCCTCTGTTTCTCCTTGCAGTAGTGTCCAGGAGTCTAATTTTCCAGTCCCAGCAGCATCAACACTGCAGTGTGCTCACTGTGTCCATCACCTCACTTGGTGACAAAGATCTGGGAAAAGGCAAGTTTATCATCCCGCCTACTGTCTGAGCTACCAAGTGCTGGCTGATATAAGTCCTCCTTCTGAGATGACCCTTGGTATGCAGAGGTCATCTTTTGTGGAGAAACACGATAAACTTACCTGAAAAGCAGCCCTGTTTGGTGAGCAGCAATTCTCCAACCTACATCTGAAACATTTGTGTAGCACAAAAAGTGGGCCAAACAGTACACCCTCATTTTTTTCTTTTTTTACAAGAAACTTTTGAGGAAATCTCTTTGTTGGACTCTGCTTATACTTACAGGGACATGTAGCTGTTATAAACAGCCAAATTATTTTGAAAACTCATTTAGTTTCTAGAATAAAAAATTTCATGTACAGATTTTCCATACTGAAAGATTGATTTATATTTTTTTTTCACTTTTAAGGGATACTTCTTTGCAATGTTTAACATTTTTTTCAGGGAGTTCTTCCTTTGATTCAAAAAATTATGCACTATAACAAAATACACAACTAGAAAAATATCTGTTTTTCCCACCATGAAATCAGCAACAGACATCAGAAATTCCACAGACTTAGACTCAAGTCTTAATTTTTCCTCTTCAATAACACATTTTAATCTAAAAGACGTAAAACACTTTTTACTTTACAATATCTACTTAGTGCTGTGTACATCCAAGCTCCTCTGTCTATCAGAAACACTGATGTCATCTTTGTTTATTTGGACTATGCATGCATACATATCAAGGTATAACTTTAAGAAGTCACAGACATGTTCTGGGCAAACTATTAATTGCTGCCTGAGAATAGCTTAAAAACGTGTTTGTAGAGGGCAGAAAATCCTGGTGATTTATTATATCATTTTATCTCTCAGATGCACATGGAATACAGGACTACAGAGCTGCATATTACTGTGGCTAACACACAGCATTTAGATTTAGAGCCCTTTAATTTTGTCTCATCAATATTTGGAGAAAAGTGGAATGCAGTGCTATGCAATGATAAAATAGGGAATCTAATTTCAGTTTGTTTTTCACAGTTCTTTGTGTTTAATAAAATAATTCACTTGTTAAAGCTACTGATGCACAAACACTATTGCCAATCTCTTTTGTTTGCTCTGTTTGTGGAAAAAACTTTAAAACCTAAGGGAATATTCAAGAATCTTCTATATTTACCTGGTCTAGGCTCTATAAAAATATTTGATTTGTTCCAATTTTTCTACAACATCCATTCTGGAAATTAACACTCTTCTGAAATAACGGGTCTGCACCAGTAGTTTTTGAGGATAAATTTTCAGTAGAATTTCTAGATTTTTTTTTAAAATTGAAATCCTGTACAAAAATTTTGTAGATAATGGTTTGGATTAACTGTTATAAGGCACCATTACATCTATGCTTTGAAAAAGAATAAAACACCAAAAGTTACCTCTAAATATAACTAAGGTTCTATAGTCTTTCTTCTTGTATCCTTTTTTTTTCCTCTTTTCTAGGTTACAGAATTTCTCTCTGAATAGGTATCTTGATTAAAATATCTCAAATATGCAATTGATTCACCTTTAATGTCACCTTTCATTGCACTGCATCAGATCTGTAATTCTTGTTCAAAAGTATTTCTTACTCTTCTATACATAGTTAAATTTGCTATTGTATGTACTCCAGGAGCATAAAGCAACACAAAACCCAGAAGCACAGAGTGGCTGAGACAGGGAGGCATCCCTGGAGATCATTGAACCCAACATCCTGCTCAAACAGGACTGCTGAAGCTACAACAGGTTACTGAAGGCTATGTCCAGTGAGGTTTTGGCTATCTCTGAAGATTTCCACAAACTCCCTGGTCAAGCCATACCAGTGTTTGACAGCCCTCACAGGAAAGGATCTTCTTAAACAGAATTTCTGGTATTTCAGTTGTGTCAGTTGCACCTTCACGTGGAGGGTTATGTCCTTAAGCATTTAAAGTCATATCACTGCCTTTTTGAGCTTATCTCCATTGGAATCAGCCTAAAGCTGTTTAGGATCTAAACATGATGCACTTAAGCCTCTTAGAGATGTACCTAGCATGGTCTGGCCTTGGTGAAGTTACTTTACAACACTCAGCTAAGAAAATACAAAAGGAGGGTTTAACTTCAATCTTTCACAGCAGCTTGTCATTAAGACAACTAACTTTCCCAAGAGAAAATCCATGTAGGCTCAAGGCCATCTTCCCACAATATTGCCATAGTCTTGCCACCCTATTCTGTGCAAAAGTCCACTTTTTCCTTGCCTGGATGTGGATCACAGTGCCACCAAAAATAATTCCTCTGCAACAACTAGATGCACTGAATACATATATTCACACTTATCCTTGCTTAAAACTTGGGGCAGGGGGGATGTTGTGTGTTTCTTTTTTTAGATTATGTACTGCTGAACATTTATTATTATATCCAGGTTGCATAGTAGTTGAGCTTCTAGCTGTCAGGCCTAGAGCATCAGCAAGATTTACAAACTGAACACAGTGAAAAATCCAGGCTGTTTATATCAATCCACATATTTTGTCATAATGAAATGAATATCAATGCAAAACACAGGAGAGAAAACAAATGACGGGATCTAACAACCATGCCTATGGTAAACACTGTTTTCTCAAGTTCACTCAAGTTTTGCTTACTTTAATTTTTCCATGATTCATGGTTTAAGCTGTCAAGATGTTAACTATTCATGTCAGCAGACAGCAATACATGAAGATATTCCAAAACTAGCTGTGAAGGAGGATGTTGTATGTTTTTCTTTCTCTGTGAATTGAAGGGGTTTTTTTTAGGTTTATTTGTACTATTTTTCATCTCAATGGTTATTTTATCAATATAAACTCCTAAATAAAAATAAGATAAATCAAACATGCTTTATAAATTTTATGAACCAAAACAACTCTCAAAACTTCAGCCATTGTTGAAACATAATCTAATGAAAATCAATCAGATTTATTTTACTTTTCTTTGTAGATGGCTGACATTTTGACAATGTTGTGGTTTTTTCATTGTCTTTAAGATTCTATGTTTATTTAAGAGTCCATATATTATGTCAAGCTATTGTAATTTTTTTTTGCATATGCTTTACAATCAGAGTTCAACAAATTAAAGGATCTATGCATTTCACAGATTTTATAGACCATATTTAAATTATATGCCTATAGTTACTTAAATTTCAAAAATATTTCCAACATTACCACCATTTCTATAGAAAAATAAAGATTTCTTTAAGTCTAATAAAACCACACAAAATTATTACTTTTTTTATATGAGTGTCAGTGCAACCTCATCATTCTCATTCTCAAATATCTGAATAAGTGTATTTCTGAATGATATTTTTACTATTTTTTATGTTCTTCCATCTGATACTACTTTTGCCCTGTCGCTTTCCTCTTACAAAGACATGCTGAAGTTTATCAATTGCTTGTGAGCAAGAAATTGCCAAAAGAAACAGCACAAGTAAAAATTTTACACCATTTTTCACAAATGAATATTTCAATTTCCTTTAGCCTTCATTTCTGAGCCTTCAAAAAAGAAATGCCATGAAGAATTTGCATCTCAGAACAGCAGGCAAGGCCTGGGTCTTACATTTACAAAGAAAAAATGAAAACCATATCAAAGTGTTCGTGTGCGCCATATCTCATTCTGTACCTTATCTTTGTGGGCTCCTATAATCTGCAATGACAAAGTTGGTTTCTTTCTGTGTGAATTATGGTTCAAGTCCTCCACTTGTGTTTTCACTTTGTTGCTGTCTTTTTGTCCAATATTTCAGAAATCTTGTAACAGTTTTAGAGAAGGTATACTGACCATGTCATGGCAGCACAAGTCTTTATTAGGTTTAGTTTTCCATTTTCTAACTGAAAGGATTTTAGGCATGAATATACAAGAAGAATTTCTACTTTAAAACTTCCATCAAGTTTTTATTGACTATTTCATATTTCTGAGATACTTTCAAGCTTTTCAATTTGAAGTCAAGATTATTTACCTGGTGCTTTTGCAGTGTATTTTTCTTTCTCAAATGTGAAAAATATTTTATTTACTGACCAGAGGTTTTTCCCTAATTGGTTTACTTAATCTAGCTGCACTCCTTTACTCAATTTTTAATATTTTATTTAATCTCTAAACATTGACATTCTTCTGTCACAATGTATTACATGCTGTATTAATACACATTCAACCTACTATTATTCTCTCTGCTTTTGTAGCAGAAGAGGGAAGCTCAGAACCCTCTGAAAGACATCTGTCAGTTCAGCTAAGTCTTTCTCTAATCACAACTCCCATCTCAAAACAGGTTTTCCTACAAATTTATTTTTGGATTTCACTGAAATTTCATGAAATAATGTTGTCAAAAGACAGCAAGATAGAGAGAGCACTGTAATTCCATAATCTTGTAATTTCCAAGATCCTTACCTTTGCAAAGGTCTGCTTGGAACAAGCTCTGTATGTGCACCCATTAAGTGCACCTGTGTTAAGTGCAAAGCCACTCCAACACAGCAATCTTTGGAGCTGCTACAGCCCTTTCTTCAGCCAGGGAGCAGGTGAAGGCAACACAGCTAACATCTGGAATGACTGGATGCTTCCTTAACAAACTACAGTTCTCCAAGGAGACTACTCTGTGTGATACTGGCTCAGAGGATTGGGAAACCAGCACTAATCCCCATGAGAAGCAGGAGGGATGCAGAACCAGATCAGAGGTTGCCAGTATTTACCTGTTTCAAATAAAGACTTTAATGTGCTCAACTACATTTCATAACTTCTCTGCCCACAGATTACACGCAGGATAAAATTACACCATTCTGTCACAGAAGTTGCTGTGATGAACGACTCTGTTACAAAGAACAGAGACTGGCCCATGACATAATGCAAGTCTTAAAGGAAAATGGCAAAGCTTAACTCTTCTCAGTAATTTCATATACCAACTGCAACCAAACACAGGAAAAACAGGAAACACTAAGCATGTAATTCCTAGACACCTGCATTAAGAATTAAGGTCTTTATTTAACATGACACTTTAAATATACTAATATTAAATTAACATACTTAAATAGGTAAGATAATTGAATGTATTATAACATTATTTTCGCATGTATATCTAAACAGCATAAATTATAGAAACTACATGTATAGTTAGATAGTTAAGGGACTTACAACAAGCTCCCACCATGTAGCTGTGATATGGGTGAGAAAGATGCAGTAATGTTCCCCTGTGAGAGGAAAAGGATGGAGAACAGGTGGGGCATGTTGCAACCTTATGGATCATAAATTGGGGCATCCATCGTTGACCACAGTTTGGATACCCCTAGTCCCTGATACAGTTTTTTTTTTTTTTAATATAGAAAGCTAATAAAATGTGTTCATAATGAGTCTGCTATTAGCAGTGAGATAATTTAATAATTTACTTGTACACTGTTCAGTAATTACCAGATTCTTGGTTTTAGATAACCAAACTGAAATATAGTGCAATAGAAATGTATCTTATGTAGTAAAATTTTAGAAACAAAACAATAATGGAAATTCAAGCTGAAAGAGACTTTCCTTTAAAAAAATGTTATTTGAACTATGGCTTATTTCTGCAACAAGTCTGTGAAAATGTTTTAACAGATGAAAAAGCTGCATGTAGCTAAAGGTACAAAAAATTCTCCTTAACAATTGGCAGAAATTTATAAATATAAAGTTGACTGAACATGGAACAAGACCTAGCAGCCTACCTGGCTAGCAAGCTCATATTTAAATAGAAATCCCTAAAAGTTTATTCATTTAATCAATCAGAAATTTAATTCACATTTACAGCAATTAGACCATCCAGAGGCCTTTGTATCTACTTTGAAAGAAATCCTGAAGAACAGTACACCAAACACAGTCATTCTTATTATTTATTTATTATCAAATTATGTCATTGAATTAACTGATGAAATTATATTATCTCAATAATCAGGAAAAAAAATCTCAAAAAACCCCAAAGGACACAAATAAACAACCCACATTGCTGACAATACTGAAGACATTATAAGTGCTCCCTTACAACTAACAATTTCTAGTAGGAATGCTAAATATTTCATACCACTTATGCTTTAGTTCCTTTATAGCAAGACTGTAGTCAAAATTATAATATAAGAATCAGTGTCTCCTGTATGGCTGGTGATAGCTTTGGGAACACATTTCCTAAAATCTTACCTGGAATGTTTCACTACATTGTTAACTTTTGCTCTCCCACTTTTCCATATCCTAAAATTGCTGTATTGTTTAGCTACAGCTAGAGGTGAAAAACTAATTAGTACTTACACAGTGCTTTAAACATGTATGGCACCACACAAATTTTAAGTTATCAGAGATTTTTAAAACATAATCTATTTCAAAATACATTTTTCATTGCTATTACTTAAAAATTTGATTGGTCCCATAACTTTTTTTAAAGGCAGATATATACTGGATTTAAGTAACGTTAATAAGTATGTATCTCTAAAAAAGGCAATAATATTAAGAGGCCAGTGTTGGCAGGACCAAGCTATGGGAAGGCTCTTTGTGACCTGTGTCATGTCTATGTGACAGGCTTTGCACTGACTCCTCAGTAGCAATATAGCTGACATCAATCATTATTTTTCAGATTTGGAGGAGACACACATATTTGGGAAAATCTGCTACTTACATGCACTGAGACAAGAGGAATCAGGAGATTATTCAAAAAGTAAAAGGACTTATTTGTTTTCTTTGTTTTATTTATGAATGCCTTTATATCTACTGTCAGTATTACTGATGTTAACAGAATATTTTCTCTGAGGAAAGGGAGAGTGTGTAGTGTGATTTATACCACAAAATAACTGTGCTGCAGAAATAATTATTCAAATCTGACTGAGAAACATTCTTCACAAGCAGTGCTGGCAAGAAAAACCATCAAGGGACCCACATTCTGGATGAGGGCTGCACGGAGGCACACGCTACCACACCAAAGGGCTGAGGAACAGATACACAGTGAAAGTGTTCAGCACTATCTCAAACCTTAACTCATCCTTGCAATGACATTTCAAGACAAGACAAGCTTCACAGGCTTTGAGACAGAGGCAATAAAACAAGGGCCTGTACAAAGCAGAGAAGCAGTGGTTCACCAATGCAGCTATTGCCCATTTGCTCTCAGACTTTTCCATAATTACTATCCTATCAATACCTAGAATAACAATTCTTTCTTTCTAAGGAAAAATTGTCTAACAGTACTATGTACCCACATTAAGTGATTAAGTGCCCAGAATTGGACACTGATTAAGTGCAAAGTTCACTGGCATCTTTGATCTGATCTCATCTGCGTGTATTTCCCAGCATGCAGCAAGAGTCTTAATATTCCTGCAGGACACAAAGCATATGTGTCACAAAGGCCTTTGTTGTTAACCAGAACAACATATAATTTATCCATTATTTCTGATTTTTCAGATTTTCCATTGCACATTGCACAAGTTTTATAAATGCTCAGTTTCACTTGCCTCCATATCATGGAGGAGACATCAGATCAAGAAAGAATATACTAAGAAAAGGAAAAACTACTTTCTCTTTTAGCCATTCAGTTATTTCAGAAGATAAGAACACTAAAAACAAATCTGCCATCTGTAAAAGAAATGTGGAGATGTGCCTGTCTCAATTACTTCTCTGAAAAAGTGCAGATTTGTCTGAAGTATCCACCATGTTCAAAGAATCTACTCCAGGGCTGAGTGGGAAATTGAAATAGAGAATCATCTCCCATTTATTTTTGAAGAGGCAGTCATGGAAGAGTATTAAAAGCAATCTGAAAGGGAACTTGCAATTTCCCCTTTGTGGATGATTGTTATGTGAGCATTGATCTGAGCTAATGCCAAGATGTGATAATTTAAAATTGAAGTTGCCACTGTAAAAACTTTAAATTCCAAATAAAACTGTTATTCTAAAAAATCCCTCAGCAGCAAAAAGTAGAGACAAAAAATATATGTATATATATTTCAGAACAACAAGACACATGACATAAAAGTTTCTATCTTCTAAACTCCTCAAAAAGAAACAAAAAAAACCAAACAACATCTAAAAAGCCAAAACAACCCCCAAAAAAGCACAATAGAAAAAAACCCACCACTTATTAACTAGGCATGGAAACAGAAGGGCAGCGGAATAACTTCCCATTCATATAAATAATGTGGCTTATAAATAATTGTACAGAAGCACTATTTTAAATGCAGAAAAATTTCTGTTCTTATTCCATCTTTATAACTTTCAAACCCAGCTTTTATTTTGTGCAATTATGTGTTGGGGTTTCTGCTCTTTGTTTGTTTGGGGGGTTTCTTGGAGTTTTTGTCTGCTTGTTTGCTTTTTTGTTTGGGGTATTTCAAATTTTATTATTATACACAGTGTTTACCTATAGGTAACTGAGGCTCAGACTGATTTCTTCATAAACTGTGTATCACAGCTTGCAGCTGTATCTACAGAATCTGCACAATGTCCTTGCTTAAAACTTTGCTATTTAGTGGTTTTGCATATATTTCGAGATTCACTCATTCCTCTGAAGAGTTAAATGACAGAATCAGCTTCATTCCCTCATGTGTGTTCACTTACATGATTAAAGGCAGTAAATCATCTTCTCTGAGAGGAACACAAACTACCATTTGGACTTTACTCAGCAGGTGAAAATGATTACTAAAAAGGCACCAGACTTAGAGTGGTGCTGTTCAGAATTATACTGTCTTACATATTTATACCTCTTAATATGATCTCAAAAATATGCAGTTGAGGAGATGGATAATAACTTTATTCAAAAACAATGCAAAATCAGCTTATTTTGAAACATTATTGAAGGAATTAGCTTAACACTTGTGTTAAATTCTAAAAGCACATAGTTAATATTAATTAATCTGATTATTAATCCTTTCTGTGTAGTTTATGAAATATTTTTCATTAACAGAATATACAGTATAACCATAAAATCTTAAAAACATCAGAGTGAGTGCTGACTACAACTTGTTCTTTGTTTTTTTCCAGGTTAACAGGTTACTGCTTACACTGCTACAAATTGATAGGTACAGTTGCTTAAATCTGGGTCTGTCTATATTTTTTTTATAATATTTATTGTTTTACAAAGTACTGAAGGTTCCAATATCAAAGTCATGAAATATTATAAGCTCTAATAGAATTCAAAACATAAACAGAATCTGAGATCACACATTTGTATAATGCGGTCATTCCACTAACACAACTACTTTTCAAAAATCAGAATTTATACTTGCACATGAAATACATTATTTTATCATTTATACTGATCATGACAAAGTTAATAAATTATCTTTTTAGTGGTCAGATAATGAAGCAAGTTTTAAAAAGGATTTAAATTTTAATAAGGCCTCAATCCCACTGCCTGCCGGTAGCAACCAGATATGATTTATCAAGCTTCATATCACAAAGCAACATCAGAGTTAGACTAACCTCTCTGAGAAGTAAAATCATGGAGTGATAAAACCAGTTCTGGGTTTTTCAATAAAGTGGTCAAAACTAAATTTTCTTGTCCAACAGACAAAAGGCTTGAACACAGCTGAAAAGGAACAGGCTTTAGCTAGGATGGGGCCCAGGGAAACTGGACTTGGAACATTCTGAAGCCAGCAATAGAAGATGGCAACTTGTGCTACCAGAGGAAACAGTCTCTCTGCCCTTGCCAATGTACCACCAGCCTCTGCTGGCTGCAGAAGGGTTTTCTACAGAATCATTTAGGTTGGAAAACACCTCCAAGGTCATTGAGTCCAACCTCTGACCATCACCTTGTCAGCTAGACCCTGGCGCAAAGTGTCATATCCAGTCATTTCTTGACCACTTCCAGGGCTGGTGAATCCACCCCCTCCCTGGGCAGCCCATTCCAATGTTTAACAATCCTTTTCATGAAGAAACTCTTCCTGATATTTAACCTGAACCTCCCCTGTGCAGCTTGAGGCTGTGTCCTCATATCTTGTCCCTAGTTGCCTGGGAGAAGAAAACAACCCCTGCCAGGCTACAGCCTCCTTTTAGGAAGTTGGAGAGCGATAAGGCCCCGCTGAGCCTCCTTTCCTTCAGGCTAAACACCCCCAGCTCCCTCAGCCGCTCCTCACAGGGCTTGTGCTCCAGACCTCTCACCAGCTCTGTTGACCTTCTCTGGACATGCTCCTGCACCTCAATATTTTTTCTTGAAGTGAAGGGCCCAGAACTGGACACAGGTTTCAAAGCTTGGCCTCAATGTGCCCTGGTCCTGCTGGCCACATTATCTATGATAAAAGCCAGGATGCCACTGGCCTTCTTGGCCACCTGGGAACACTGGCAGCTCAAGTTCAGCTGTCCACCAGTAACCCCACATCATTTTTTACTGGGCAGCTTTCCAGGCACTCTTCCCCCAAACTGTAGCACTGCCTGGGGTTTTTGTGACCCAAGCGCAGGATCTAGCACTTGGTCTTGTTGAGCCTCACACAATTGGCCTCAGCCCATTGATTCAGCCTGTGCAGACCCCTCCACAGAGCCTTCCTGCCCTCCAGCAGACCAACGCTCCCATCCAACTCCCAATTCACAAACTTACTGAGGGTGCACTCGACCCCCTCATGCAGATCACCAATAGAGATATTAAACAAGACTGGGCCCACTACTGAGTCCTAGGGAAGCCTACTAGAGACCACTCTCTTGGCCCTGCCATCCAGCTTGCTTTTAACTCAGGTTCTTAATGGGAAAAGCCACCTCCTGCAGTCCTCAAGCCCTGGTGTCTTCCTACCTCACCTGTGCCTAGAATTCATCCACAGAGCAAATACCCACCTTCTGCTCTTACTGTACCAGCATAAAATCTTTCAGCTAAAGCTGAGCCTTAAGTGCATCTGGGGAAAGGAGAAGAGTTTCCTTATAACTCACTTCTAGATAGACACAAGGCATCTTAGAGTGATCTGACATGGTACAGAGGTAAAGAGCCAAAGGACCACACCATCTCCCTTGGTTGTTGCTACTTGATCCCTTTATGCAAAGGTTGTATGTTCATAGGACTTCATTTCACTGTAGTGTGAACTGAAATTCTGGTGTGAAAATTTACAGTTCTTCAACATGCATTTTTCAGGAGAAATTTTACCCAAGATTAGAATGCTTTTAAAGTAATTAATCTAACACATTGCAATTGAGAAAACCTAAATGCACTTATATGACTTGGAAGAAAGCAGCTAACCTGCTCAAGACCTCAGGACAATTGTTTTTAAAACAAGATGACCAATTTCCTTTTTTTGATGGATGTAGAGGACAGAAGATTTTGTTTGGTTGGTTTTGTTCGGGGCTTTTTTAAGATAATGTGCATTGGGGTCCTCAGCTTATCAAGCCTGTATTTAGAGGAGATAGAACTCATACAGATTTTTTGATCTCAGTATATTAAGATGGTGCAATGACTACTGCTGTTAACCTGATAGCTTTTCCCCTCAGATGAGATTGCTTTTTAACTCCTGAATACATATGCCTGTCCTTAAACTCTGTATTCAAAATCTTTCCTCAGCATTGTATTTTTCAGTTATTTCCCGGGAACATACACTAGCTAAATAATAACTTTTTGGTTTACCCAGTTTTCCAATTAAATTAGTCTCACTTGGTGAACAATTGAAGAACAGAATATTTATTAGTATAAAAAGGGAACTTATGAAATAATTGTTCTTATTAATGTCCAAATGCCATATTTGATAAATGACTAAAATTTTATCTTGAAGTAATGACCATTTCAAGATAAGCATGTTTGTCTTAAATGCTAT
Source organism: Lanius collurio (assembly GCA_020086605.1). Lineage (NCBI taxonomy): Eukaryota > Metazoa > Chordata > Aves > Passeriformes > Laniidae > Lanius > Lanius collurio. Next base: position 1,291,215 of record JACBWW010000012.1, read on the forward strand.
CTTATCAATGTTTAGAAATCAACACCAGCTAATTATTTTAACTGAAATTAAGATCAAGAGAGTCTGAGCTTAATAAATCTGCTCACTTAGGCTTGCATATTTAAAAGACAGCAAAACAAACCTCAAAACTTCCCATTGGAGTGTTTGATCTTTTTTGGAATTACTAGGAATTCAAATACCTCTGGGAAATATTTATCTATGTGTTTTTCCATGTTGATATCATGTTGGTACTCTGTGTTTTTAAACAGTTAATATAAAAAAAAAACCCTATAGTTGATGAACAGTTTTGCAAAAAAAGTAACATGCAGCTTAACACAGAAAATATTGTTAATATCGTAGTATTTCCAGAGACTGCAATTTTATCAAGCTGTTATGCTACATCAAGTAGTACCTCTGATGTGGGAAAACACAAACATTAAAAACTATGAGACAGTAGAGATCACACAGATAAACATACAGAAAATAAACTAGAACTGTGGGTGATAAAATATAGCTAAAAAAAGGGAAAAAAATATTCAGTACATCACAAATTCTGTGGCTTCATTAAAATAACAGAGAACCAGAATTACAAAAAGTTGGAGAGGTTGTTTTAAATTAAAAGAGCAAAAAGAATCTCATGGAAAAAACACCCCATCCTCTTAGAAGTTGCATGATATGCACACTACTTCCAAATGTTTTTTACACCCTCAGATACAAAATCCTGCCATACTTTTCAGAAATATATCAAAACATTAGTTGTCTGCGTACAAAGGTTTCTGTTTCAGTGAATGATTTTTTTTTTCTTCTTTTTGTTAGTTGAAAAGTAAAAGCATATTATATTTGAATATGTTGTTCTTACCTGTCTTGAAAACCCAGCTTGTCACTTGTTCAGGAATACCTTGATCCAATGCCTGTAACAATCCATCTCACCTTAAATGAAACCCTGTACTGGGGGAGAGGTCCTCACTTCTATCACTTTTTATACAAAAAAAAAAAAAAATACAGATGACAAATCCTTTTTACAAGGTAGCCTAGAGTGTCTAGTTCTTGTCACAATGTTGTCATAGTGACAGTGACATCAATATACTTCATGAAAATCAGTACAGCAATTTTTCTGGAGACAACACCAGCGTTGATTCCCGAGTGCATTTTGCATTGACTTCCTTTTCCAGTCTCATTAGATAATTTATTTTTGCACTATTCTTTAATTGAAATGTGACTGCACTAATTATTTTGCTTTTAAGCAGCCTGGTTAAAAAAAAAAAAAGCAAACAAAACCCACTGAAATGAAAATATTATGAAACTAAAATAATACAAAACAAAAAAGTTTGACCACCAAATTTCTTCTACAAATTAAAATGTCTGTTGTTTGTTAGTATAACACAGAGACCTCCTAGATCTGATTCTGTGACTCTATACTAATATTTTTTTCAAATAAGGGTTATTTACAGTATAAAATACTATATATACAGCAAAACTGAAGAAAATAGTCATTTAGAAAAAGGTGATATGTTCTCAGTCTCAAGTATATTTTTCTAGGGAAAATACCATATGTCCACTAAAATCCTGCTGTTTCATAACAATTCTACACATCATTATAGCATTCATTTTTAAACTACAACTTGTCACCTTCCTGAAAATTTTCCCATTTTTTGTGAGTAATTGCTACATGACATGCAATCATATAAGTTCCCAAAACATGAAGTATATATTCCACATATTTTTCACTAAAAGTAAGAAAAAACTGCAGTTCATCTCTTACTTATCTAATCTTTTTGTTGTATGAAATCTGCCAAGGCAACAAATTAGTGCTAGTTGTTGTGTTCTCTGTTGATATTAGAAATAATTTTCAGACAACAAATGATAAACTTCATTGCTAACTTCAAATTCTTCCTTCAAGTGATATGACTGCAAAAAAAATGTTTTCTGATGTTAACACTCACAAACAATAGCTTGAATCCTGAACCAGACCACCTGTTTTTTTTTCCTTTTTATTCAACGCATAAAGTGGGAATTAACCCAATACATCTCTCCAGTTTCTAAACAAAAAGGAAATAACATTCTACTACTAAATAAATCCAGTACATTCCCATATCTTGACCATTTGAAGTATTTGGAATTTTAAACATTTGAAATAAAAAGCAAAGTCGAAAAAACAGAAATAGAGAAAAGTGGGATAACTTTTAGAAACAAGCTACATTTCCTATCACTTAATATTGGCCACATTAGGTCTGTAGTTCAGTTACTCATCTGTACTTCACACAGCCTGAAAAAGCAATTCACATCTTTGTTACCTGGGATCTCTCAACCTCCAAACGTGCCTCTCTCTATCCATTAACTACCATCTACATTAGTTATGTCTGCCATAACCTATAGTTATCTCAAACTAGATACATTGCTTAGCCTGGGTCTCTAAAAAGGCTCATCCCATCATAAAAAAAATATGGATTCACATATACTACGCCAAATCAAATGTTCAGGTACTAGATTTAGAGGAGAAAAGCTAGTGCTATTTATAATTAAACTAATACCTGTAATCGAAGACTTCATGAGCAAAAAGTGCTTTTGAAACTCAGAATACAGGCATTCACAAAGGAACAAGTTTCTTCAGTAGCTGCTCTAGAGGGGTCAAACCACCACCTTGTTCTCAGGGTGTTCCTAAATAAAGACACACAGAACAATGCGAGTCGTAGTGCTTAGGTTGCCACGTTTAATTTTAAGGTTATACTCAGCAGAAAGGCTACCTTTTATTCTAAAATGTAATTACTGCACTACCTGATAAACCAGACAGGCTCTTTGCTATCAGCAGCAGTTAATGGGAGGCCTGACTGCCTCAGGCATTTTATGATTATCCCTAAGTGATTATATTACAATCATTTGAAAAAAATTGACCAGACCTATATTATAAAGGATGAGCAGTAGATCAGAGTCTTGTCCTGTGAGGTGGTACTTGGCACAAAGTCAGGGATATTTACATCACAGTATTCATATATTTAAGTATAAAACCAGCCACACTGATTTAACCATACAAATTGTGAATAAGTAGTCTACATGGCATTAAGGATTCAAAACAAAAAAAGCATTTTTTATTTACTTATAAACTTACAGGAGAAAACAAATATAATTTAGAAGCTTTTAAATGACTAAATTGCAAAAATTGTTGATAGCATTATAAATACTGAAATATTTTAGTAGTTATTTTTAAAGTTGTTCCTCATAACTGATACCTTTATTAGTTGATTACTCATCCAGAAGGCCAACAGAGAGACAATATCTACCAGCTGCTCCTCTTAATCATCTGACACTGAATTCTTCATTGTTATCATTATATAACATGCTATTCCTTATAGAACAATACAAGACAGAATACAGTACTGACCTGAAATTATTCTATGATTGACTGCTTTAAAAGTCAAATGATCTCATTTAAACACCATGGTGATATTTGAAACAATTTTTCTTTAAGGCAGTAAGAGCAACTGTGAAAATAATAGGAAACCTAAATATAAAGGAAAACTGAAGCCGCAAGTTCCCAGAGTTTTCACTGATACCTTAATACTTAAATCTTCAGCATGTTTTCCCAGCTGAAACCACTTACTTTCTATGCATCAAGCACATCTCAATGGATTTTTTCAGAATAAATCTTATCACTGAAAACACAAGATAATTTTATTTCAAGAGTACATAGAAATATCAGATGGCAACCCTCCCAGCTGACCAGCACAGAAAAAACTCTACCAATTTATAAAGTATTGTTACAACTTAGCCTAGCATTTGGGTTAGTTAAGCAAGGTGCTAAAGCAACAAAATCCAGCAGCTCAGAAATAGTTGTGGCATCTTTTATTATATTAAAACCACAAATGTCTAAGTTCACTTCACAGGGGACACTTCATCTCTTTCTGCCCATATGGTTAGTGGGGTAGCACTATTGTAAATGAATATAATTTTTAAGTTTTAATACAACACCAAGTGTGATGGAACAGACATTCTGTTCTCAATTTAATCACAGAGGACTCCTTCTACCGGTTCTGTTTTGGGATACTCTTAATTATCTTTTGAGATAAAGAAAAAGGTATTTATCAAAGTTTCAAGAACTCTAATTATAAACCACTAGCAACATCTGAAAAAAACCCTAACAAAACCCTCGAGGATCATTAACATGATGCAGTTCTGCAAGAAGCAAATGTGGGACGACAATATACATCTTTTTATAATACAGAAGAAACTTCAATGCACTCTTTAATGTGATGATCTATTTTCGTTTTCCTTTTCTAACTCAAGTAAGCTTTATAACCACAGTTTTGCATGCAGACATTTGTGAGTGGGTATATATGTTGGGTATATAAAAGTGTCTATTTTCAAATAATAAAGTTAGAATATTTCTTAAATTATATATATAAAAGAAATAATAGATTTTGAAATGGAATAATGGATCAGGGCAGAGAAGGCACCTGCTCTCCTAGATATTCATAATCTCTATAATTAAAGAACTGACAGAACATGAAGCTTTTTCCTCACGGCCTTTTATTGAGTCATCACCCCTTCATAACCCTGTAATTTCTATGAAATCATGATAATACAACATCATATAAGAACCTCTTACAAAAAAGCTGATATTATTAAAGATGGTAAGTCTAAAATAAATTAATCAAAACAAATGCAGTTAAGAAATCTCATCGGGCAGAAATAAATGGCATAGGAAAAAACTCAAAGAAATTACAGTAAAATTCAATTCTGTTTCAAAGAAATTTCCCCATCAATCTCTTATCATTGTATATCACTGATCCCTAAGAAAGACAGGGAATTTATAGTCATCCAGTACTGGAAACTGACACCATACATAAATCTGAATCTATAGACCTTAAATACAAATGTTTTTGTTTTTATTATCTTATACAATAATGCTAAACCCACTGTGCTACACTGTGGTCAGTATGCTGAAGAGAAGCTATCTGTTTAGGGTTTATAATAGCTATCATAAGCCAGTTCTTTAGTTTTCAAAAGGTCAAACTGCTCTTGTCATCTTGCTTGCTGCTGAACACATCAATAAAGAAATAAAATGCTTACCATACCATGGTTTATTTCAACAATCAGGGCATATACAGGACAGCCAGAACTAGTTTATTTTTGAGAAATTCCTTATTAGTTCATGGGAAAATAGTTCACCTATGACAGTGTGCATGACTATTGTTGATAAGGGTGCTGAACAGCATCTCCCTGCAGTTGGCTCAAGATACCACACCATAGCAAATACTTACAGTGTCAATGTATCTTCTTTAAAATTCACAGATAATTAACTAGTATTTTTAGATGTTAGGTATATAACCTGATTTAGAGTGTTCCTTGCAGAAAATTTCTATCTACAACATTGTATCATAAATACAACAGACTTACCTTTAGTTTTTAACACACATTATTTCTTCCTCAAGCTCAGTGAGGATACATCAGTGCCTTCAAATCCCTGCCTTAAATTCCAGAGGCCTCTGACACCAGACAGCTAACTTGTACTTGAATGCAACCTCTCTCCTGTACATTTGGGTTTGTACACAATTAGAGGGAATTCTCTAGTCAGATGTTGGACTAGAGATAACTACAGTAAAAATAGTAGATCAAATACCTGTAGGGCAAAGATGAGTCTACGGGAATGTTACATTACAGTAGATCCAGCTGCTTCTGGTAACTACAGGTTTAAAATGAACTATTCTAGGTCTCACAATGACTAATTATTCTTGTGTATCCACTAGAGTGTTTCCATTACTGATGTTTCTGCTTAGTAACAGGATTACTAGATTTGTTCCACTGTTTATATTTCATTTAGTACCCATATCTGAAGTGAGGAATTTATTCTAAACTAACATTTTCAGTTGTGATTCAATTTAAATGATAATCCAGACATAACATGATGAAGTTTGTCAGGTTTTTGTTGCTGGGATGCAAGAAAACAACATTGACACACACTGGTTCCTTGCAGTCTTAGTAAATTAGGTTGGTTTTACTTGTGCTGTACTGCCTTTAGTGCTCACTGGATTTACCATTTCTAGACCAAATAAAAGACCTGAGTAACAAAGTACGTGCAGACAAACTGCTTTGGAGTCCAGTACCAGGTCTTTAACTGTAATGATGGCTCCTTCCCTTCATGAATCAATGGATACACTGCCAAGAACACATGTGAGGCAACATGAGAGCTCAGGACAGGTATCTCAGACTATAAAGATCAGCCTAACAGTAGCTCCTGCTCACAAAACACGCTGTGTGAGGGAAGCTTGAGAAACTGGAAAGAGACAGAACTGACAAGCAATGTATGACAAGATAGTAACCTGAAGAATCATCTTCTAAAGGGAGGACTGAAAGTCAGATCCTTTTGTTCAGTCTGAGCTGCTAGTGTTAAGAATGACAGTCAAGCATATATTTCTATCGAAAATTTGTATGCAGCATACTTGAGAACACCTAAGGCGTTTCCCTACTCTTTTATTAAAGCTTGAAGTAGGAACACATGCACACATCCAACAGCTGACTGCTTCTCCTACTGTAACCACTGATTCTAACCCACCACTCAATCCTTTCAATTACACTCTAGTGCATCATACATGACAGCTTCACTTCCAACTCCAGCCTTAACCACAGGCACTGTGATACACACACTAACAAAAAAGTTAAACTAAATTTCAAGTCTACCCCTTCTTTATTTTCTGATAAACTTCTATGATTTTGAGTATCTCGGGAGATGTTTTCTTTGCTATGTATTTATCTTAATAAACTCAAACCTGACATTTGGACTTAAATTGTTTTTATCCACGTAAGGCTTCCATTCCCAGTGCTTGTTTTATTCAAATTCATATAAAAAGAAATTTAAGTTATGATTTCTCTCTTCATTCCAATGTATTTCACAAGATAGCTTTTATCCTCTTCTAGCCTACTAGCTGCAGGGACAAAAGCAATATTTCTGGCAATATGGAAGTTGAGGAAGTAGAATATAAATGAACTGGTGAAAGTGGTTCATCTCAAAAGTAATCCTACCCACTGATGCAGAGACAGAAGTTTTGGCTATGTAAACTTAACAGTGAGTCACGATATATTAATATTCTATATTAATATAACTAAGGTGTCCTATTTTTATCAAGGACACAGGTTTTTCTGCTCTTCTAATTAATTAGAAGTTTCAGAACGCAGAAATATATGAACATTAGGAAATCCATCTAATCACTTTACAGTTACACTGTAAGCCAACAGAAAAGCAAACAGACAATTAAAAAAAAACAAATATAATCAAGCAGCTGCAGAGACCCTTAGCCTAACTAGGTAATGGACAGAATCATTGTCAATACCTCTTGGGGCACTATGTTCCCAGAATCAGATGATTTGGAAGGGACCTTCAAGGATCATCAAGCCCAACTCCTGGCCTGGCAACAGGACCATCCCCAAGAGTCTCACCATAAGCCCAAGAGCTCAAATGCTTTTTGAGCTCTGTCAGGCTTGTGCTGTGACCACTTCCCTGGGGAGCCTGTGCCAGTGCCCAACCACCCTCTGGGTGAGGAGCCTCTTCCTGATATCCAGCTTAAAACTCTCCTGACACAATATCAAGCTATTCCCTCAGTTTTTGTCACTTGTCATCACAGAGAAGAGATCAGTGTCTGCCCCTCTGCTTCCCCTCACGAGGAAGTTGTAACTGCAATGAGGTCTCCCTTCAGTCTTTTCCAGGCTGAACAGACCAGGTGACCTCAGCTGCTCCTCACATGGCTTCCCCTCAAGGACCTTAACCATCTTCATTGCCTTCCTTTGTACACTCTCTAACAGTTTAATGTCTTTTTTTTTTTATTGTGGCACCCAAAACTGCCCCCCCAGCACTCAAGGTGAGGCCGCCCCAGTGCAGAGCAGAGCAGGACAATCCCCTCCCTTGCCCAGCTGGAGATGCTGTGCCTGATGCACCCCAGCACCTGCTTGGCCCTCCTGGCTGCCAGGGCACTGCTGAGTCATGTCCAATTTACCACTGACTAGGACCCCCAAGTCCCTTTTCCTGGCACTGCTCCCCAGCCTCTCATTCCGAGTCTGTCTATACATCCAGGTTTGCCCCATGCTAGGGGCAAAATCTGGCATTTTCCCCAGTTGAACTTAACATAGTTGGTGATTGTCCAGTTCTCTTTGAAGTCAAGCAGGCAGGACCAGGGCGAAGTATCTTAAACAACTCTACAACTGTGAGTGATGTAGCTCTTTAGACTCAAAACTCAACTTAGTAATCTACTGAGAATACTTTGAGCTAGATATTAAGATGTAAAATGGGGAATAGTAAATAAAACTGAGATTAATTCGATGTTAGTCAACGGTATAATATTCAGTCGACCTGCTTAACACACTTGTATGGCTAACTTTCAACTAATATCCAAAAAACATATTCCATCTAGACTAAAACTATTTAATAAAAACAGAAAAAGTCTTTTCACATCAGGAGAGCGGTAAGTATATTTGGACTTTACTGTTGAGAGATACGACAAAACAGAAGATACAAAAATCAAATTGTACAAAGATTGAAAGCTGTATTGTATAAAACAGCTGTTGTATAAAACAGAAATATGGACTTAAAAGAAGAAAAAGGAGAAATTCTCATTCCCCCTCACCTAAATTTGAAAGCAGAATGTGTTGCTTCAGTATATGACTTCAGGGAAGAACTTAAGACTGAAAAAAAAAAAGAAAGAAAAGAGATTGATTTATACAATAAGAAAAAGACTATTTAAAAATTTAGGAGAAAACTGAAGTCTCATGTTTCAATTGTTAGTTACTTGAAGCAATTTTCTATTTTGGAGTATCTTGTGGTTGCTTTTTAAGTAGCCAGTACTGTCAATAATGAAATGCATTTTTCTTTCTTCTCAAATATGACAAAGCTACAACTATTTTAGCTGCTCCATTAACAAGCAGTGTTACAAAGTTTATCAGGTTGCACTTACTCAATGAAGCAAAATCCAGACATAGGTATTTAAACAGGGACTCTCTCAAAATGCAGCTCATAAACTCATGTTATATGTTTGCTTTCAAAAGGTTTTATGTTTATTTGAAGACTGCCTCATTTTGTGTTCCTCCCCATGCTGATAAAACCACCACAGTAGAGATATTAGAGGATAAAGAGCTATAATTAACTATTTTTCTTTTCCAAATAACGAATATGCAAAGAGAATACTTCTGCTGAGAAGCCAACATATTCAATTCTGTTTGATGGAGAATATTTGAGGTTGGTTGAGGAAACATTGTAAAACTTGGTACAGAGAGAGCAACATGTTTTTATAGCTCAAAAATTTACTTTAACTCAAGGGATACTTTAGCCAAAGTTAAAGAACGATGACCTAGATGGGAAAGTAAGCAAGGAAAGTGTACACTATTCTTAAAAACCCTCAAAAGGTGAGTGGATTATTACTTCTCTTCGATATTTTACAAGAAAGCATTCATAAGGATACACAGCCATCTAGTGAGTGCTGGAGGATGCTGGTGGAATGGAGCAGATGGCCTGAACAGGCTAATTCTGTTCTGGAGGTAGTTACCCTGAGATCCTGGAAAGTTTAATAAAAGTCAACAACTGTATGCACCTTTGTGTGCTTTCTTATGTATGGAACAACTTAATAATTTAGGACATTTTTAGATGCAAAACTACTATATGGAAGGTCATAGGGATTTTGAAGAAAAAAATAAGCATTTGGAAGAAAAAAATCTGGAATCAAGTTCTTCCCTGAAGACTGTTCTTCATATCAAAGTAGCATTTCTGATGACAGCATGCATGTTCTTGCAGAGATGGTGACACTAGTACATTTGAGAGGTAAAAATAGAGTTATCACTATATGCATGTAAGTCAGACGTGGTTTGTGAGCAGCTGCAACACCAACACAAACATCTCTGTCATGCAAGTGTCCTTTAAAGTGAGTGAATTTGCAAATGTTTTTCAACCATGCTTGTTAACCAGGAGATAAGAGAAAAGTTAAATAGGGCTGAATGTTACAGTATTCAAAAAAATTCAAAGTAGAACTGAAGGTTCAGAAACACATGTTCTGACTGCCTACATGTGCTACCCTGCCTTTATCAAACTGAAAATAAAATGACTCATTTACAGCAGGAGATGACAGGCTCATAGCCTATACACACAACAAATTACTACAGCTCAATTAGTGGTCTATTTAATAAGCTGTGCTTAACCATTGAGATTCTTGGGAATTTTCCCCTATGTTGCTCACGATTGTATTTGAATTGGTTATAATCTCTGTTTTGAAGATGTATCTATGCGTTTAGGAATAGATCATGTAGTCTGGATGAACTTAATTTATAACAACTGGTTTGGAAACTAATCTTGGTAGTTAGCAATCACATTTTTAAGCTAAAAAGCTTTTTTTCAATCAAATTTCTTATAGATATGTCCTGACTTTCATTCTTCTCAATATTTTCACAGACAAAATCCAATATTAACAAGAATTTTGGCATCACTCAATGTTTTGGTCAACAGAGTAGAAAAATCCCTTTTCTCTATAGACAACACCATACTAAGAGAAGCTTAAGACTTGCTGTAGAAAGATTTTAAATCAGAAAAAGAGTCACAAAGAAAACAAACAATCTGTCTAAAAGAACATAATCAGCTTAAGACTCCACACACATATATTTCTGCCAAGGCAGAAGAAACAATTGATAAGGCAATTCTGTGTATTTTCAACAGTTGTGGTATTGACAAAGCAAAACAGGAGCATTGAGCTAACAAAAAGTAATTTACAGAACATCAGTGTGAAATACTCTGGCAGCAGACCTACAAGCTACAGCTTGTATCATAGGTTAGCATGCTTACCTTTGTTTACATTTATATAAAGTTTACTTTCTTTCAACCACACTCAGAATCATTCAGTACAAGGAATTAATTCACTTTTTCTTTTTAAAATTCATCTCTACCTAGGCAATGGAAGAAACATTGAAACTATCCCTAGCAGGTATAAAAACTCTCATCACAGCCTTTGGCTGCTCTGAAAAGCAGATGCTTAACTGGAATGTTCCTGTGGAGGCATATGTGCCTCAAATAAGCAGTTATCCCTTCAGAAAAAGTTAATCTAGGGAACAGCTAATTTCATTCAGCAAAAGCCATAGTGACCTTTAATTCCATATTAACCCCTTTGATTTGAGCTGATGACCATTTCCCGGATATGGTTCTGAGACACAGTGAATAATTCCTGACCTTTAGCCATTGAATTAACACCTCTAATTGTAAATAAGAGAGCATTTAAACCAAAGCTCTTTCTAATTAAGTATCTTATAAAATGATTATTTGACTGGTCTGCTACAGAATATCAAATCCCTTAGAGATTGGAAAGGTATTTTCTTTTTCCTCTGAGGCTTTTCTTATCTATTTACCACAGCAGTTGCTCTGACTGTCCTTTACAAAGCTGTAGTGGGAAAGGTTGTGTCTATGATATTTCTTACCAGCTGAAAGAGTGCTAATACGTCAGTGCTACTTGAATTTGTTGCTACTTATCACATTTCTTTGTGTATGTCCTGATGCAAAGTCTCATCCTGTAACCAAACCACAGTGGGCTGTGGCCTTACCCAATCTCATAGAGGAAGCAAGTCTAGGCTGGAAAAATTTGCATATGGCAGAGATGGGAGACATTAGTATTGCAAAGATATAATTTTTTACTTCCTTGAAAGACTTCTGATTTTCACTCATATAGACCTGTAAGTTTAATCTTGAAGTTACATGTGAAAGACATAAAACATGAGCCCTATGACTTAAGACTACTATTGCCATATTCAAAGTACAAATGGCACGTCTATGGGCATTGTCTGTGAAAGACTTGTGTCTCCTGGTACCATGATATTGCAGAAGAATTGCTTAGGAATGCAGTTAGTGGAACTGGAAACATCAGAATCTTAATCTCAAAACCAACTCGAAGGAGGTGTTGCAACATTTTTCATTTTCAATTTAACAGAAATTTCTATAATCTTTCCTAGAAATACAAAATATTCTTTCGATAGTGTCTCTCTCATAGGTCTCTACAGGATGTCCAGTACTAAATCCTGTTAGTCTCCTCTTCCAGAAACTCCTTCTAGGCTTGCTCAGCTACTGTGACCTTTTTTGCCCCACTTTCCTCCTGATAAAAACCTTGAGGTAAATCAATTTTCCCTGCAGGAATTATAAATGCTACCAGAGTCATTAAAAGGAATCCACTTCTTGCAAGCAAAATTACAAGCAAAACAAACTCATAACTGTATTTAAAGGAAACTACAAATATATTAATGTTAGGGGATTTCTTATATCAAAAGTAGAACACACTTTTGGAGTTTCAGTAATAGCTGTGTTCTGCTGCAGCCTTTGAGAGAAACTGAACTGAAAAAAAAATTCTTCTAATATATTAATATACTAACTGAAACTATCAAAACCCTTTTTTTTTTTTTTTTGAAAAAAGAAAAAAGACTATATTTGAACTAGTAAACTCCCAAAAGCAAATCTTTTTCCCTGCCTTCCCCTTATAGCCCTTAGGTTTGCTCCAGCCTATCAACATCTCTGAACTATTGCACCAGTATGCTGAGCATACTAGCATGGGAAAAGAAATAGCTGCTACCTAATCTGCCTGATATAATTACCATGAGTTTGCTACCTTGAGATCACTACAACAGCTTTCTGCCTTTTTTCTTTTTTATTAATTCTTTCCTAGGCTGTAAACACAGGGTGATGTTTTCAGATTTGTTTATTTTAAAAATCATAATTTTTGGTAACCAGTTTTGCTAATTGTAATTTTAACACAGATATGCTAATGAAATGAGGCACTTAGTCCAGCTAAATTTCTACTATATTTTTTTATGCTGGAATCTCCAGGTAAGAAAAAAAATCAGCAATGCCAACTGAATCTTTTCATTAGGGGAACTGAATCACCTAGAGGCTGCAAAAAGGTATTAGTTATTAGTTATTTTTGGTCATATATTTTGGGCCATAAAGATGAAGTAAACAGAAATTAGCATGATTCTTACATTCTTCAAAAATATACACCAGATTTTTTCAAAAACAATACCTTCTGTATGTTCTGTTGAACAAATATTCCATTCAAAGCAGTGTAATTGTGTTAACAATAGAAGACATCTATTAGAAGTGTAGAAAGCTGAAATATAGAGGAAGTGAATGGAAAACAAAGGCTCACAAGGCTTGATGTAAGTCATAATATTTTATACATCACTCAAAAATCACAGCAAGAAACAGTGTATAAAATCTAGACATGCTGAAGTTTTTCCTCAGCTAAGAATTGAAATACTAAGGTCTAGCTGCTTAGCCAAGTAGCTGAAACCCCATATTGTAGAATATGAATACCCCCAAAGAAATTCACATGAAGAATAAAAATTGCCTACATGAATAAGGCTTTAAAGTAAGAGAGTATGAACTTAAATGGCTTCTATTTTGAGTACAAAACAAAATCTGCAGCTGTTAATGACTAGGGATTTTTGTTTGCTTTATTTGTAGTGTATATTTAGACACACGTGTGTGTTAGAAATTGTAATTGAAACACTCAATTCAGCAGTATTTCAGTCAAGATAAAGACCCTTGGAGTCAAACTAGTTATTATGGGTGTAGGCTTTAAACACCCAAGTTGCTTTGAGGACTTGCTAATGACTTACCCACAGAGAATAAGGCACAAAGTCTTTGCTTCTCAAAGACCACTAGATCTCCCCACTTTTTCATTAGCAAGTGAAGCACAGAGGTATTAAAACTCACACTATGGAAATCAATCCCTTCACAACAAAATATGCTGGTAATCTACATAGATAAAAGAGGTAACAACATTATTCAGGCCAGTTATAGCAATTCTGAAAACTATCATATAACAAACTTAATTTTCAGCCCCTTTATTCAAAAGGGCTAGGATCTCAGAGCTTATTAAAATGACACAGAATAAAATAGGCCTCATTTCTGCTTCCTTCCCATCCTATTTTCCTCAGTGTCAGCACAACTTACAAATGTTTTCTGTCAGCTTTTTCTCTTCATGCCTGTTTTCCACTGTCATCATGCACTTTGTTTTCATCAGTCTCTCTGCCCTTCTCTGACTGTAGTAACTAGATTTCTCCAGCCCCAACATTCTATTAACTACGTGTCCAAAATACTTATGATGTTTGTTTGCCTGCACTCCTGAAGCACTGGCGGTACAACGGTTTGAAGTGTAGATCACCCGCTGAAGATTTTCAAGGCACTTTCTCAGCTTCCTAGCTAAAATCTTCAATACCCTGTTTCTGGCCATAAAAAGTGGAAGTCAAGTCAAATTTTATTTGAAAAGGATGAGAAGCCATCCCTTAAACGCAGTTACTCAGACTCCAAAGCCTTACAAGAAATTACTGCAAAGAGTTTATTTCATCTTTCTGCCTTCGATAAGCTTAGTCCAGGAGCTGGTTGTATGTATACATTCAGCAAGGCTGCACAGTGTTAATCTGGTTGAAGTGTTAAAATCTCATGAGCAGCTACAGAAACAGAGCTGGGGAGATTGAAATCTTCCTTTGTGCTCTATCAGTGGAACCTTGCCTGCATGCTGAACTCTCCTTGCCCTCCCCCCTGCCATGCTGTCAATAGCACTGAAGTATCTTTGCTTTCAGTAAGTTAATTCCAAAAGAGCACTGATAAAATAGGGGGATATTACAGAACTGGAAAAAACCCTCAGCTGGACTCCTCACCAGGCCTGAGGAGTATGACAGTAACCTCAAAGCAGAACCAGTTTATATCTGAAAAGTGTCAGACAATTTGTCAATAGGGGAAGAATGGCTATAGCTGCCTGCAGGCAGAAGAATGTAGCTGAGGATCTTTTATTAAAGCTGTGGCCCCTATTCACTTCATTCGTTTTGTCTACAGCTCAGTCCACAGCTTGCTGTTGGCAGCATGTTGTTGCCTGACCTCTATAGTGCACAAATTCGAGCATCAAAATATCCTGATGAAAGCACTTTTAGCCCAGTTTCCTAAGAAATTGAGGTTTGTACAGTAAGGCATAAATATACATCAGTTTTTCTTTTACTCACAGCTGAATATATGGGTTGATTTACATCAAAGAATTACAAATCCTAATAATATTGTATGCCTAAGAGGTTTGTGAAATTCATGGTTAATTAGAGGAAATACTCACTAATGTCTCCGACCAAGCTCAACTCACATTAGAAAACAGAACGAATATGAAAAACTCCAGCTATAGGGCAGGAGGAAGCACAGAGACAGACATCCTTTAATGATAGTTTTCACTATTAAGTGAGAGAGAATTCAACCAAGAGACAGGTTTTTATGAAACCTTGCTTAATTCATTTTGCTGCCAACAGAACTCCTGTTGACGTCTCTGTGCTGTGTCACCCAGCACTGAAAAATGCCTCTGTCACACTGAAGGGCACTTTAGCATACCTCAGGCTTTCTGACAAAAATTGTCCTCAAAATGAAAATACTTCATTCTTTCTTACGCAGCTCTTTGAAATCAAATTTCAGGGCAATAATCACTCAAGAGGAAAGTTGAATGCAAGAACTTTAGTGAATGGAAATAGGAAGATAAAAATAAGCTAAGCAAAGAAAACTTAGCCAATTGCAATCCTAAATTATTTGCTTCACTTTAGAAAAGTTAATGTGAAGAAAAATGTTTGGTACTCTTTTGAGGCTATTAAAATGAAAGTATAATTAATAAAACCTTCTTTGTTTTATTAAATTAGTTACAAAAACCTCAGTATTACTAGTTCTTGGTGATATATTCTTCTCTCTTGCATACTTGTAGAGCCTAACCAAAAAACAAGTGATCTTCCAGGAAAGTTCAGAAATTCAGCTAAGTGGGGGGGATTTAATAATTAGAGTAGCATTTAACTTTCGTAACAGTTTGCACTTGAAGATTTTCACATACTTCAAATGACTTCTGTAGTCCAAAAAAATGTGTCTGTACTGGTAAACAAAATGTTGCCTCTACCTAATGCATTCCAACACTTTCAATAAATCTTTACTACGGTTTGGGCAGATTCTAAACACTTTAAAGTGTTTTTTCAAAAAGAATTTAGAAGTGAACTAGAAAATATCTTAATGTTATTTTACTTCGGCTAATTCTTAATCCTCTAAAACCAATATCTGTTTGGTGCTCTAGCTGACTTTGTCATCATGTACATATCAATGTGTTCCATTTCCAAAAAGAATAGGGATTAAATTTTATTCTCATTAAATTTTCCATGTAAGAGATTCAAATGCATACTCTAAGTTTCACCCTGAAATTCTATTTCTGTGCACGTCTTGTTTTCCTCATGGTTTTGTGGTTGTCTCCTTATATATCTGACTAGATGTGAGTCACTTTATATATTTTAATACTTCAGAGTTTATGAAGCATTTGGCTGTGCAGATGTCTGAACGTATTGCTGTACAAGTGCAAATATCAATATGGTACAGGGTTCTTCAGAATTTTTAAATTAATAGGTTTCTGTTTAGGATATTATGTAACTGATAGAAATTACTTACACTCAGTGCTGAAATACAAAAGAAATCTCTGACTATATTATGACTCCAGCAGTATGTAATTAGTATTACTTACATTGAATAGATCTGTAAATTCATACTGGTTCAGGTAGCAGGAGGAAAAGCATTATAAAGAAGGCAGCAAAAGGAGAAGGAAGCTAAATAAACTATAGCAGTGAAGGGAAAGGAATAAAATGAAAAAGGGGACAGAAAAGAAAAAAACCAGGGAAACAGAACATCATATATATGTCTATAAATACATGCAAAATTTATTAGCAAATCCCCAAAGAATCTGGCATTTGAAATAAGAACTTAGAAAGTCACAGTTTGTTTGAGTATATTTTTGTCCAAGAAGTTTTCAATGGGTGCAGATACTGACCCTCTCAATACATCATAAATTGCCAAATTTTGGAACTCTCTAAACACAGAGTCAATTTTAGAAAGGAGACATTTTTCATTCTGCACATGGTGCAAGGTGGAAGTTTTCCACAAATCAATCACACCAAGGAATAAAAAGGAAGTGAATTTGTACACTGAAATCTACAGAAACCTGCCTATCTAGTACAGTTACCACCTACCTATTGCACAATTGTTAAGCTTCTGCCACCTTAAGTAATACTTGTCACGGGACATTTGGGGGTCTCTGATGGTCCTTTGGGGAGGTGCCACCTTCTTAGTTTCAAGCAAAGTTTAGCTCAGGATGAGCACAACCCAAGGTTGAATGCCAAAGGAAATATGATCTGCAGCTCAGAGACACATATTCTGAAGCAACACCCAAGCAGGATATAAAACATAAAAGCTTTCTGTAAGCATTAAGCAACACCTGCTTAACACACCTGATAACCTTTATTTGCATTTGGAAGAGGGGTTAAAGGTGACAATGATACCATTAACTTCCATCCACAACAGATACCAAAGGAAGGGACAGAGAATTCTGCTTAAAGATGTCACATATATACTGTCTGAGCTATAAGCCAGTAGCCACGTTAGGCTCATGCTCATCATGTGAAGCTCCACTTTAGTCTTGCACGTGCCTTCTATTGCTATTATTTTAACCCAAATGTGAGTAATACACACACACAAAAAAAGAAAATAAGTAATCCTGATGTCATGTTAGGAAGAGAGAATCATAAAGGAAGTTTGGACATGGACTTCCCTTTTACATCATCACTGGCCAATTTCAATGGAGAACCAGCCTTATTCACCTAAACATTCATTTAGATGAATCAAACATGACTCAGTCATACGTCACTCTGAGACACAGAATACATTGCTGGTAAGTATTTGATACTGACAAGTTATGATAACAGAAACTTATATCCTGTTTTTTCTTCTGGTATTTCTGGCGGTGGATTAGCTTGTCCACTGCTTAATTTGTGGTGAGCTTGCCTCTTTATGTCTTGGAATATCTTAAACCATTTACAAACAGCCTAAATATCCCTCGACTGTGCAGCCCCACTTTAAGCCAGTGTTTATTGACAGCTACTCACCAGAAGCAGAAGTTGAGAAGAGAAATATAGCTCAAACCTCTTATGATATTCAGTCATTTATTCCCTCTGTCCTGGGGGGGATAGAGGACCCGGCCTGGGCAGAGTCAGCGAGGTAAGAGAGCGGGTCTTTCCATCCTGCTGGTTTTATCACAGACAGGGGGAAAGGGGATGCCAGGGGCGGAGTTGGGACAAACAAACAACCAGATCAGAGCCCGGGCTGCTGGAATATTGGACAGACCCGACTCAGTCACATGGCAGGGACCTGGCTGGGGGCGGGGGGCCCAAGAGGGTGCACCCCAACAGGCATTTGTAAGAGAACAAATCCCAACCTGCATCAAAACAACATCAAACACAGTCTCATTACATATTTCAAATGCACAGGGCTAGAATCTAAAGACTTGCACAAGAAATAGTCCTAAATTCTAATATGTAGTTGGAGATTTAAACCTGTATTTTTCACATCCTAGAGTTTTTCATTATCCAGGTTTTGACATATTATGAATAAAAGCAACCTTTTTTTTTTTTTTTTTCAGTCCAAGCTGAACCTCTGTTCTCTAAGAATACAAAAGGCGAAGTAAGTTTGTTTCTACCATGCTTTTGATTTCTGATCATGCTGAAGTGCAAAATGTCTTTGTCTTTTACTTTAGATTCAGGAAAGGGAAGGAAGAAAAAAAAAAAAATCAATAAACTACCCACAAATATCACAAACCACAAGGATCCTCAGGCTGAAATAATAGTTCAGTGAGGAACACTGGATTAGACAGAAAATTGCCTGCTTTTCCACTAAGCCAAATAAATTTGTACACATTGTTGGACTCCCTCTTAGCTTCAGCAGGAGCAAAGAAAAAACACCTAATCTTGCCTCATGATTAGGGTAAGTCTTTTGCTACAGGATCTCTAGGTTCAAGGCTCTTGAGGTGAAGGAGACATAGAAGGGTAGCCTTTGTTTCTTGAAAGTCACAATCTAAGGTTACTGCATAAAAAGCAACAAGTATTTCCTCCTTGGTTGCATGTGGAGGTCCCTGCCCCAGGATTTCAGGGGAACGTTGGGGCACCATTTCTGGTGGTTGATTAGCTTGTCCACTGCTTAATTTTGTGGTGAGCTTGCCTCTTTATGTCTTGGAATATCTTAAACCATCATGCAGCCCCACTTTAAGCCAGTGTTAGTCGACAGCTACTCACCAGAAGCAGAAGTAGAGAAGAGAAATATAGCTCAAACCCCCTTTATGATGTAAAGTCACTTATTCCCTCTGTCCTGGGGGGTACAGAGCACCGATGTGGGCAAGGGTCGGCGGGGGTAAGAGGGCGAGGCTTTTGTCCCGTTGGTTTTGACACAGACAGGGGAAATGGGGATACCGGGGCGGAGCTGGAACAAACAACCAACCAGATCAGAGCCCAGGTTGCTTGAACATTAGACAAAGGACTGTCTCAGAGTCACATGGCAGGGGCTCAGTCGGGGGGGGAGCCAAGGGGGTCCACCACAACAATTGCATTTTTAGAAGATGCTTCATCTCTGAACTCACGCAAAGAAGTTTCAAAAGGGAAGCTTCAAGAGACATTGTTGTTCTCTACTAGATGGTATTACCATGCGTCCCCTCCTGAAGACCCAAAGTAATTTTCCAGAGGTTGCTTCATTGGTTTGGTTATGTTTTTTTTGTTTGTTTTTCTTTTTTCTTGTTTTGTTTCAGAGTTTTGGTATTTTGGTTTTTTTTTTTCTTTTTTTTTTTGGGGGGGGGAGGTGGGTAAGGGAATGGGGATTTTTGTGTTACATAACAGGAACATGGCAACCTAATTTTGCCATGTCAAAACCTCTCTCCATTACTCCATGATCAATCTATTTTCCTAATTTTGGTTCACAGTCTACCGGGCTATTCAATCTGCTTAATCCTTGCTCAGCTGTAAGAATGACTATTGTTAAATCTGCAACACTTCGTTTACACAAATGACCAGGGAAGCCTATAAGATGAATTGGACATATCTCACTTTGGCCAAAAGGCACTGTCCACCAGTTTCTAAATTATATTTATTTGATATGTTTTTCTTTCTTTTAAAGTTTGTTCCCTGAACACTCTCAGCGTTAAGTCAGATTAGTAAACACACAGTGGTGTGGGTGGCATTTTTGTGTTTCTGAAATTAATGGATTATGGATCACAGAATGGGTGGGGTTGGAAGGGACCACAATTGTTCATCTGGTCTAACCTGCCTGCTCAAGCAGGGTCATCCTAGAGCACATGGCACAAGATTGCATCCAGACAGTTCTTGAATATCTCCAGTGAGGGAGATTCCACAAACTCTCTATACTATCTTTTTATTTATACATTTTAGTTCTAAAATTATTCCATATACTACTTTCTTCCACATTCTAGAGAGATCTACAATTGAGGGAGCCAGATGAACAAATCAAGTCCTGCATCTTCTACGTTCTATGCCCCCAATCTAATGCACAGTCACCTGCCCACCTGCACCTCTGGGCTCAAAATTACCCTCCTTACTCAAATCCTTACTGAGATAAGGCAATTGACTACATTGAGGTGGTTTGAGATGCATGTTTACTCACTTTGGTTAACAAGTACAACAGAGGAGTTCACAGCTATTTTAATGTACTAATTGCATGAGTACTCACTCAAGATTAAAAATTTAAGAGCTAAAACAATTATTGAAGATACTGTAACAAAAAACCCCACATAATCTGCCAAAGAATAGTTGTCTCTTCTTTCATGCATTTTAATTTGAGGCTTCAGTGTCAAAACATATTAGAGGCACTGAGCCACATGCTTTGTTTTCCCCTTATCATTAGGCTTACTCTGAATACTCATAGTTCTCAATAGACAGATTAATCCACATCATGTTATCTTGCATCATTGATTTCTCTCTGAAATAAATGAAAACAGAACATCTAGCACTTCCCAGAATGTGGTCTTCTGGCCTGTAAATTTAATATTAAAACCAATGTTGAAGACTATATTTTTAGAAAATATATTTTTTTTTTTGCTTTTAAAAATGAAATTTTTGTGGTTGCTATGAAATAAAAACTGAATAAGTTTTAAGTTTCTTTTAAACAGTGAAACATCTTTACCTCTGTGAGGTAGTTTTTGAGATAGGCTTAGTCCCAAATCAAAAAACCATAACACTGCAGTGCAGAGATCCAAACAAAAGATTCAAAACAAAAATTGACAGTATTTATATTTTGCTAGAGCCCTGAAAATGGCCCCACATGGGACTACAAGACAATTAGCTGCCAATCAATAAAGACAACACAAAAAGTCAGATTCAGTGGGAAAGATTTACACTATGCCCTATCCTGAATGAAGTGATATTACTTGTATATATTTTAAAAAGTAGAAAACATGCAGCTGTCTGAACAGTTTCTTAATAATCAGTATTTGCAGAGGAAATTCTGCACACTTTTTCTCAATAATCTAATAAGTTTTGGAAAGTTGAGAACCTGCTGACTTGGTTGATTAATATCATTCTCTGTACTGAATTCTCCAGAAGCATCTAGTACTGCAGTTAATAGGCGTCCCAGTAACTGAAGGAAACCAGAGTCACAGAAAGTCACACAGGCAGTATGAGAGACCATTGACAATCACTGTAAAAACTGGTAAATGCACAGACTTTTATTCCTGTTATAAATTCACACTTTTTTACGTGTTACTACCTTCCTAAAACCCTAGATAAAGGCCTGAAACACATCCTTTATGGTGGTATTCACGGAGGGAAAAGCTGCTTTCTTTGTGGGAAAGGAGGTGAGAAGCAATAAATGTATTAAGAACATGTTATTACAGCACTTTAGCGTATAAGGTCTTCTATTTTTATTACAATGGTTGCTTAACTGGACCGCTAAACCTTCACCTTGGGCACATAGCCTGTAAATAAGTGATTTCCAAGTGGAATTTAAAGATAGCCAGTAAGAAATACAGAAAATTGTACACCAAAACCTATACCCTTTTTGGGTCATACATGCTCTATTAACTGCAAAGACATATTGTCTTCCAGGAGTAACATAAATGAAGGAAGCAGAGGAAAACAGAACCTTATGTTTGGGAGCTGCAAAGAAGTTATTATTTACTCAGGAGATGCATCCATGCTGACAAATAGGCAAATAGATCCTGAAATTGGTAGACAATTTCAATGATGAATAAAATGTACAGCCAAAACCAACAAAAGTTTCAGCAAACAGTTAATTACTTGTTAACACATTAACCAATTAACATCAGGGAACAGATAAGACAAACTGTCAATAAACTGGAAAAATAAATAAAAATGTGCAAGTGTTTTTTAATACATGCATTCCCACTCTTCACTTTTATACAAACAAATACTGACTAATTTTAATTTAAGTTTTCAGGACAGAGAAATTTCCCTTTCTCTGAAAAGACCATTACCTTTGTACTAACAAGACTAATAAATGGTCCCCTGCAGCATGAAGTCATTAGAGTGAGTCTTCCCTTTTGGGAACAGAATTAGAGAAATATTTAGACAGTACTACCACTGAAACATTTATAATCAAATGACAGTGAAGGTGGACTGGCTGCAGCAGGAGTAACAATTTGTTTTGGTTGGTGGTTTAGAGCCTATTGAGAAAATTTGGAAATTGAATTAAGAGATGAAAGCCTTTGGAAGAGCAGTTTTGTAACTACTTTAAAAGAAAAGTGAACATTATTGCCAAAGAAGTAAGTCAGTTTAAATGAAAAAAACTCCACACAATTCCATTCTTCCATGACTAAAGACTAAAAATATAACCTTGTCTCCTCTCTTGTGAGTAAAAAAAACCCCATTTTTCAGTTTTTTTAGCAATTTTTAATATATTAACTTATTCTATTTTGGTTGCATCAGAAACAAAAGGCATCAAAGACCAAAAAAAAGGAATTTGTCTGGCTGCACTTTGGTTTGGGCCTGACATAGATTTCCAGTCAAGTGAAAGAATTTAATTTTTATGATGGAGATGTTTTAGTAAGGAGTTACCTTGACTTGGCAGGTCATGAAATAGGAGAAAAAAAAATATTAGAATCTGCTCTCATTTTTATGGGAGCCAAGACTTCCTTACAGATATATCATAAGAAAACATCCTTGCCATTTTATTCTTTATTGCTTTAGTGTATGAGCCACCATTATTTTTAAATTATAGGAAATTTTGCGGAACACATGACTCTGAGCACAAATGAATAAATGATTCCTTTGAAGATTATACTTCACAAGAAGTTGTGGCCTAATATAAAATTTAAGCTATGTAATAGTATCCATCATTGCTGTGATAATATTTGTCTTAGCCAACAATCAAAAAGTAGAGTTTCTACAACAGTCAGTGGAAGCCACTTATCAAATTGTGTATCCCACATGGCCTAAATATTAGGATTCTCCACACTGTGTAAGTGGAAGTGTTAGTAAATCCAAAGTTGAAGCAATAAATTACTACATTTAAGTAATATTTTCCCCAGTAAATACTATTTCTTCTTCACAAAAAAAAATGCCAGTTGCTTTCATTTTTTTTTAACAATAATTACATCACTGATGAAAGGAGACATATATTTAGCCTGTGTTAGCACTGAAAAAAATACTCCAAGCATGTTACTTATTTTATATGCTCTTTTTTTCCTATTTCAGAACAGAACTCTCTATAATCATTCTGCATAATAAGCTGGATAACATCACAAGGAGAATTGTTTTTTAATGGTCATTTCCCTCCATCAAAGGATATGGAAAGAATCAAACTCAAATTAAACAAAAAACAGGCAGCTGAGGCGAGCAAGAAGTGTCAGCAATGTTTCTCTTCATTTGGGTTCCATAGCAACTACAGTTAGCTTATAGAACAAATCACTGTGAATTTTAAAGTTGTGTATTTCTACATCAAACCCCCAAACTTCAGCATGCAGCACATGAAGTGTGCAGTAGATGTAACAGTAGCAACACAAGATGACAAATGGTCATGCTCACAGTGCTAGGAAGGCCTCTCAAACTGCACATACTCCTGAAATTCAGCCATGTTTTGTGGGAAATNGTAAACCTCAGGCAAACCAGCCACATAAGAGAACCTATGTAGCTTTGTCATGTAAATCCCATGGTTGGGGGGGTTTTCTCCCCTCCCCCCAGATTCTGCCATACAAATTGGCATTGAATGCAAGAGCTTTTTCATAGAGGCTTATCCCCACCTTTTGACATTGCAGAGCAGCTGTCATTAACCACGGTGTGTGCACGTGTGGTAAAGTCACAGGCCTTTCTTTTGGTTTGAGCAAAGGCCAAGGTAGCTGCCACCACATATTGCAATCCAGAATTCCTTTGCTGTCTAGTATAAGAAGACACAAAAATGCTAATTTCCCACATCACAACCAGAATCATATTCTGGTCTTCTGTGATCCCATAGGGTTTCTAAAGTAACATTAAAGATGACACACTAACTGGTCTATAAAAGTGTACTTCCAACAAATTCTCCAGGCCCACTATCAAGGAATGGAACTCTTTTCTGGCAAGCTAAATGGCAACACTTTGTGAATGTAATAAAGGAAGTAATCAGATTAAAGTCAATTTTTTATCTTCACCTGATGCCACAAAGTTTCATGGTGAAGGAAAATTTTCTATACTGTTTATATATTTGTATATGCTGAATTTAACCCAGTTACAGTTTTTCTGATTGATTTGAATTCTGTAACAACTGTACAATGAACTACCTGGAACCTAAGAGCTATTGTATTCATAAAGAAGAATTGAGTGTTTTCACTTGATGAATACACTCCATTCTTTCTAGGATGAAGTAGACTGTTTGCAGCATTCATTATTTCAACATTCTGCTTCAGCACAGTAAGATATTTACCCTGTATTACAATAGCTTATATGAGCATACTGCTTATATAGCAAAAATTTCTAAATTATTCTTTCATTCTGCAGTTATTTGGCATTCAGAAACACCATAAGGAAATGTCTATAACAACATTTTCTTATTAAAAGAATTAATACAAAACTTCTCTTTTATGGAATTTTTTTCATTGCTTTCTAATGTAATTTTCTAAAGAATTTTCAGCTTCCATAGTAGTAAAGAGATAAGTTGTACCATGCAGTCTGTAGTCAAGGTATTAATGGAAGTTCAGGGGTAACTCCTGCTGGTACCTTGGGTAGAGGGAGAAGAATAAAGCACATTTAGACAACTTAACATTCTCTTCTCCTTTTAGGTAATTTAGTGCATATTTAGGCATACAGAGTCTTTTTAACTTCTCTGGAATAAAAAAAACTATGTCTGTTTTATCTCTTCTTAACTGTGATTATGACCTATTTAACAACACAGAAACATTTCCATTCTAAACCAACAAAATGGTTACTCTGCTTGCCTACAGTCTATTGAAGCAGAATTTTAAGGTTCATTTTCATGGACCCTCTAGAACCCAAAGTACATTGAATTTTTCAAACAGTTTGCACACCAAGCATTTAAGTAAAACAAGTTTAACACAAGTAGTATTTATTTTTCATACTTTTCCCTAATAATGTCTGACAAATAGAATTGTTCCTTCCCACTATGCTTCCTCTCAGGAGATTCATTGGTCACGTACATTGAAAGATACCAAATTCTTACTTCTCCTACTTTGTGCAATCAGCTGAGAGCACCCAGCAGAAATCAAGCCTCAAGCTAAAGTTGTACTATTGGACCAGTAAAAACTAAGCATTATTTGAACTGCAGTTGCTGGGAAATACCAGTGCTATTTCTTCTGAGAGATTTGTAATCTAATGAATTAAAGTAATTTTATTATTCCGCAGCCACACATGCAATTTACGTTCTGCAGAATAACAGCCTCTAATAGCAACCCCAGTAAAGTCAAACTAATAAAAAACTCTGCTTTATGCTTTCCAGAAAGCAGGCACTACATTGACATCAAAACAGCAAGTTTAAAACTAGAGGGCAAAGGGTTTATTGTGGAACCTTCCATCAAGCTAAACACTGTCTGTACACACCATATGATTTTTCCTCATCAAGACTGTTGTCATTTTGCTGTGCTTTCCACTACTTTCCTCTTTAAAAGTCATTAATTTCATTACACTCCAGAAGTGAGGGTTAGGGAGTAGGAGTATGAGGAGGTGGCATAATTTTAGAAAAAAAACTGAAACTTTTCTAGTGAAAGATCTTGGCAGTAAAAATTAAGAAATCAGATTTGCTTGTGACAAGTTGACCTCATTTTCCAACTCAAATATGACTTTATGTTAACCTCAAAATAGAGTCATAAGGAAAAAAACATAATTACTTTTCCATAGTAAAAACCAGAAACATCAAAACCCTTTCAAATTTCCAAAATTATTTTTAGAAATAAGCATATTTTGGTAAGGGCAAAAACGTTTTTAGAATTTCTGCTACAAGTATTTTATACCTGGGTGATAAAAGAGGTTTGCATTTTAGGAATTTGTGTTTATAGCAGTTTCACCAGACAAAGGATCATAAATTGTCGTTGGCAGCCTATTTGCACTCACTTGCAGCTTTTTATAGGGACAAACTGACCTGTAAAAGAAGATTTCTAGGGTCAAGATAGAACACCTGCACATCAATCCCCTTAGTAAATAACTTATTCCCAATGTGCTACTCCTATTTAAGAATACCAAAAGAACATTCAGGTTTCCTTCAAGGCTTTGTTGCCACTTACATCATTCTTTCCCATCCTGTCCAACATTGATTCTGCTTTTGTTGTAATCACCTGTTTCCTGATAGAGGAGAAGCTGGGGGGAAAAAAATCCAAAACCACACAAAAGAACCCAAACCCCCCCAACTTCCCATAAAACTCAAACATCCTATTTGTTTAAATATTCATTGAAATTATCAAAACCCAAACTTTCTCTTTTTCTTTTGCAAGTATGACCCATGCAACTTCTTTTATAGCTGCAGTGAAGCCTCTCTGGTATGATATTATCATGTTCATTAACTACGTCTGTAGACTGTGCATAGTTGGTGCAATGCTAATAATGAGAGTCTATGACAAAACTAGGAGGAGATTCACTGTTTCTGTAAAATATCACTTTCATGTTTCTTTAACAATTTCTACTCCTTGATAAACTTTATTAATATACTTTTTTTCTGCATTTCTCCATCATATATACCCAGCAAAACAAGAGAAACTTTTATATTATCATTTCTACTGATATACTTAAAAAAAATTCAGTGTTTCTAGTATTTTTTGCATTAAAAAATACATTTAATCATTTACAGTCCTTAAACAGTGAAAAATACTCAGTGCTTTGCCCTATAGCTCATCATCTCTTCGTCATCATACTCTGCTTATTTTCCTTTCAGCTAGTTTCATTGGGTATCCAAGAGAAAAGGAGTTGCCAATAATGGAACTCCCCTGTCAGCGATAAACCCCAACCAAACAAGAACCATAGTTAAAAACAGGCATTTCTCTAGGCCTTTACAAAGTAAGTGAAGTTTCAGTTTCCAGCAGGTGATTAAGCACCCTGTAAAACAAAGAATAAAATATATTCCATCTTTTATCTCCTTTGAGAAATCCCTGCAGAAAATAGTGACCTCTATGTTTCAGACATTGCTTTTAAAGCATTTTATATAATTCAAATAGTATTTGAATCCCCCCCCTTTGCATTCTAGAGTATTGTTAAGAATCTTGGTGACCCCTAACAGATTCTCAAACTGTGAGATTATAAATTTACCAACTTCTAGTGTGTTTCAATAGATTTCATTAGTCTTGCATCAAAATCTGCCTTTATCCCAACAGTCACAACTACGGCTGCTAAGCACTACAAAAGACACTTCCTCAGAGCAAGAGACATTGATGAGAAAGAAATAGGTTTTGCAATCAATATTATGTATTTCTAACTACCTACATGCACAGTGTGGAAGATCACTGGTGGTTTAGAAACATTCTTTAGGTGTCACCCTGAGGAACTATCCACAACTTTCATGAGAACTATTGCTAAGTTGAAGTTATAGAGATACATAAAGAAGCCACACAACACAAAATATTAGCTGTCCTAACAGTACTTAATGTTACATTATCTTTGCTGTCTAATATTCTTGAGTGCCAAAGCATTAAACATTTAAGTAAATTAACATCTTCACCCTGCCCAGCAAGCCACTGAATTTTATGAACATTTTCAGCATGTATTCTCGGCACGAAATTCTTTTTAAAAAGCAGGTAGACATATGTACCAGTTTAAACAAACAGAACATTAAACTTCCCTGTTTCACAAGATAGTTCAGCTGCTGATAAACAAGGTAACAGGGATAAGGTCTTAATTTGAATAAGGTAGTGTCTTTCCCATATCCTTTCCCTCAGGCTGGAAAAGAGAGTAACCTGTAACAATCAGCAGCACCTTCACAGTAAATTTGTGTTGAGTTCCAATCAAAGTTTGCAGTTACAGAAAGAAATACGAGACAGGCTTATATCTAAAAGAGATAAAGACAAGTCTGAGCCTCAGACAGCTAATATTCAGTAATATTCCCTCTCTGCTGGACACTGTCATGGTTGCTGGTGTCAAGTCAGGAGGAAATGACTAGAATACTAATTTTGAACTAGAGACACAGACTTGTGCCTTTTGAAAGCCCTAAAGAGTTTAAATAGGCAGAATACCCAGGTAGAATATTGTTCTGCTTGTGAGAGCTATATCTGTGACACACAAGCTGTTGTCTGCTATACTCCTCCCATATGCTCCTTGTATGTATATACCTTCATTTTTTCATGCTTATCTCATTAAAAACACTTCTGTTGAAGCCATATCTCGAACTGATGTAGCTTTGGATTGAAGAAACTTTCCTTCTCTGTTGTTTTTTTTTTTTTTTCCTCTGTGTGCCATCTGGAGACCACAGACACCTGGGCTAAAATATTTGTCATACTTATTGAGCTAAATGTGTAGCATTCATGTGCTCAAGAGGCTGTTGTCACTATCTCAGTAAAGACATTGCTTGGCACATGACATTACATTTCCCCTCTGACAGACTCTGTACCTCTCACCAATGGATGACACCAAAGATAACACAGAAACCTTGACCAGGAAGTGACTGTGGAGGATATTTGAACTACTTCAGTTTTACTGCAGTCGCGATCATGAATATTTATTTGAACCTTGTGTCAAGACCTTGAGTGCGAGGCTTCAGCTGTCCCCATTTCACCTGGGACCTCCACCCACTTGGTCTCAGCTCATACAAATTCCCTGATTAGGAAAAACAAAAAGACAAAGAACCTCCAAACAAAACCAAGTAAATAAAAAAAGCTAACAAAGAAACCCCAAGCCACAAAAGTTATGACAGGTGACTGCTCAGTTACATATGCACCATCTACCAGGAGGTGCTAATTAAGGGAAAAAAACCCAAAACCAACAAAAAACAGAAAGGGAAATTCTTCTGTGACAAATCATACTCAAGAACAACTACATTGAAATCAGTCTTCCAGACAGCTGAGTTTTAGGAAGAGAAAAAAGCAGTTTTTGACAGCTTTTATCTAAAGTGTGTTTGAACTGACCTCTGGAGTATGATTCAAATCCTACCAAATCTGCAGCATGCAACTATAAAGAGACCACTCTGTGACACAGAGTTTGCAACCTCAGGATAAGAAAAACAAACATATTCAGCGAAGAAAAGGTGTAAGAAAGGTGCCAAGAATAGAAAAAAGGCAGGTACAAAAAGAGCAATAAGCAATTTTCACAGCATATGCCTACTTTTCTGCTAGTACATAACATAATTACTTCAAAAGTACTGTTACAGTGGAAAAACAAAACTCCTTTGAAGCTCTCCTCCTAAGCCTTCTTTCAGTCCTCCTGAAGCCATCCTCTCTTCACAGGGGTTTTCCTCAGGGGTTTCACTAAACAATGCAAACACTTTGGTGCAGTTTATTCTACCTGATGCAAATTGGAGTCTAGTAGGATTCTGAAGCACTGCTAAGCCTTTAACTACAACCTCAAGCATTCAAGTCTTTTAAATTCTGCTCCAGGATCAGAGACTCTCAAACCTGAGCTGGACTAAATTACTTAAAGTGGTAGTTAGCATATCAAATGACTGTATGGTCCTCCAACAGAAATAGTCATCTGCAGATTCTACCATTCTCATTTTATAAGCTCAAATTTTATCTCAATTTTTCTTTATGAATTTTAGCTATACAATGAGAATTAATTTTACCTGTAAGAAACCTAGCCCCAAAGCAATGTTCTATAGGTTACAAAAGACCCTATCTTTAAACTTTTACTGTGTTCAAGACAGCTTTGAAACTAACTTAAAACATCAATAAAAGATGAGTTAATAAGTGCTCAAGATATACTCAGTATATTGAAGTATTTATTAAAACAATAGAAGTAGGAATTTAATTTCAACTAATTTTAGTGCAACATTATAGATTGTTATAAAGTTTCAGTTAAATGCTGTTAGTTTTTTTTTTTTTTCCTTTTCTTCTCTGTTTTAAAAGGAGAAGAAGTCACCACTTGACCCCCTCCCAAAAGAAAAAAAAAAAAAAATTGAAATATGCCAATTTAAACAGTGGTAATCTGAGAAGAAGCTCTTCCAACTCTAGTATGCAGGCAGAAAAGGACAGCCAGTACCCACAGCATCTGTGCTGCTCAGTTCACGTCAGTGGATCTTTTTATTGACCATGGTCAAGCTAGAGCAACAGTACCTGATCTTTGAAAAAGATGCTCTATATATCTTCTTGAGATCTGCAGCTGTGGGTCATATCCAGAGGCATCAGATAGGTGTAAATCCATAATTCCATCAGCAGCAGACTCTGTACCCTGGTTTGAGGAACATACGGGAATATCAGTATCTGAAGGAGCCACAGAGGGCCCTAGGCCACCCCTGGCATACTGCTTTGAATAACTCTTCTGCCCATAGAGGCAGGAAATTACAAATAACTCTAGATTATACAGTACTCTAGAATGCCTTAAATCCTGGCACCCTTACCATTGCTTGCCTTCAGAAGTAATCTGAATCAGTCCAGGTATCTCCTCTTCCTTAAATGAAGACCAAAATCTGAATTAGACATTAGCAACCACTCCTTCCTCTTCCATATGACTTTCCTGAGTCAACTGCCTGCCCTGCAAAAATACTTTCCATGACTCCTCCCCAAATGCTCCTCAGCTGGTACCAGAACATCTCCTTTCACAGCAGCTACTTCCCATCTCACCTCATGACTCCTCATCACAGCAGGAGATCATTAACTCTTCATTAATCCTGCTGTCCTGTCCTTCTGAAAGGATTAGGCTTAGGAACACAACATACAGTTTTTTTGCAGATCCTGAGGTATCAAACTTAATTTCTCATGGATTTGTGTGAAAACTAATTTTTTCAAAGTTGATTTAGGCTTTCATCAGCGTGATTTAATGTTTCTCCTGAATAAATACTTTGTGAGACCTTAAAATAATTCTTTCAATTGTTGGAGGATTAAACTTTGTTTCTACTTTCTTAGAAGATGTTCAGCCAGATAACCCATGAAATGTAAACAGATTTTATACTCTTAACTGCTTTTAAAAGGATTTACATATTTCTATGTAATTAAAGAAAACATTTATGCAATGGAAAAAGCTGCACAATTTTTAAAAAACACATTTAAAATTATTTACAAATAAAAGACATGAAAAAATGTGAATTGCTTAGTACAACTTCAAACAAAAAGTATTTTTCCCTTATAGTGAATGACAATGCACTTAGCAATGAAATGAAACATAGGCATACCTTACATCAAAAGTAGTTTGTCTTCTAGAAATTCAGATTCATATCCTTAAAAACATTTACCCTTAATTTTTTGGGTTTTGCCATACATACAATAAAGTTTTGATGATAGATTATCCAAGTAAAATTTGTAAAGGTACAAAGGTATTAACAATCAGAGCATTAAGATGGGTTTTTCTGCTGCAAATTGCTTTACTATAGCCTATTTTTGTATTTGTTTTCACATAATCACCTCAGAGAAGTGAAATGACACACTGCTAACCTTTTGCCACTTCTGAAATAACATTTTGGAAGTAATCACAAATCTTTGTGATCCATCTTTCTTCAGCTTTACTCTTTACATGCTCATGTCTCTTTTCCTCCTCTGAAGTAGTCTGAGCAGACATGACATCATGAAACATACAAAGGCAATAGTTATTCATAAGCCATTTATTAGCTAATTAGTTCATGATTATTCATCAACAAATCATGAACTGAAGTGAAATGATTTATTCACAATTACTTTGTCTTCAGCATCTTGCATTAATTATTGCAGGTTTGAATCCTTTTGAGTCACTCCAGTTAGCATCTGTCATGATTAACAAGGATAGCGTTCACTGTTACACAAATCACAGACTGCCAGAGAGTGAGACACGCAAAGAATAATTTTCAGTTGCTTATTTTATCCTTAATCACTTACATACCACTGTTTATAAGATGAAAATTCACCAATATGAGAATGGTAGGAACAATTTTCTATTCTAAAATTAAAATAAGTAAAAAATATAAAAATACTGTAGGAAATTATAGTTGTTAGTTCTGCCTCTCTTTCTTAAAGAAGGATTAAAATGATGTTTGAGAGTTTTCTTTACAAGCATCTAAGTAAAAATACAAATGCTTAAATATAGCTGTATTTTTCTTTCTGAAAAATACAGCTCAGTAGTTGATGTCTTGTATTTACAAGGAATATAAATGGGAAAATGAAATAAAATAAAAATGGAAAAAAAAATATTTTTTTTCTAATTATATTACAATTCAGCTATTCTACTGTTTGGCTTTGGGTTTTTTTCTTTGGGTTTTTTTGCTTGTTTGTTTGCTTTTGTTTTGTTTCTTTCCCCAAAAAATCTGTCCATTATAATTTACTTCCTACATACTTATGGGAAAGCAGGCAGATTATACAAGGAAATAGAATCACATATGCACTATAAAGACCCATCTGAAACAGTGTGACCAG
This sequence comes from Lanius collurio, assembly GCA_020086605.1. Lineage (NCBI taxonomy): Eukaryota > Metazoa > Chordata > Aves > Passeriformes > Laniidae > Lanius > Lanius collurio. The sequence goes on from JACBWW010000012.1 coordinate 1,323,986, forward strand.
AGTTAAAAGAAAAATAAATACTTCAGGTTATTGGGTCACTTGTTTGTTTTAAATAGAAAATAAATATATTTTCTGATAAGTGTTTGGGGACAGTGGTGCATTTATGTAGCAAAAATGGTGAATCTATTTCCTGTTTTATATTACTAACAAGGTTTGCTTCAATACAATGATCTGTCCCTTCCACACATTCAGCAAAAGTGGCCTTTATTTGTACCCCTATTTTCACTTATTTACCTTATTCATATACACCACAGTGGGAATGGCTAAAATCCTCTCCTATGACCCTAAACATCCTCAGATTAAAATTTCCTATAAATCATTCTTTTTTTTCCTGACAAAGTGTCATTTTTTTTTTTTTTCTGACTATACCATGTTATTGGTCTTTGTAATTTTAAAGGACGTTCTTTAAAAGTGGATCTGTTCTCCTTTAGGAGCTACAGCTGTCTTTTCTGGGCACTGCCTGGAGCTATTTTATGTTGCATGATTAAAGCAATGTCTGGCTGGAGTCCTTCCTTGGTTAGAGTAGCTTTTTAGTTTTATATAACTTCTGGCACTAAAAGGCTTCCAAGGCAGAAGTGGGAAAGGCAGAACATCTCACCACATCCTAAGTGCCAAGGAATCCCCCTGAGCTGACACCCTGCTGCCTGAATTGCTGCCTTGCCTTGATTGCTTATTGAAGCAAAGGTGGGTGTGAAGAACTGCGGGGTGAATTGCTGCTTTTCTCTGGGAGGAAAACCAGAGTGGAAAGGAAAATACAAGAGGGCATGCCCTGTATATTGCAATACCAGGGGCTCAGGACTCTAATGTACATCATGGAAGGCATCTCTCCATTTGAGAGAGCACTTGAGACAAACCTTTCCTATGCTTCTTATAGAAACAACTCATACATTTAAGATTAGAAACATATATTGGATCTTTCCAGAGATTCAACAAAGGACATTTTGACATGGTGTTTTCATGCAATTGCTATGTAATAAAGAAATTACAGATAATGCTCTCAGATAAATTAAAAAGTTATAAAAATACTTGCAATTGCTACAACCAGAGGATTGCCATTAGTAGTCACTAAATGTCAATAACATTAGAGAGCAGGGGCTTGGACATGCTCTCATATTTTGATTATTGAAGAAGACATGGGAAGAGTTCCTACAGACATGCCCAACATACAGCAAAAGTTATAGTATTCTATAATTTGGCTGGTTATAAATACCTTGTACCAATTACTTTGCTGTGGACTAAGGTTTCTTGTTTACTGTCCCACAATCTGCTTTTCTATTAGTCAGGCTTTAAAGATATGTACAAGTTTGCCTGTGTCATAAACTCACAACTGCAATTGTTCTTTATTCTGTTATGAACCCCTAAAATTTTCCTCTGGCACCTTTTATATTACTGAAATTTTAAAGAAAATGTGTGTGAAACTCATGTAAAGGGAAATGGGAGTTTCTAACTAGACAAGTGAGAAGTGTTGCTATAGTACTTATAAATAAGCATACATACAGAGGCAGGTGGCACAGATGATGTAAATCCTAAAATTAAGAACTCTATGTGTCACCTAGATAAATTTTTTGACCTTATGGAATCACATGCACACAAAAAATCAACAAAGGATGAGCTAGAAGAGAGCAGAGTTTAATCCTAAATAGCCATTTTACACTTATTACATCAATAATTTAATTAAGAAAAATAGATATATGTATAAAAAATACCCTTGCATTCCGTTGTCCTCATCAACACAGTTGCAACTTGTAATTTTTATCATTTTTCAGAATTTTATTCCATGGGTATTTTATTTATAATATCTGTACTGCTCTAAGTATTCAACATCACTATTTCTTTAAATAAGAATGTTCTAGGGGAAAATAGGAGATTTTTGCTTGGACTGTTCTAACACCTTTGTGTCACAGTGAAACCTCAATAATCTCAAATTAGGAGAGAGAAACTCTTTCAGACTTAAGACAGAATCCTGACCTGATGAGACAGGGAGTAGAATCTACATGTCTGCACAAAAAAAAACCCCAAAGTGGGCCATGTGTCATTGGAAATATATCCTACCCAGCATGCTGCAGACAGACAAGCCAGGAGACTAGGTAGAAGTCCCAAAGGAGCATTTTCATTCCATGTTTTCAGAAGCAATGCTTTAATGACAATAATCCTACAATTCTGTGACAATCTTGACTCTGATAGACTTACAGAGAGAACAACTATGTGCTGAATTGTGCACTTCTGACATAAGGAAAAATAGGCATGTTATCAAGACACAGGTTAAGCAGAACCAGAAGTTGTCTGTATGCTAAAGAGGATCCCTTAATTTGCTTCAAATCTGATGTTTTCAGGCCTGCAGGTGTTTATAATTTACTGATAGCTCAGTTTCTTACATATGCAAGTTTGGTTACAAAATACTTATTGTATCATTTAGCTTATAGTTCCTAGTTGTAAAGCAGGATCCCCGTAGATATTGTACCTAGATATAAAAAACAACCCCTGTCCCAAAGACCTCACAGGCCAACCATAAGAGAAAACAGATGGGCAGAAACAGATGGGGGAACAGAAGGAAATAATGAGACTTCTATGATGGAAATAAGAAATATAATTAGGCTGATCATTTACTCATGCATTGTAAAGTTTGCCATGAGTATGATAGCAGACAGATACAGACCTTTACTGTCTCCTGCTGTAACAAGGACACTTCTGCCACACAAAGTAACACAGTTCAGAAGTTATTGCTCAGTAATTGCTTACCCATGTACACTTTGTTTAAGTGTCTCTTGGAAACTAGCCAACTTGTGAGCCCTTTCACAGTGGGAAGATAAGGCAGAGATAGTGTTTAAAGCTTCTCCTACAATTCCATTTTGTTAATGAAGCATCATCAGTTTGATAACATTCTGATGACCCTGCTTCCTAAAAAAGGAATGAGAGAAAATAAAAGCATATTATTTATATATAACTATATTATTATTATTCCATAATTGCTTTTCTCCTCCCCATGTTGTTTCTTTTGGCAGGAGAAGGCTGAAATTAGCTCCTGACTGAAACAAATTTACAGGTCTTTAGCTGTTCACTTATATATATTTATGTTTGCAAAAATTTGCTTTACTAGAAACTGAAGATCTAATGATTTTGTTGTGTAATGAAGAAAATACATGAAGGATGGTTAGATCACCTTTGGTTTTGACCATGAATCAATCTCCAGAGAAGAAACAATTATTAAGTTAAACAAGACAAAAAATATTTGTCTTGTTTGTTTCATACTACATGCACAGGACATCTGCTCAGCTAGAAAAAAGACTGCATTTTTTTTAAGGTTAAAAAAAATTCCATGAAGTATCCAAATTAATATATTGTGTTTTATTTCCAAGCAGGAATACATTTTTCTTGTCAAACACAGACATTTGGGCCTGTAGTATGAATATGGTAAATAAAATAAACAGTTAAGCATACTTTCTCTCTGAGAATCAGATGTCTCTTGCACCTTAAAACATATATGGAACTCTCACTGCTTCCTAGAAATGCTAAAACCAACACACACATGCAAAAATAAATCAATAAATCATCAGGGTTATTGATCATTCAATTAAAGAGGCACTTTGCAGTAAGCATCTTCATAATCCTGCACTAACACTTGATATTTGAGGAATAATAAATTTTTCTATTCCTTTAATTCTGAACATGGAGCAATTCACATCTAAAGCATAACTTTTTACATTATGCTAAATTATGATTGAAATTCTAGATAGGACTGACAGAAATTATGTATCTGCCTGTGTGCTGTTATGGGAGGCAACGTTAAAGGACTGCAGAGCACAACTTCACTCTGGATAAAACAGGATAATACACTGGAAAGAAAACAAAAAGTCTTCAGTTATACAATCAGATCATGTAAAGTCTCAACAGTTTTTGATGGTCAGCAACTACCAATTCCCATGGGAAGGAATATAGGAATGGGATGACACTATCAAACTTCACATTAAAGTCTTTTTTATGTTCAATCTCCTAGTCATCAAAAAAACACCTGTAATTCTTCACATAAGTTACATGCACCAGTGAATTGTTCTTTTCATGCACAAAATCCTGGTTTTGCTTCTCTTTGCACCAACTTAGAAAAAGGATGAATTCAGATCTGGTTCCACTGAATTAAATGTAAAACTACTGATGCCTTCAGTGTGAAGAGTTTTCACTTGAAAATGTATTTTCTTCTTTCTTTTTCTGCCTCACAGAAGAGCTGTGAAGTGTTTGAGAGAAAAAAAATATTGAGGTATTTCATGTGAAGGAGCTAGAGCTAAGGTGGGGCAAATCGGGTAGCACCCTGATTGCAATGACAACTGGAGTAAACACTCCTCGAAACATGCACCCAAGCCACATTCAGTTTTTCTTCAGCTTCACTTATAATTTCAGATTTGAACTACAGAGGTACACAAAAGGCTTCTGACAGTTATTATTAAAACTAATGTTCCTTTAGAATAGCCATAAATTATAGCCCAGCCAAATTTTTAGTCTATATTTATTTTCTTCAGCAATTTTCCCTCTCCCTTTTCTTTCCATATTTTTCTTCTTTTCTTATCTTATCTTACCTGATGGTACTCAGATGTAGGCTGGTCAAATTCACTTTTCCTGTGGCATTCCTCTCTACACTGAAATGCCTGGCTAGTCTCGCTAGCACCTTCAGATGTGTTGGCAAGGACAGCTCCATCAGGCAGGATAACTAGAAACGATGATTTCAACCTCACTTTGCCCAGATGCAAACAGCATTTATATTTATTCTTTTAACATTTGTGATGTTCTTTACAGTTTTGCTTGTCACCTCTTAACACATCCTTCTCATTGTCAGAGACAGAATTGAAACACAGTACTGCAGTTATGTCCTCCTCTGGAAACTCTTGGTAAGCGAGTGACAGATAACCTCTGTGTGAATTGAATTCTGGATAGTGAAACAAATGTAGTTATTTCCACTAAATCAACAAGTAACCTTGGGAAAGGAAAAGATGTGAGAACTTGGTCCTTAATAATACAGCCATTTTGCTGAGTTGCAGCAAATTTTGTGTCCTTGTAAATAAGTAATTGCTCTGAGAAGAAACTGGTAAGGAAAAATACATCATTTCTTTAGCATTTATTCAAAATGCCCCCAAATTATGTTTTCTTGTGAAGAATGAAGGTAAAATCCAAAACATCTCTTTGCTTTCTCAGACACATTTTTTCACCACATTTTCTACTTCTCTTGATGCTGTCAAATGTCAGGTGTGTCTGTCTTTTGAACATCTCACAAGACTGTAAAATAATGCTTAAAAAACAGGGGTTTTTTTTGTGCTCCAAGCGTTGACCTTGATACTTAGGAAAATCTGGGCTACCTAATCTCAAAACCCCCTGTCTATTGTTTAGCAGCTTTTTTTAAAAATTAAGAGTTTTGGAAGACTAAACGGCAGGAAAAAGAGAGCTTTTGTTTCTATAATGAGATCTCTGAGAATGAACACTGCAATACAAAATGTTCAATACAGCAATAAATTTTTATTACTGCCACACATCATGGCTTGATTCATCACAATTACACAGTGTACAATGCAAGATAGTCCAATGGAGCATGAACTGTCCACAAATTCCAAAATATTCTGCTCTCACAAAATACAAACTAAATTTTCTTGCATTTTACAAGCATTCAAGTCAGTAATACACAAAAACATTTAATAAGAACCCTAAATTTATTACTAGTGTGATTTTCAGGGATGACTTTAACTCTGGTTTCCAGTAAGGAATGGTGGAAATATATTTTTCAATAGTATACTGTTTTCAAACAGGCTATTGTTCTACATGTCCTTGTAGACATTTGAAAGGTTACAAGATTTTAATAATTTAATTTTAGAGAGATCAATTTTATATCAGAATGTATTTTGAAATATTTGGAAGCAGTTCCATTCATCTTCTGATTTCCTAGGTACTATCCAGCTGTGTTATGTAGGGCTCAAATGGCTTCAAGTGCCTCAAGAAATCTAATAAAAATTGAGCCATTTCAAAGGAAAAGTAGATCTTACAAATGTGTCATGTACCTAACCTTAAGCCTCTAAATGTTTCACATTTTGAATTGCTTGCTTCTAAAAACGTAAAAGAGAACATAATGCCAGCAAGATTTGCATCTAAAAGACAGAAACCATAAAATTAGGCTAGTGGGAAAAAGAAATAAGCTGTTACTGATAGTGCTCATCAATATAACACAGTGAGGATCACAAAGGGTATAAAACTGGCTTTCAGCCATCAAATCAGTAAGATATATTTCAAGAATACAAAGTGAAATAATGATAGATTTTAGAAATTAAAATGTACACATGAGTAATCTCCAACAGTCATGAACAACTGAACTTGTCTGTAGGCTGGACAAATCAGCACAAGCTTTTACTGAAGTCTCATTATCTGATTGCATTTGGGAAAGTCCTCGAGCAAAAAGGTTTGGTCTCTTTCTCACAGTGTTAGAGGGAATTCAAACACTCAGAAGAAACTTATTGCAATTGCCCTCCTGGCAACAAAACAGATGGACAGCAAGAAACCATTCCCAAGAGCACTATTTACCAGGCTCTCTGGACAACACATCCATGTCACTCTGGGGTTTTCTGAACATGGTCTCTCATCTGTTTCCTCAGAGTGAGCATGGTGACTGGTGTTTATAACCATGCCCAAACTCAGTGAAAATCTAGTGTCTACAAATGTCTCCATATTTGTCACGTGGCAAGAATTTCTGATGAAGAGCTAACTTGTCTTAGGGAAAGAGATGATAGAAAGGAGTAGGAAGAAAATTAAAAAGGATAGAAGTATCAATTAAAACATGGCACAGAGAGGTCATGCTGACAGGTGATAGAGGTGAAGAGATATTGAGATAGGTACTACTGAAAAAAAAAAGTAGAACTAGCAGAATCTGGTAATTTGGCAGAGGAGTGCACTCTTCCTGTTTTCTTTATTTTCCTAGAGTTTCATTACTCTGTTGCCATCTCCTGATTTTAATTTCTATCTTCTTTTTCTCTCATCTTTATGCTTTCTCCTGTGTGTACCTCCCTCTTTTCAGTCTCCATTCACTTAACTCCCTTCCAAACACCCATGGCTCCACCTCTTGTCACCTTCTCCTTGTTCAGGAGAGATAAAATATATTTTCTGAAGGAAATTACAGACATTAAATGTCAATAAAGACATTGAATTATATTCATAAATTGGGTTTAATAGTTACTCTTAAAAGCATTCAAATTGGAAACTTAGACATTTTCATAAAGAATCAGTGTTTTGAATATACAGAAATCAATGCTGTGTCTGGCAGTATGTTTGACATGAAAAGATTTAAAAGTAAGTAAATGACACATTGTGATGGGAATATATTATTTATTTGAAGACTGTAGTCATAATATATTAATGAAAACAAGAATGACTGTTCTTAGCAGTGATGATTAGCACCCTCTCTGCTGACAACATGTTCAGGCACTGTCCAACAGCACCATGGACAGTGACAAACAAGCTCCTGTGCTAAAGTTCAGCTGTTGCCACATTTCATCACTTCAAGCTCTTGACAGAAGCCTAGATGACTCAAGACATACTGAGCCTTTCACTTCCATCATGGTCCATCCTCCAGCATTTAATATGTGAAACATTTGATTAGCACCAGAAGAGTATTTTTAACTTATTCTTGGATCAGGTTTACCTCCTGCTTGCAAAAATGCAGCATTTGTTTTCCTTCTCACACTAACTCTTCAAGTCCTCTCTAAAATCTATCTAGTTATCTTCAGCTCACATAAATCTCCTATATCCTAGTGAATCTCAGATTTCACTAGGAAAATGTTCCTATATGAGAATTACACTGTTTTACAGAAACCTGAGCTTTCCTAACAGTTTTCAATTAGGTAAAAGAAGTTTCTTAAAACACCACCCTTTCAGAACTTGACCAGTAACACAATTGTGAAACAAGACTTCAGAATATATTCTAAAAGAAATCTCAGGAGATGGAAGAAATTTGCTTAAAATGAAATTTGTTTAAAAACCACAGAGGGATCTTGTGTGGAATGCTCAAAATGACATCAAAATGACATTCCAATCACATATCCAAACTGCCATTCTATCTGTGCCATTGTTTTTGGATGTAAATGCAAAAGACTCCCTCCAATGCATTGATTCTGATATTGTCAGACTATTAGACAATTATAAAGCTTTCAGTTCAGAATCTCACATCATAAAATGAAGCCACCTGAGTTTTATTTAATCAGTTTAACCTACATCATACAAAAAAGTGTCCAAGGTTCTTCTAATTTTACCCTGGAAGAATGTTCAGCAAAGACTTATATTACTGTTTATAAACTGAGTTCAGATAAAGACAAAAACTCATAACAGTGAAAATAATGTTCTTATATTTAGCTCTTTGGGAATAAAAGCAACACTGACATATACAATATTGCTATCTTCTTCAAAAGACTTGTGATTTTAAAATCACTGTGTCATCCCACAAAACAGGCAAATGTTTTCTGTAATTGTTTTTTAAACTCACATTTCAGAACACAGGATAAATCACTGAAGTGCTTTCTCCACATTACTTTGCATGCATACTGTTGTTCATTGAAAGATAAAAGTACAAGTGGAACATCAAGAGAAGCAATCAAGAGTTGATTTTGTATGCTAGCAGCTAGCTTGAAAACAAGAAGCCCTTAAACAATCAGCAGTGATTTTCCTGTAGTTTGACTTACAGAGCCTGCAAATGCAAATCAGTACAGTGGATCTTCAATGCTGCATATTTTACTCTAAAATTTGAGGGTTGTCATATTTGATTGTCTATAGATTCACAGACTATTACTCCACATCTACATAATCTATAATTGTAATATCTGTGCTTTGAATTTTTAGTGTTTACTTGTCAAATTAAAGCTTTAAATTTATCTACAGCTCTATTTGTTAAGGATATGACCATAATCTTGGATAGAACCACCTAAATCAGGATTAAAAAACCAGAAGCCAATACATTTGTGCTGGCTAGAAACAGAGTGAATTCAGCACGAATTTAAGCTTATCTTCTCCCAGGGGAAAAGGGCATGCTTAATGTCTATGAGTTTTCAGTAACATTAAGCCATCCTTTAAAAGCACTTTTCCATTTCAATTTGAAAAGACTTAGTTTTAAAGCTTAGTTTTGGAGCTTAGTTTTCTTACATAGACAGATAACATGTGGAAAAAAAAACAACAGAAGAGATTATCATATAATCTTCTGATTTAATTGACCCAAACAAATTCCTGCCCTGTAAACTATCACTCTTTTTTTAAAGTTGTTTTCTGAGGAGTATTTTTTTGTTTCTTTTACAAAAGGATCAACATTCTTATGTAAAGAAGCACTTCTGAATCTGATTTATTTTTGCTTTTTTTATTGCACCAGATTGGACCCTTACAGTTTCTTACTGACAGAATGACAACGCATTGACAGATATTATTTATGAAAAGAGACTTCAGTGGATCTACTCTAATACCACAGATGCCACAGTGTTCCTGGACCATGTCTGAAAGCTGTAAACCTGCATTTACATTTTTCCCATTAGCAACTAGATACATGAGTTACTATTTTGAGGTATTTTATGGAAAAAAAGTTTCATATCTGTAGATGTTCAAGGATGATTTTATTCATATCCATAACTCTTTTCTACTTTATCCATGGCATCCCTCTCTGAGACACTGTATCCATATTTCAAATGTACTGATGCCTGCTGTCTCAAGGAAATTCTGCAGAAAGAGAAGAGTTTGCACTTTTGAGCCGAGAGTGCGTGGGAGACAAAATGGTCACGTTCAACAGCTGCAGAAGAGTTATGTGTAGTCTAAAATCAGCCAGACGGGCTTAGATGTGCAAAGAAAAAAAGTGCTTGCTGAGGTGTTATCCTAGCAGTAAAATTGCTATATAAAGCTCACAGAGCCTGTGAATGAACAGCCTTGCAAAAAACCCACTCCCTAAAATGAGAAAAAAACAAAATCCAAAAAACAAAACAAAAAAACACAAAAAAAAACAAACAAAAAAAAAAGAAACATTCACAGGAAATATCTGAGGAGTTCTTTTTTTTCACAGGGGAATTGTGTCTCCTATTTGCTATTATTGATCTTTTTATGAAACCTTGCATTTTTGGTTTATCTTCGGGGAGAAAGTGAGTGAATCATGCTCTGAAACCGTAAAGTTTCTTACACTGTGAGTGGAGAATAATTAACTTTAATTAAAAATGGTTCATACAGTACCTCATGAGTCATAGCTTGTGCGTAATATGATGACAAGTCATCATGTGCAGTGTTTAGCTCTCGAACTCCATTTGTCTCCATTTGTAAAAAATGTGAACCTTATGCCAGATTCCCAAATCATGCAGAAATTTGAAAGCTCAACCTTGGTTTTTCTCCCCAAATCCATTGTGTATCATTGCCCAATTTAAGTACTATCCTCCCCAGTTTGCAAAATTATGTTAAATAACATTCCTGCCGATAAAACAATGTTTGAAGTTCTTTAAATCATTCTCTACCAGCCCAGAGGACAGCAACTTCCTTAATTATGGTAAGTATCATGTTTTACCCACTGACTCCAAAAGGCTACAGTTCCAAAGTGGAAAGAAATATGACAAAGCTCGTACTTATTGGCAGATCCAATTTTAGCATGTGTCTTTCAAAGCTATCATAATTTCAGACAAAAATATCTCACCTAAAATTTTTTCATCCAGAGATGCTTCATTTCCACATGAATATCTGTTCTGTCTTTCCTGAAAGCCAGATATGTACAATATACAAGTGTAGTCATAGGGTGAGCTGAACAGGTTACATTTTTGTAAGCTTCATGTTAAAACATTAACAAGCTATCATTATATATATTATCTGAGGTGTAATTATCTTTTATGACCTTTTCAGTGTATTCCTGTTATATCTTTTAATACAGAACAATTACTGTTAATTAATGGTTGCTCATGCAACAGGCAAGCCATGTTAGATTGCAAGTATCAGGGCAAGGCGGCTCACTACTTTGAGCACAGATTCAAATGAGTCATTAAAAAGTTCCAATGAATAAAAAGGCAATAAGCAGGAATTTCTATATAGAATGTTATAGTAACCAGGAAGCTACACTCCTAATAATCCATTTTATCCTTAAATTCTCTGACTGCAGGAATCATTTTACTCAGAAACAGTGAGGGAAAAAATTGCACTTCACTTTTGTGAAATGGCTCTATGGCAACTGAGAAGTATTTTTGTTAATTCCTCTACTAAATTTACTATTGAGAAGCACAAGAGTTATTTCATCACCCTTTCAATGTTCTTAATCTCATTAGAATTGCCTAAGAAGCTGCATCATGGAACAGTTTTAAAGTGAATTTGTTCTCCCAATGCAGAACATACGTGACTGAGATAGGTTATTTTATTCTATAGAAGAAAACCCGTAATTTGGAGGTAAAAGCACCAGTATTCTCTCTGCTCTCAGAACAGCAATACAATTCTTACTGTGAATTCTGTATACACTCTGCTATTTTGAGATCCAAAGAGTTGCAGTACATTTTTTTTGTGACAGCTTAGTTCACAGCATTATATTTTGCCACAGCCATTTAGGACCTGAGCCAAAATGGAGGCAGTGGAAAAGCTCCCATTGACGTCAGTGAGCCTTGGATAAGGCCCCAGACGGCTAAGGACTAGGATTGTCAATTTACAATTAGTGTAATTAATGCATCTACACTGGCCCTAGAGCAGTCCAGGCATAAGATTCCTTTTTTGCCATTAGAATTCAGTATCTTTTACCAGTAACTTTGAGAAAATACAAATTAAAAAGGGAATGAAAAGAAAAAAAAAAAAGGAGAGGAGGGAAAAGAAAGGAGGTTTTTGAGGTTAAACCAGAAGCTTATACTCAAGCCTCTGTATAAGCTGCTAATTTCTGATCTCTAATACAACAGAATCATAATATTCAGCAATACAATGCCAGTAGTTACAAAACTAGTTTCCATTCACAGTTCAAGGCTATTGCCTTTATGGGTCTGAAACCTTTCTCAATTAAACCAGGGTGTCTACAAAGAAAGGAGCAGTCTGCACCTAATGACTGAATTACACTGATGACAGTAAAATAAACATTTCAGTTTGTATGAGATTTTTTTTCTGATATTTTAATGTGTTTACTAAAAGTATTTTTGAGGGGTTGAAAAGGGTAATTAATGCAGTGTGTCTGACAGACGATCACTTGCTAAGACTGCAGGCAACAGCTTCAGTAAAACTACCAAAGTCAACAGTGACAAAACTTGCTATACTATTTCCTTATTGCCTTTCTATTCTAAGCCTTTTCTTTTTACATAATAATGGGTTTTGGCTCTCTAGTTCATAACTTGAGCTTCCATTTATTTCTTTTTGTAATTTTTTTATGTCACTTATATTTAATTCTGTAAAAAAAAGCACTTATTTTTCAGTTAATTAAATGTTATGTCTTTGTGTGAAAGACACATTGTTTCCATGGTTTGCAACTCATAAGTACCCAGTACCCATACTGAGATGAATCACACTTACATGTCACAAGAATGTGATGTATGATTAATGCAATTCTAGTGAATGATTAGTTCATAGGTTTCATTTCAATGAAATTTTCCAAATATTACTGATAGGGTTTCATAGTCTATTACTTCCCCAGACACTTATGAAATTAAAAAAATCCCAACTCATCAGTAAATATCAAAGCCATAGTAGGAAGGTTGATGTGATGAAAGCAATTAATCAGATGCTCACACAAACAAGCTAATGAACATCAGAGCCATTTTTATGATTGTAACAGAACATTTAGTTTGAAGGAATAAATGTCCTCTGTATACTAATTACTCATTTCATATAGAAGGTAATTTTATTTTACTATGTTGCACAGAAAATAATACTGGTAGCAATAGCCATTTCAAAGAAATAGTTGGTTTTGTAAAGTCTTTACTTACCCTACGGGGAGTAGCAACACTTCCAGGAAATGTTTTAGGTTCCTGAAGAATCTGAGAAGCATCTGCTTCAATGAAAATATTTTTCTTCTGAAATGCTGAACATTTAGCACTTACTCATAGGCATTTCATAGCAAGAAGAGAGTGGATGATAAAAATCACAGTCTGAACTTGAGAAAAATAGTTTGACTTACCATTCCTGACTACAGAAAATTAGAGTGCAAATGTAGGGAAAAAAGTGCATTTTGCAAAATGGGATAATGTTAGAATTATTTAGGAGTACATCACTATATACCCATTTCAGTAGTACAGGGTATTATGTATGTCACTAAATTCATCTACAGTGTCTTTGACAACATAATGGAGGAAATAGAGTCACTTTGATAATTTAGTCTGTGGATGATTCAGCCAGCTAGCTTCCAACTCTAAAAGCAAAGCTAGTTGGAATTAATAACTTTTCTAAAATTGTGATTTCCTGAATTTGGGTATAATTTTAGCAAATTCAAAGTTTAAAAAAAAAAAAAAACAAAAAGAGGGAGAAAGGAAAAAAAAAATAAAAAGCCAAATAGCTAGATGTGTTCAAAATAGTATTTTTTTTTCATTTGACATTTTCAAAAGAAAGTATTGCAATTTAAGTGTGTTCCTGTTTCTAAACTGTTTTTAACATTATATTAGAAATTACCCAAATAAAAGCAAATATTCCCACTCCATTTGCAAAAGAACCCCAGCTATAAATGTAACCTTTTCTTTCTTCACTGTGCAACATTTCTGGACCAGCCACTGACCCAAAACATCTATTATTTGAATAGGTCATTCCTTCAGTTTCTCTAGGGACTATTCTCTGGCAGTGGTATGGTCATGCCCCCTCTATCTGAACTAAGCTGAAATACCAAGGTAGGAACTGGTGGGATACAGCCACATATAAAACAAGGAATTGTCTATCTTTTAAGAAAAATACCTGAGTGTTCCTCTGAAGTGTTTATAACAGCACAAGTGAAGACAAAAGGAGTGTGTTCACTTTGTTGTATTCATCCTTCTCATTTTCTCTCAGTTTTGTCTCCTTACAGAGCTGGAATCTGATTTTGCAATCTGAAAGGCACATCAAATATGATGGAAGAGTTAAAAAAAACCCCAACACCAAAACAACAACAACAACAAACCCTAAAGGATTTCTAGAAGCGTGGTTGTTAAGAACCAAGTGTGCTCTGTTACTGTCTGACATCCAGCTGAAAAGCCAAAAGCTGCTGAAATATCTCTATATGTGTGTTCACAAAAGCTTGAATATATGGACACGCTTAGGGAAACTTAGAAACAGAAAAACTGGAACATATGTAGAGAAGAGCAAAGCAGTTTTAAATGTCTGTTTCTAAGGGACATATACAAAAATTTTCCATGATGATGACTGCACCGATACCTTAGAACAATTTAGAAAATTACTGGCTATTTAATTGTTTTGAAAGAAGTTTATTTTCTTTTTTTTTTTTTTTAATGTTGAATTCATCCTATGAAACATTATTTATGTATATAACAAATGAATAAATGACTCACTAAAGAAAATGAGTGGTTCACCACTTCCAGGGGAAAATACAATAGATTGAAGGTTATATTAAAGAAAATACATTAATACATAAACAATGTGATCTTAAGCTACTTAAGAAAAGGGGAAAAAAAGGAAAAAAACTTCTGCAGCTGGAGAATGGGCATACCAGCAGCTCTCCTCTGACTAATATTACTGCATCAACCAGAAAAGATAAGGGATCGCCTCTCACATTCAAGAGTTAGGAAACCTGAAAAAGGATGAACCATCTCCCCAAGCAGAAACTGAAGCACAGTATTTCTCAGCAAAAATACATAGTCAATAATCTAGGACAGGACTTGTAGAGGTCCTGGCAGTCTTGCACCTGAAGAATAAATCTGGTGAAGAGTTTAATAAAATGTCTTTCGGGCTACTAGCCATTGGCTCAGCCCCTGTGCATATGAATGCAATGCTTAGGTGTCTCAGAAATATTATATGTTCCATAGCCAGAGTGCAAATTCCCTAAAAGTAGAGTAATTAACAAGGTTTTACAAACACGGGTCATGCCAATTTATTTAGAATCATTGTCTTGCTTATGTTATTTTTTCTCAAATTGAATTTTAACTTCCACCATTAAAAAAAAAAACAAATAAAATGGGTCCTCTTCAAGTTCTTAAGACCAAAATACCAGGTTATTTATAGGTATTTTAACATAGAGAACAGGCATTTTGCTGATTACTCTTATATGTCTTGAGTATATTTTTTTTGCTGGAGACATGACTGAATTCAGCATTTATTTTCTGATTGTACTAATTTTCAGAGTGAAAATGCTGTTTAGCAGCTTTAAAGGGTTACAGAGAAAAGGGTTACAGAAAAGACTTCCATTCTAGACATTTCCTGTACATATATCTGACAGTGTCCTTGCATTCTGTTACCATTCTTAACAGGTGAAATCATTATAAATCCTGGATGTTTAAACTGATCTGAACCAAGTTGTTAATTTCAGCTGACAACAGAGGAAATCAATGAAAAACAAATGAAGAAGACATGATTTTGTCTAACTGGCTCACATTTCCACAGTATGTGATAGCATGTCCTTGAAAATGCAAAACTCAAACACTGTTAAAAGTCTACCATTGCAAATGGTTTCTTATTTTTCTGGTGTAAAAAAAAATTATAATTTAAAATAACTGGCTTCATTATAACTATAAAAAATAGGACAGAGCTTAAAGAGATTAAGCAGCAGAAAACATATTTTCTTGAAAAAAATGTTATTGTATCATATATGATATTTTCATGCTCAGTATTGTAGTCACTTCAGAATTAAATTAACTGAGCTCTGTGAACTGACTGCTACAGATGAGAGAATCTGACATTTACAAATACATGAAATAGGAGCAGTCATTAAGTGACATAAGGATGTGAGTCCAGCACGATAGGAGCAGAAACAATAGGAGTACATTACACCTTAGTCAATGACTTAGGATGTGTTTTGTGATATTTTGCTTTAGTTTCTTTAGCAAAAGGCACTAAAGCCCTGAGAGGCAATAAATTCTTATACACCTAGTAATTATGTGGGATTTTGCAGATTTTTTTTATTATTATTATTTTTCACGCATAAAGTGGGGAAACCCACTTATATTGTCAAATCTTCAACACCTTCAGAGACTTAACTTTGTTCCCTACTAAATCTTGAACATTTGAACCGGGTTTGTTGCCTTTTCTCCTTTGCTCTCCTGCACGACATTATGATATCGCTGACCAAAAATTTGGACCCATCTGCAAAAGGACATTTAGTAAAGTTAAAATGAACTAATTGAAGGTGTGAACTGAGCTGTATCATCCAATTCTTGTGCTGCTGTTTATGTCACACAAAAGTTCACTTGACTAAAATAAGACCATGCTTCTGAAAAAGAATGTCCATTCAGATATAATACACTGCAATCTAACTTCACACCTTTGGCTAATTCCTCCTAATTTCCCCAGTGTCTCTGTTTGGAAAAATATCCCGGAGGCACACTAATCTTTGAATCAGTTACACAATCTTTGTAATACAAAATTGGCTATATGCCTGGAACTTCTGGTCTCTTATTTTCTCTTTCATCCAGCTTTTTTTTCTTCTAATATTCCAGACAACTAAGGTCCAGATGTTTTCTGCTGTTCAAGAAAGCAAACAAAGGGCATCCATAGGCATTCAGTCCTTAACTTAAAAAAAACTCCATTACATTTGGTCTATTTCATTTCACAAACATAGATACAGTTTGTCTTTAAATTGCTTTTCAAATAGTAATCATTGCTTAGTACTTTAGGGCTTCATAGTTCTTTCATACCTTTAAATGGAATAGGGCACTGAATTACCATGTTCTCCATCACTGATTTGTATTTATAGAGCATGCAGGGCTTGAAACATTTAAACTGCTTACCCAGCTAGTAAAACTTACTATTTGTTCTACAAATATAGATATAAATCTCTATTAAAATAAATACTGGATCCAAGTAATTATGTTTCTAGAATTTACTACTCCTTAAAGTAATTTATCAATGACATATTTTAAAACATGAAACCCTCAGAAAAAAAGTTGAGAAAACTTTAATACTTGTACAGCATTATATTCACTTCTTAACTCTCCTTCCCAGCCATCTTCATATATCTCTGGCTACATCTACATTTCTTGAGACATTTCTTGAATAAATACTATTATCTATCACTCCTAATTATTTATAACCCAGTCCTGTATTTCTCTGGGAAAAACAGTAGCTCTTTTGGTCCTACAGAGCATATTAATTAAAGAGGAAGAAAGGAATTCCACTACCAAGTACGCCAATGTCACCACTTCATGCATCCTTTCTCTGCAGAGTTTTTCTCCTTGCCCATCTATGTAATAACAAACAACACTTAAGGAAACTAGTTTATTATCAAGATATTTTTGGCTCTAATGCAATTTTATTTCACACTAATTACAGTATTTCCTTTGAACTACATCTTAATAATTTTTATAAATTATATCAAAATGCAGTAAGGGAGTAATTTGGTGGGTTTCTGGGCTAGGACAATAATCAGGAACATGTATACACTGGTAATATCGCCTGTGGTCCAGAGAGCTGGGCAAGACATGGTTCCCAAGACAGTGGGGAGCAATAAGTACCCTCCCTCCCTCCCTCCCTCCCTCTACTTTTGTGCAACCATTCTAGCTTGATATGTGTATAAAGGAGAAAAGAAAGGGTCCCTTGTCTCTGGCAAGTAAAAGACTTATAACACATACTTTGGTGACATTACTTGTTATGTACTTATTTCACTTAATCTGATTCTTTCTCTCTGAGCAGAATAAATGAAAATTATCATAGTGGTTTTCATTGTTCCATGTCCCTTAATTTTCTGAGTCATTTTCATATTGCCATACAGTTTTATAACCACTGGTCATGTTGCAATTAGTTGAAAATTGAAGCAGGAATTAGACGAAAAAAAAAAAAAGTAGAAATATTTCCTTTTTAAATTATGCCAGACAACATGCAGCCATCCTATATCTGAAAATACTACTTTACAGGAAAATTATTGATTTTTACAATTAAACAACTGTGTGTCAGTCAGATCATTTGTCATTAAGTGTACAAGTTCCACAAATATGATCTCTGAAAATCTTCATGTTCCACGGAGTCCAGCTATCAAAAGGTCACTTGCATTAGCTGTAGATATTTGAATAATATTCCAGAAGCCTGAGAACAGTAATGTAAATATGTTCTCAAGAACATGCAAGGGAAACCCCTCCAATATATCTATTTCTGAATACTGACAATATATTGAAATTAAGCAGATAAAAATGGTTCAAGAGAAATGCCCAGTTTCTCCTGGCTTGAGAAAGAAACTGAATTATTGACAGCAAAAGGGCATTTAAAGACTAGAAAAATTTACAAAACCTGGAAGCTGAACATTGAACTTTCAACAGTTTAACTAAGATGATAATTGAAAATTTTTAATTATAGATTGTGCTTTTAAAACATTATCTTTCCACTTAGAGATCAAATGAGAATAATAGACTCTTTAAATTATTTCTGTATTTTCTTTCATTCAATTTCTTACCAGCGTTTAACAATAATTGCAATAAGTATATTTCTAAATACAATCAAATTTTACAATTTAAACCACAAGACAGGCAGTTTCTTCTTTTGTATTAACAAGAACAAAAAAAGAAATTCATATCTAGCACAACAGAATCCCCTTGTTCTTTCATTCTATTCTAGTGTCCCTAATAAAGTACTACTGTCTTTCCTGTTACATCACCATGGCAAATTATCATCTCTTGAAATTCCTTTGGTGACACATGTGAAAATGTAGTATTCAGGACAGATGTTGCTTTGGTGACTTTACTGCTGAAAGGGAGCAGATTCAGCTAAAGCCACATGGACCTGATTTCCTGAATAAGAGATAGGGTTGGTATCAGGCCACTTTGTGAAGAAGAGATACTTGAGTAGAATTTTTTCACCTTCTAGGACTGTCTATGTTATCCTGAGAGCAAACCCACTGTCCAAGAAAATCTGAAGCTGGGCAAGCTCTGAAGGAAATAAAAGTAAATATATCTTTCCCTTTTAACATTTTCTCTCCCTTGCATATTGCTTTCATAAATTCTGCTCGATGTTTCAAGACTCAAAACACATCCCATTCTTTAAGAGCACAGGTATTTCCTCTTTGAATGCAATTATTTCCATTGCAGTAAAATATTCTGACCCACTGATCTTACCACAGAGATTTTCCCCCTTCAGGGTAACCACTGGAACTGCAAGCTTCTATCTCCAGGAAATAAAGAGTAGCATGCAGTAAATGCTAATAAAATCCCCAACATAAAAACAAAACCCTAAGATTTCTAATTTGATATATTCAAGCATCAGCAAATCTGTGTCAAATGATTTTAACTATTCCTGCAGCAAAGGAACTGAAAGGGCATAAAAAACCCTCAGTAAGACCCTATATAGAAACAAAATTGGATAGCAGCCCCACTATTCCTCAAGAGTTTGGTTTTTTCCCCTCTTCTTACCACCCCCTTTCCAAAGCCACCACGTTGGGTAGACAGTTGTGTGAAACTTCTGTAGAAGATGCAAACTGGGAATGTGTTGATGGAGAGACTTTGGGGAGTTCTATTATCAATAAACAAACCGGGCCACCAGAGAAACCAAAGGATCATTTGTACAAATTGGTTTAAAGTGATCGTGTTTTCTCCTTTTTCCACACAGAGTATTGCTGCAGTGATGTATGGTTTCCTCCTGACCATTCACAGACCTCAGCTGGGGACCTACAAGGATGGATCCTGCCCATGTGTGTCCAGGCTTGCCTACATCCATTTGGGCTTCAGAGGATAATCGCTTATTGTTACAAATGTTTTGCAGCGCAGTCAAAATAAGAACCGAAAATAATTTTTGATTCTGTAATATTTTTCAGGTTAGTGCAGTTTTTGCAGCTGAATTTGTTTCATTTATATGTCCCATTAAAAGAGAAAACCTTCTGCCTCTTCTAAGAAAACATTAGCTCACTGACATACCCATACATCACCAGCTAAGGAAGAAAGGATGAAATATGGCAGTGCATGAGCAAGCCATGAGTTAGAAAACAGATTTTGCTTCTGGTTAGTAAGCATGTACAGGCTTTTATTCCCAGCCCCTTAGTATCATATACTTTTAGGACAAAGACATTGCAATATAATTATTTTCACTGAATTTTCTGTGATTTTTCACTGCATATTTGACTTAATTTTATCAGGTTTTTCTTTTCTGCTGTTTAGTTTCCAATTTTAAGCACTTTTTCTTCTTAACTTTATCCTTAAAGAATTGTGCAGCAATGTGGAGCAAACCTTACATTAAACCTATATAGTACAATGACACTACGAACACATTTTACAAACAGAGAAAGCTAGCTAACCTACTTTTAGCATGCAACAACTATTCTGTACTGACTTCCTACAGTGCTATTGTAAAATCCCCATCCTTCAATTTTTTAGGGAAACCATGTCATTTTACTCTATTTCTTAAAAACTCAAGCTGTATATCTACCATATATTAATATTTCTGTGGGGGTTACATGTTCAAGCTGAAAAAGACTGGAACTAAACTGTTAGAAAGTGTTAGAGCAAATATAAGGCTTTAGCAAGTGGTGCTCTATGTTGCACTTAGTTGCAATTATAATGTATTTAGAAATATTGAACTGCAAAAAATCACTTTGAGTCTTCATCAAAGGCAAAATATTACAATTAGCTTTTACATGTGGAGCAAAAAAATATTATCTGCACTAAAACAGACATGTATATACATTTTTTCTTCCATGACACTGAAATTTTTCAATTATATCACGTTTCATATTATCTTTTGTTTAATATTTTCTTCAAACTATACTTGTGGTTTAAAATGAAAAAATAAAGCTACCATCTGCTAACTTTACCTTTTTCTTTTTCTTTCTTTTTCTTATGCTAAAGGGTCACATTAATTTTTGACAAAAAATGGAAAACAAACAAACAAAAAAAACCAGTGAGAAACATCCTAGAAATTTATCCAGTCCAACCTCCTCTTCCATGACAGAATAGGTATTTGTAAATCTTTCACAAGATGTTCAGCCAGTTGGTTTAAACTACCAGTTAAACTTTTGGGCTCTTCCCATTCTTCACTGTCCTTACTGTTAAATTTGATGCCTATCTAAACTGCTTTAACCTGCTTTCTTTTAGCATTGTGCTGCCTATGATTTAATCCTCCTCAGAACTAGAATGGAGAAAATGTTGTGGTCCTTTCCTGTTTGTAGATAACACTGTGATGTTGGAAGACTTCTGTCACTCCATAGTTTTTTATTCTCCAAACTGAATAAACATTTCCTTCAACTTTTCCACTAAGATCATGTTTTCAAAATTTCCAATACATTTTGCTGTTCTCTTCCATAAAATTTCCAATGGCATTTCTTCAACGTGATACCCAAAAGGGAATAAAATACTCCAGATGCTACTAATGCTGTAGTACTAGGTAGAATAGACATGTTACACTGAATGTGCTACTTTATCCAATTCCTAAAAAGTTTGGTTTAACAGTGGTCTCAAATTTTTGGTCCACATTCAGTTAAATTCACAGTTAGCAGGATCCCTTTCTCAGGAACTAGTACTATTTAGGTGTAATTCCCTGTTTCCACATTTGATGATTTCTATGAAGGACAGAACTTTGCACATATTTAAAAGACAAAAAAACCCAGAAGTTTCAGCAATAATACAGATAATACTGTGTACTACTATTACTACTACTACTACTACTACTACTACTGCAAACTTTTATTATTTCTTCAATTTACTAAGATATTTTAAATTTACAAAGCCATCTTCTGAAAAAGCTGTAGCTTCTATTTGCTTGCAACTGCTGGACAGTTCAGTGAACATATAATTTATTCTAATTGTCCTTGCTGAAATACAGAACAGTACCAGAATCAAAGACCAATAAAAACTTCCAATGAACACATCCTTTCAGTGGGACAGATAGCAATTGATTCCTACTCTCTTGATACAGTTATCCCATCAGCTTTGCATCCACCTTAGAGCCTGTTTCTCTAATTTGCTTGGAAGCTCCTTAGATATATGTAGATATAAAAGAGGTATTAAGGAAGAAGCCATCTGAAATGATGTATTCATTATGACATCATCTTGTGTAAATTCACTCTTAGTGCTAACTCCCTCACTGGAACATAAAATTAAGTTTAATTTGAAACAGTATAGTGCATCTGACTAGCTGGCAAACAAGTTGAAAAGCCATAAGACATTTTTATAAATTGATACTTATTTGAAAGGGACAGAAGCATATGCTATCTAGCACCCAGATATTATCATCATAATAAATTCCAGAGTAGCATAAAGAAAATACAATAGTGAGAGAACATGGTACAAAGTATTCCAAGTTAGAGCTATGCCACAAGGTTGTATAATAGAATTTTTCTGTACTATGGCTTAGAATATATCCTGAAAGAAATAATAAAACAAGACTATTAGATACATTTCTAAAAGGTGTAAAGATCAAGTCTAGTTTTCAAAAGCCATTTCTTCACATAGAAACAGCACAGCTGACACCAAGGTTTTAAGTGAAGATAGAAGCAGTCAGCTGAAGTAAAGGTCAAGAAATAGCTCTGGAAAAAGCACAGATTATTTTTATCCTCTGTCTTGATATTGAAGACAAGTTCACTGCTTTCCTCAGTGCACTGCTGTTGGATAATTGAGATTACTCAGACGAAAGCAAAGATTCATGACACAGTATGGATGGGGACATCCTGTGGGCTCTCTGAAAGCACAGCAGTGATATCAAAACAATCCTTCTCATCTTGCTCAGTCCATTTGTCTTTAAAACCTCACAAGTGATCCTGTTACATATTCAAACAACTTTAATTTTGTCAGAGGGGCTCTTTTGCCAATTTATAAATTTAATTATCTTTTATGAGGTTCACCTCTTGTAATTAAGAAATTCCATGGAAGAATAATTATGTACAGATTAGTATTCACAAGATCTCAAAGTATGTAGATACATACAAGAAAGCAGAATTTCATCTTGGCAATTAGTTTTGAATGAGTTTGAAATGCATTGCTTGTGTCTCTAGATACCATCTTTTGTGTAACAGAGCCAGCACCCTATTTGTATTATGACTGCTTAAGGAAAGTTCAAAAGTGTAGTAAATCAGCTTTTAAATTATAAAGTAGATTTTAAATTAAGAGATTTCTTTCTTCAAGTCCTGCAATGTAGGAAATACACTACAAGTAACTCTGCTTTTAAGCACCCTTTGCTAAGGAAACCAACCATCAAAGCAGCATGGCTGAAGATTTTGGAACAGCTAGAAGTGCTTTGGTCTGTTGGAGAGCTGCAAGTGCAATCACGGCCTTGGTGCACACAGCCACTGGAGAGGAACTCCTCAGAAAGGTTTGAAATGTTCTTTCTCTCTTCTGCAAGCCAGCCTGAAAAACTTAACCTCTGATGTGGAAAAACCTGAACATATACACAGAGAGACCTCTGACTGTCATGTCTAGTACCATTTCTCTTTTCATTCTGTTCCTGCATCAGTCTCTACCCATCTCATGTCTCTCTTTTTACTACTCTGTGCATCAGTGCAGTCAAGTAGTGACTCCTTTTTATTCTGTAATTGCGTGCTCTGTAGTATCAAGGAATCTCAGGCTTGATTATGTCTCCAAGCTGCTGCTGTAGCAGAAATAATTATGCAGTAGAAAAGGAGAATAGGATGATCTTAGAGCTTTATCTCTGCCTAGGGCCATGGACTCAAAACTGGAAAAAGCAATTCATTATGCCTGCTGAGTTATCAATTGCCAGGTCTTCTGCAGACGGTTGGTAATCACAACAATTCTCATTTTATGTAGGGAGACATAAGGGCAGAGAATAAGACCAGAAAGGTATGTTGTAGAGGGTTTTTTGCTTTGCTTAGTTTTTTGTGGGCATGGGTTATAATCAGGTTACAACTGGTTATATTAGGGCATGTAGTTATAATTAGCTACATGTAAATAAAAGATTCCTTTGGTTGTATTTTTGAATACAGCAGTCTAACAATTTCATTGCTATTTAAAGTTCTATTCTTGACATACAGAAAAGATGGTAAATGAGCCTCATTAGTTTATTTACTGAAATCTTAGTAATGTACTTTAAGGAACTTTCCCTGTCAAGGCATTGTTGCTAGCTAAATTAAAAGCCTTTCTGATAAATTTAAATAAATCCTGCTGTTACATATTTCCCATAGTAAACTCCATTTATTATGAGTGAGACTGTAGCTGGCATGTAGTAAGCTTATAATGCAGAATCAAAAAATGCAAGTGGGACTTGCATAGACATCTCTTGCAAAACTGAGTCCTGAACTGCCTCAGATGAGGTTTTTGGAATGAGTAACATCACTTCTCTACAGTCTTTTCAATCTTCATATGCTTTAAAACCTTACGGGCTTTGTAAGAATCCTAAGGAGATAGTAGAGAAGAAAAGTCTCTATAAAACTTGCACGTAAAATGTTACCTGTAAAGAACTTTTTAATAATATTTGCTGCTCATTAGCATAGGAAGAAAATGCTTAAAATTTGGAGTGAATCTTCCAAGTTTAAAAAATAGTTAGTGAAATTTCAAATAAAGTATACATGAGTCTACAGAAATATCTTGCAGTTCACATTAAGTACAGTACACTTTTTACACAACTATTAATACAGAGCAAAATTACTGCTCAGTACTTCAAATTATTTACATGCAGTAGATGCAAAAGCAACTTCATGGCATATAACCTCAGTTGCTAACCTAATGAAAACACAAAGTTAAGAAAGATTAAGCTAATTGATAAAAATTCACATATGGGCAAATGAGACTTCCAGGAAATGAGAGAAGCCAGAAGAAAGGACAGATGCATTTCAAGAGCTGTCTTCAGGGAATTAACAAAAAAATTAAAAAATATACCTACAATTTTCCAGGAGGTCTTTGACAAGCAGTATTTCCCAGTTGCCGATCTCTGACACTGATGTAACTCAAACAAAAGTGAACAAGGTTTCCCCCATACACACTTTTTCTGAATAGAAGAGAAAGAGATAAATGAATGAACCTAGAAGAGGTGAGTTAAAATTATAAGGAAAACGTGCATTTTTATATTTAACTAGCACTAATAGAAATAGATGTTTCAGAGTAACATGGGATACATGAAATGTACTATTGTACTACTTTTGCTGCCCATTGCTATTACAGTGGTGAAATGGCTGAAGAATATAAGATGGAACAGAATTCTTGTATAAATCTCGCTCTGAGTGACTCCAGTCCTTTTGTAAGAATTTCTTATATTATCCTCTTTATGCAACTATTATTAGGTTATGTTTAATATAATAAAATGTGGTCCAAAGGTTTATGTAAGGCATGGAATATAGATGCTCATGTTTCTCATTTTTTGATTCAGAGTTGTAATTTCTGCAATACTGAACTTAGGATATATATTTATTTATTTGTTTATTTATTTACTTATTAATAAGAAGCCCAGAGCCTCAGCCATACTAAAACTGAAATGACCAATTCCTATGTTTGGCACAAAATCTGGAATTTCAGCCAAATGTAAAGAAGAGCTTTTCTGAAATGGAGCTTGATTTCAATCATATGTGAGTGAATGATGTGGTAAGGTGCTGGTTTCAAGGCTGTCCCCAGGTCATATGTAAAGCATTTGGAGTTTTATGGAGATATCTCATCATTACCTCTTTCAGAGCCTCATCAACTCTGCAGGACAAAGCTGTCTCAGCCAAACTGGCACTAAAAAGATGATGTTCATCTAGTCTTACTTAATATTTTTTTTCTTCTCAACATAGGGCAGAAGGGTTTTTGTTTCCATAGTTACTAGGATATTTCCTTTGAACTTCTTCCAGAGTACTTTTATCTTTTCCACATGCGCTGACAGACAATCCCATGAAGTATGTATGTATTTGTGAAATATTCTGTGCTTCATTACCAATTCTTTGCTGGATATAACACAGGAAATTGAGCCCATTGTTAAAGCCAAATTTCTGACTTGCTGATTTAGGTGCTTTAATATTTAGTAATGTATGAATAGGCTTCAAAATATTACAAGTGAAAGATAAAATCAAGAACACTGAGAGTTTTTTAATGTTATTATTGTGCAAAGCCAAATAGTTGTTTTTATGTATTTTGAGTCAATATAGTTGCATGTTTTCTAAATTGAAGAGAGCATTTTTTTAAAATTAAAATATGTGCTTCTTAAAAAAGGTTGTATCAGGATCTGTTTACTGGAAATGAGAACCTCATGAAAGAGGTTTTTGGTTTAGGTTTTTTTGTATTTGCTTTTTGATGGCTTTTTGTTTGTTTTGTTTTTAAGATAGAAAAATCTGAACTTTAGTTGTATGTATCTAGTTTTTGTGCTTTAAAACATTTATATTACTTAAAAAAACCCCAAATATTTCCATTGTGGTCTTCAGGATGGAACCATTTAGCATTTCCTCCAAAACCATCCCCTTGCAATTAAAATACTAAGTCTTCAGCAAATTAAAAACCTCTATTCTATATATCTAGATACTCTATGCATTCTAAACTTATATCAAATGCCCATGAAAAAAAGACAAACCAAACTTCAAAGAGATTATTTTCTTAAGAGATTATTTTAAAAAGCTTTTACATAGAAATACATACAACCAGTTCCACAGAAAGATATAAAACCAGTTCCATGGACTACATCAGTGATTCTCAAAGTGCAATTCTTTGAACTAGAAGATTTCTAAAGCAATAATAAGAAGAGCTGCCCTTGTAGTACGAACCACTGCTCAAACCTTGTCCTTTCACTAGGAGGGCTTGTGCTGCACATGCAGCTTGTAGTGCACCACCTTTCAGTTCTCCCTGGGTAGCTCATGAAAAAGTCTGGAGATGGGGGCTGTGTTGGAGCTCTCCATACTGGACACCAATAGTGGGATAAAAGCTGTGCCAAAGTGGTTCTATTTGGGCTGCCATCTTCTCTTTAAGGGAAGGAGACAACGAGTCAGCTGCTTGTTTAGCAGTCAAAGAATTGACACCCCAAATAAAAAAAAGGACATCATGTGAGATTGTGACTCCTTCCTTGCATGGATGTGGTAGATGAAAAGATAGAAATTCCTTGTATTGATCAAACTGCACTATTGTACAAATGGCTTTCTAAGAAAAATGGAAAACTCAACAAAACCAAACCAAAAAAGCAAACTAGGTTCTCACTAAGGCAAAAATAGTAATTTCAACTGTTTTCTGTTAATTTAAACATAAACACTAGCTTATTCTGACAGACTATTAAGGCTACAGAGTCCACAAAATACCACAGAAGACTGTAAAGAAGCACAGACTACATTACAGATCTGCCCTAACTTTAATACACAAAACTCCCACCACCTTAACCATAAACAGCAGTCTCATTTATGTTCTTTTATATTTATAGTCAGAAAACTCATAATTCAAAAAAGGTTGAATTCAAGACTCCCTACCACATGTTCTGCTACCATTAAAGATTTTTTAGCAATTAATAAACTACTAGGAATGGCAGGTATTCTTCTAATGAAGCATTTAATAAAAATAAGTAGATTGAAACTTTCTATCAGCATCTGTCTAAAGATAGTTCATTAAATATTCGCTTAATATCAGAATGGGTTGATTTTTTACTCAGGGAAGCAAATCTCATAAACACAAATTTCATTGACAGCTCAAGAAAAAAATACGTATTAGTAGGCCTCTCTCTGATAGGAGACTGTTAAAAGAGGTGTTTTACTTCTCTTGGGAAGTAAAGTGGTTTCAATAAAGATTTTGTCCAAAATTATACTAGAAAGCATTATGTGCCTTGTATCCCTAACTACCTGATATCCATTGCTAACCATTGTGGGAGTGGACATTACAGCAAAAGAGGTCAAGATCATTAGGTTATTCTTTATTCGACTGACTTAACAATAGTAGCAAGCACTGAGCTTAGTTTCTTTCTGATTCACCTGTTACAGCAGCAATATGAATTTGGATGAAGTCCACATAATTCATCTTGATATAAATAACATTTTTTACAGTGAGAACAATCTGTAACTAGAGGAAGCTACACAGGGTTGTGATTATCACTGGACGTTTCCAAGGTGCAGCAGGATGGGGTGCTGCACCATCCCATTTAGAGTCTCTTTCCTGTGACAGGTTGGACTAAGTGATCTTTCAATGTTCCTTCCAGTCTGGGCTGTTCCATGATTCTGTTCATGTTAGTAAGTGATTTTGTACAAAATTTGATAGAAGTTTCTTTGCTGCATGTAATTTAACTTTAGTTAACTATGTATACCCATGAGACATGTGGAGAAGGCATAAAACAAGTGTAGTGACAGTGGTGGTGTCTTCTCCAGATGCTTCATTGCTCTGAAGCGTCATTTCACTTACATGTGCAATATGTCTGCATTGGCCCCAGCAGATTTCAAAAAAGGATCAAAATTACTCTTTGCAGCCAAATTATAGGTCCATTAGACCATGCAAACAGATCCTAATATATCTCATTTATTAAAAGGGAGGCAATGTTTGTGAAAAATAGCTCCTTATTCCCAGATGGAATAAGCTGCTCTCTGCAGCCACAGAGACATTTGGCAGTTACAATGCGGTGTTGACACAGCTGCAGGCCCTGGGTGCTGAGCCAGTTTCACATGGCTTTGCTCTTTCCTTCCTCCCTCTTCCCTCCTAAAATCCAAGGGAAAAATACAGTTTCTCACCTGGCCTAGTTGGTTTTGTTGTTACAGTTACAAGACTGTTACAAGACTCCATCACTGTCTTACTTGATGTAGGCACATTTGGCTTCTGTATTTTCAGACGGGTTATGGAGTCAATGCCTGTCTTTAAATACAAAGTTTGTTGTTGGTACATGACTGGGTCAAGAGTTAAATGAGGACAGATCAACAAAGACAAAACACAGATGAATTAACTCACATGGGTGGGAGAGAACCACAAAAAAATTCATATTGTCTGTGTTTAGTCAGGTGTCTTACTGAATCCTTTGCTTTTCCAAAATGTGAAAGAGTTTTATGTCTAACTTATCATACAACTCAAAAAACACTGAGAAGAGAAGGCAGAAAGGAAGAAGACATTAATATTTCAACATTACGACCTACTGGGATTGTGAAATGTTTCTGCTTTAAATCACTGAATAGTGATCCATTGCAAAATTTTTGCCTGGAAAATACTAGATGAAATGTAGATAACACAGCACAGATTTCTAAGACACAAATCTCTACCTCCCTTTCCCTTTTTTTTTGATTGATGAGTAACTGTTTTTAAGACAAGCTCATGGTATAAAGTTACATAAAGAGACTCTGATACAGTCAGATTTGTCCTTAAAGCAAAGTTTAGTGTTCATCCACCCCTCTTTTTAAAACTCCTCCAAACATTTAATATTCTTTGCTTATCTTGAAAGAATATCTAGAAGCTCCTTCAGAAAACATTTTCATTGTCATTACACAGGGAAAAGGGCAGAGGAAAGGGAGTTTTATTCTTGCACCTTTTCAAGTTTTAACCTGGTCCTAAATAGGAGCTACTTTGAGAGATACAGATACATTATAATTAAAAGGAAGAAAATCCTTCTCCTTATTTTAAGAACTGGCTGATGAATTATCCATCTGTGAACTACTATGGGAAAAAAAGACATGCTTTCTACGGATTTTTTAGTGTATTTTTTTTTTCCATAGAGAGCTAGGTGTTAGGAATAAATAAAATGGGTTTTAGAACTACTCTCTGTGTGTAGCTACAAATAACTTTCTGCATCAAGAGTATATTGTCTTCTAGTTTTAAATAAAATTATTTGAAATATGTTTCTTCCATTACATTAGATTCAACTCATTTTTGCATTCTGTATTGGTACTAAATTACCTTTTTAGCTTCATATTCTTTGACAAATCTTAGGCCAATTCAATTTAATTTAGCAAGAGGGACTATAGATGCTAAAGTTTGACTGGTGACATTTCAAGTAATTTTTATGCTCCACTTATATAATAATAATTTTATATATATTTTAGATACTATTACATAAGCTTCTTATTGTATAGTACTCCTTTATAAAGCAACTTTTGCCACCCAAAAAAAAGAAATCAACAATTCTTGATGGGCTTTTAAACCATTATACACAAAAATATTACACATATGCTGCATTACCAAAAGCAAATGGATTGTACTTTCACAGTGCTCAGCACTGGAAATCCTGGAAGTTGAATATTAAGGGAAGAGAAATGCAGAAGTGCCCTCTGGGATGAAGATAACAGGCCTATCTGGTACACCTAATGTTTTATATGCAGTCACTGAGTTAAATATCATTGAAAACCTTTGAAGCAAAGTCCTGTGTGACTAAATTAGGTGTGTTTTTCTCCACTGATGGGCACAGAACTGAACCTTGCCAGGCAGTTTGCTGTAAATCATTCTGGGGCTCCTGTACATCTGTGTGCCTCACTGAACATAACATAACCACTCCCTCACACTCCTCCAACTGGCAGCAACATCTTGGTCTAAGATGAGAGTTAAACATTGCTTCAAACATTGACATTAGTTAGAAAAAAGACAAGTATTTCCAGTTTCCAACAATGCCCTTTAATCCAGTTTTTGCAATTCCATCAGAATAAAAGAATTTAGATTAGCAGGAGGAAGATCACATCTTCTTTCCAATGAACAACTGAAGTCCTAAAAATTTTGAAGTTTTCTAAGAAATTTAAATATATGAATGATATCACTCTCCTCTACTTTGGATCAGAACAGGCTGCTCATGTCTCTCTCTAAATAGGCATTAAAAACCCACCCCAATACCCAAAGGAAAAAAAAAATCCCACAACAGCTAAAGTTGAATACCGGGGGAATTTGCATACTCTATAGTGCCCAATGACTTTATGTACAAAAGATTAACCATCTGGATTTTTGTCTAGTAAATACTATTTATGTTCTATACTTGCAAATATTCTTAGTGCCAACTGGGATTTGGGTGGACTAGATAACAAAATACTTGGCTCTTGGTTTAAGCTATATATCATCATTCTGAAGTTAATGCGAAGTCATTGTACTTCACAGACTTTGAAAACAGAACAAAATTTAAATAACCAGCTGGAGAGAATATGCATTCCATGACAATTTTTTGAGCTTTTGGAAGATAGAGAACATACCAGATTTTAATTTAATAGATGGGTTCAAAAAGTCCAAAATAATAATAAAAAAAAGTTATTTCTTGTAACTGGGTTTATTTTTGGAAGAATTGCTGTGCTTTGTCCCATGAGAACTGTAGCTCTGATGCTTTCTGAATAGATCTTGACCTTCTCAAGTGCTCTTTGCTAAAGAAGTTACAATACAGATTACACACCCTAAAAATAGTAATTCAAAGGATACTTATGAATTTTAATCCCTTTCTGATTCCTTCTCAAGGCAGTTAGCAGGCAAAAGGCTTCTCCTCTCCTTGGAGTGATGTGAAGCTATCCTTAACAAAGCTTGTACATGGATGGAATGATAACCCTGCAATTATTTGCTGTATCTAATTAGCTGGATATAGCCTTTGTCATGCTTTGAGTCAGAACTGAGGGTTCAATTATGACTTGTGTAAACCCTCAATTCCATTTGTCAAAATATCTTGCCACTTCTTTGGTAGGGTCCTGAATGCTTGGCATAAGACATGGACCACTTTCAGAGACATCATTAATGAACTGTTATATGGACCAAATATGGTCCCTAAAATTGCAAAAAAACTCTGAAATTATAAATTTCATTCATCATTTGCCAGATTTGTTTTTTAATCAAAGAATGACTCACTAAGAACAGTAGTTATCAATAAGGTTAGCTGAAAGGACATATTCCTTCACTCAAAAGTCTGAGGAACAAACAACACTCAAATAGATCTAAACTATTTCATTCTATTTTGTCCATATCTGGTGTTCACACAATATAGAATCTACTTCTCTTTCTGCATCTTCAGACAGGAGCTCAGATGATTAGATGTTTTTGTTTGGCTTTGTTTTGTTTGATTTTGAGGTTTTTTTTTTTTTTAAATCTTTAACCCATACTTTCTGGATTTCAAACAAATCTAGCAGTCTTCTAGCTGCCCTTCGAAAGCTGTAAGCCTAAAATCCAAGACATTTGAAGACAGCTACATGTTGAGGCACTGTTGTGTCTGCAGATGTATCCCTGACCACTAGACAGGTAAGTCTATGGATCAGAGACACCAGAGCTCAAAATGGTACTAATTCATGGAGATCATCTGACATTTTGTCTAGCAGCTTCCAAATGCTTCCTGAGGCAGAATTTGGTACCTAAATGTGGAGTAATTAATCTGTCCAAGCTGCTGATGAAGCTGCAATGTCCTGGAACATGCAGTGGTTCTTGGAAAGGATGCTCCATTACGATTTTGGGTCTGCTTTTTCCAATGTCTGCAGCAAACATGTCAACAATTCAACCTCTACCAATCCACTACAGTGATTGAATTACAGGAAAAACTGTTCCTAGAGCAACCACAGACCATATTGTTCATCTGTCCTTAAGGTTCTGTCTTTATCCAGTGCGTTCCTTCTTCAGACAACATGACAAGTAATGAGCACAGCCCTATGCACTGGCTCCAAACACCACAAGGAATTACCTCTCCTGCAGCTTGAATAGAAAACATCAAAGCCACAGCTCTATTTCATAAACAGGGAACTGGTATCTTACATACTGACTGGATTTGTACTGAATGTAATCAGGCAACTATTAAGACTTTAGAATTGACTTCTCTGTTTTACCTATGTGCTAAATACAGTGTCATTCTAGTCTTTTATGGGAACCACATGGTCTGTTTATGACATATCTTCAAATGCTATTTTTGGATCTTTTCCAGTCTACGTGTCTTGATTTTACAATCACATTGTTACTTTATATAGCTCTCATTTAGTCCTTGATGGACTACAGGCATCCTGTTTGCTGGCCTATTATCCAGCTTCTTATCAGTTCCTCTCAAAACCATTATTTCAGAGAGTATCTCTTGTAGTTGTGCAACTTTCTCAAACTACAGTGTTTTAATCCACCCTTTCTAAAACAATTTGTTCCAAGGGCTTGAAAAACATTTTCTAACTAAAGAAAATAAAGCACATTTTAAGATAATCACACAAGAGAAGGCAAGTAGACTAAATATAACAATATTATTACTTTGATCATATAAAACAGAAATATCTCTTGCATAAGTCCAATACCTCCACAAATTATCACACTTAAAGCAAAAACCCCCAACAAATTAAGTTCTCCTTTTGGACATTACTGTGGCACTGGAATTTATTTTCCACTTATCACCAGGGTTTCAAGTGTGATCTGACCAATAGCCTTAGACTAGAAGAAAACCTCCCTGTAAATGTGCTCGTTCAAGCAAAAGACAGGTTATAATTTTAATTTTTTTTCCTGAAGAGACTTGTTGTCTCAGATTGAAGCAAATGGTCTCTTTGCAGGCATTGTGCTCTCCATGCTGCATGATGGTAGAAAGCAGATATAGCATATATAGCTCTGCAATTACATTTAATGTTAAAGGGATAAACTAAGCAAAGTATGCTGTATTTTTTTTTTTTTTAAACACCATGTTGCTCCAAAATGCCAAGGTTTAGCACCAGCTATTTGGGAAGCTAATCCTAAGAATCATCATTATTACATTACACTACATTACATTACATATAATCTCAGGCCAGACACAACTGATTGATGTCAACTGCTCGCTGAGAAGTATCTCCACTTGGGAACCAAACATTTGTAAATATGCTACTCCCACCAACTAAAACCAAGTTACCCTATCATCCTCATCAGAACACTTTACATCACCTTAATGACATGTATTTTGCTGATGGAATCACACCAAGAGGTGCAACTCCCATTACATAAGGAGGATGTCAGGAATGAGAGTTAAAGACAGCCCCATTTAATGACCATTCATTATAGAACAATAGCTACTTCCAAACTAGTTCATGGCAGAATACTTTTTCCTGACAAAATTCTTATTATGAGAGACATGGAGAAAATTGGGAGTCCAAGAGGGCTGATACTTTCAGTTGCTACGTATAATTAGATAAAAAATTGATTAAAAGTACCTAAAGAATTTTTAAAATAATAATAATAATACCTCAATCACTGCATTTCTCAAAGCAGTCAGCAAAAAGTTTGCTATGCAATTTTACTATAAACAATAGAGAAGGATTATTAGAGATAGAGAATTACTCTTTGATGGTGAAAAGGGTTTTTAAAGGCAATCTTCAAGAATGTCTATGGTCTATGTCACTGTCATAATTCTCAAATATCAGTTCCTACTTTCTGCTATTATGAACCCAATATGTGCCAATGCATTTTTAAAATATGGCATTTGGATGTGCTATGCCATTGCTGCTGTCCTCATTAGCTACAGTTAGTCTACCAGTCTACTAAGTAAGTCTAGGTTAAATTAAGTGCATGAAGTGTATTACACAGCCCTTTTGTCCAGATCTCATGATTTTTATCTTCATGGTCCATCCCAAGACTGGAAAAGTTCATTATGAAAACAATATAGAGCATTCTCTAACCAGGAGGTGTTAATATCAAGTGTGAATGTACAAGAAATGAAATCGTAAAACTTATTTTTATCTTCTTCTTTAGGATTTACATACCTTTTATCCTCCATAGTGACTCAAAAATGTTGTTGTGTTGATAAAAATGTAAGATTATTCATCTGCGTACCATCTGACTTAACAGAATTGCTTCTCTACCTAATATTTGGGGAGCAGTGAAAGCAGAGTTGATTTTTTCCATCTCATTCTTTGATTGAAGACTGAACCTAAAAGAGGTACACTTTCACACCCTTGGGGAAAAGAAATAGAAAATTAATCTTCCATTGCTGTTATGCCTCTGTTAGCAGCGGGGTATGAGGTCACACTGCTGCCTCAATAAAGATTGCTCAGCCTCCTATGCCAAGTGATGTGGTCCTGCAGAGTATGAACAGCTTGTCTAAGAAAGAGACTCTGGATGCAGTGGCTCTATAAATACCTAGCCTGTGCAGTTAATAAGGTATATCAGCTGGCAAAAGGTCTTGCAGATGACTAAAGTCTATTGAACAGCAGTTTTCCAGCCTTGTAAAATTGCTCTCCCACACCTTCTCCTTAGAGTTCACCCACGCACAGGCATAAATCCAGACAGAACTGTAGGTTCCCAAGATGCAAGGTGCAAGATATGAAAACAGGGATCTAATTCCCACTTCCTCCCCATGCCATCATCCTCCAAGATGGAGGATACAAAAGAAAGGGTGGGTGGTGTGGTGGTGGTTCCATAGGCACCTGAAAAGCAAACACTGCAGCTACTGACTCCATAAAAGGCTGGGAAGTGCCTGGATCACATTGTTAGCATCACCCTCAATATTACCTGTATTTTTCCTTTTCTGTGTCTACTCTATCAAGTTGCATTTATGAAAGAATCCTAGAATATCCTGAGCTGGAAGGGACCCAAAAAGGCCATGAAGTCTATCTCCTGGCCTGGGACAGGACAACCCCAAGAATTACGCCATGTGTCCAAGAGTGTTGCCCAAACGCTTTTTGAACTCTGTCAGGCTTGTGCTGTGACCTCTTCCCTGGGGAGCCTGTTCCAGTGCCCAACCACCCTCTGGCTGAAGAACCTTTCCCTAATATCCAAGCTAAACCTCCACTGATACAACTTCATGCCATTCCCTCAGATCCCATTGCTTCTCCCCAGAGAGATCAGTGTCTGCCCCTCCTCTTCCTCTCACAAGGAAGTTGTAACTGCAATGAGGTCTCCCCTCAGTCTCCTCCAGGCTGAACAGACCAAGTGACCTCAGCCACTCCTCATACTACTTCCCCTCCAGACCCTTCACCATCTGCGTTGCCCTCCTTTGGATGCTCTCCAGTAGCTTTATAACCTTCTTCTACTGTGGTGTCTCAAACGGCACACAGTACTCGAGGTAAAGGACTAGTACAGGGAAAGACTAGGAAAGGCCTACAGGGAAGCCTAGGACAGAAGCTGCAACTATTCTAAATATATGCAGTTCTAGTTCCTTCTGCCTTTAAAGGCTTTCCACTTATCAACCTCACTACAGAAGAATTTAGAGGATAACAACTAATGAACCGCATCTAATATTGGCAATTTTCAACACTAGCACTAAAATATTCACTTGCAGGGCCTTAATGCTCATCTTACAGGTCATGTCAGAGAAGAAAGTGGAACAGGTAAATCACCAGATTTCTGTCCTCCCCACAGCCAAGAAAACAGGTATGCTGTGGCTTTTTGCAGCTGAACACATCACAAAAGCAACTACTCTGGCTAAGGGGGAAAAAATCAATGTCAGTGGAGGAGTTATAAGAACAGGGCACTTAGATTTCTACCATCCTCTAACCCCTTCCGTGCTTCATTTTCAGCCCCTCCCAAGATGCACTTTCCTCCTTTATTTTAGACACCAACAAGCTCACGGAGGAGAGCTAATTTGTTGTTAGTGCTTAACGTGAGTTTTTAGAACATACTGTATTCTTTGACTAGAGGTTCTACAGACCAGCTACCTATGTGAAGGACCATCCCTGTTGTTTTGTTTTGAACCTGGCTCTGATTGCTTAATGACTACTTGTTAATTTTTGCTGTTGCTTTTTCACTCCTCCTCTCCCCACAATGAATAGGAATAAATATGGCAGCAATTTTCTGCTCACAGCCTGCGTGTTACAAATGCATCACTGTCAAGTCTCCTCTCCAAGTTGTCTTCTTTCCCTCAATCACTTGATTGAACACTTCAGCTCTCTAGATTTTTACTATTTGTAACAGAAAATAACTCAGACACTTGTAATTCAAAGGTGATAGCAACTAAAAAATCCCAAAACAGACAATAAAGCATCCTCAAAAACCCCACCACAACCAGACCAGAATGCATGACCTTTTTAGAAATTATGCATGCTTTTGTGCCCTACTGTTCTAGCTACTAGGAACAATATGATTTATTGCATCACACAGTCAGATTTACAATCGGACCTACAATAGTTGTATTTTACAATATTTCATTATTGACTCCAAAAATGAAGTCAAGATATAAGCCCTGACTTTAGGGCTTACACATTTTAGGGAACATTTCAGGGGTAAATTAAAAACCCCACACCTTTACATTAATTTACTCACAAAAAGCACTCAACATTTCAGCTTCCCTCTTTCTTGATATGATAATACAGTTTATTTACATGAACACCCAGGCTTCCCTAACTCTTCCTCACCAAACTGGTGACCAGTACAGCCCCACCCCAGACTCCAGCTCCAAGGCCAGGTGTATTTTTTTATTCACCCATGATTACACATCTCTAATCTTCACATAAAAATACTTCATACAGTTCCTTCTCACAGTTTGTTCATACACTCACAAACCAAGATGACTCTTAGCTCTTCTGCTCTTAAATCTACAAGTATTCCCCACTACTCCAATAATAATGGAAGTCTCCTCCAAAACCAAGTTTCAAATCTTTTTTCCAGAGCTGTCAGTCTCTTGTCTAATCCTGCCATGAACACCTTTAGCATTTTATCTCTAGAGATAAATCAAGGAAGGTTTATTCCTCAGAGTCTGATCTTTAAGAAAGAGATGTTACATTTATAGATCATTTTAGAGGATATAATTATATAAGCACAATTTAATAATTATGAGTCATTGTGGATATGAAAAGAGTAAATGATGTTAAAGAAATCTGGTTACTTTTAAAAATGAAAAATGTTATTAACCTAGATAAACCAAGAGTCCTGACTTAGCTGGGGTTTTAAAAAGGTTCAGAGGAAAGTCAAAATGATGGATCATTGTTATCATTAAGAAAGCTTTGTTGTGGATGGACTAAATATTTATTAAAACTTTTCTCCCAATATCAAGCACTTGTGACCCAGCATTTACATCTGAAGGTCTATATTCTGAAGTCTGACTCTTTCCCATCCTTGATGGGTTTGGGGTTTTTTTAGGGCATCTGCTTTCCTGTAAGACTGTGATAAGTTCAGTTGACTCCAGATCTGATTCAGTTGCCTGCCTTCAGGCTTGAGCAGTACCAAAGTATTAAATACTACCCAGAAAAACAGGAGATTGAGTGGAAAACAGAAAGGCAGCTGCTGAAAAGTGAAGTCTCACAGGACTGTAGATTAATACCAGCAGATTTTCATATTTTATTCAATGGTCTACATAAAGCTGTAATAAGTCAGATCATTAAATTTGCAGATGATACTAAAATAAGCAGAGTATTTAAGACTCAGAGGGATGCAAGAATAATCCTGACATTAACAAAATGAGCTCAGAGGTGAGATAGGAAATTAAATGAGTATTCATTTAATGTAATGAAAATTGACACACTTCAGTAAAAATAATGTTCAGGACACATACTGAGACACAACTTAAATTATACTAAGGTAATTAATATATAAAGACAGCCAAAGTTATGAGCTATTCTTGAATTGCCATTCATAGTTTTAAATTCTAAGAAGACATGACCCTTGTCCTAAAGAGATAACAGATTGGCACAGACAAATAACACACTGTCATCTAACACAGTGAGAAAGAGTGTCTTCCAGCACAGTACAGAAAAGAGAAAGAAAGCCCTCTGGACCTGCGAGTCACTAAGATGGCTCAGAAGGGTGACTGTGATGGCCATCGCTGCATTTGACTTTAGCTATTCTCTGCAAATTTATGTCTGACTAGAGGCTACTTCAAAGCTACACAGAAAATTTTAAGAAAAGAGTCCTCAGGTATGAGAAAAGAAATGTTATATTACCAGCTAGCTGAATAATATTCAAGAAAATTAAGTAAGAGGAGGCAAAGACATCCCAGCTGGCAAACAAAAAAAAACCCTCAAAATCCCAACCTCTAAAAGTAGGCCTTTAACTCTCTCTTAAGGCTGCTGAAAGAAAAAGATGGGAATAAATCAAGCAGAAAGCCAGCAATAGAAAAGGGCAAAAAATGGAAAAAAACCTAAATCAAGAATATAATGAAACAAACCTGCAGGCAAGCTGAAGCCAAAGATCCTTTGCCCTAGTTCACACCAGAGAAAAAGCAACCCCGAAAACACCACAAGAAGCACCAAAACACTTTTAAAATATATAGTGAGAAGACTGTAAAAGCCAGAGTTGTTCTTTATTAATAGGACTATAACAGCTTGTCATAACACATACCTCCAGAGTGGGTATTCCACTCCTTTTCATTACACAAGTGAAAAGTCTGAGGAAGGCTAAAAAACTCCACCTCACAATTTACCCATTGAACCATTTACATTAAGGGCAGCAGGGTGCCTGCCCTGCTGTACTTGGTTTAGCCACATTTCCTTGCCTAGTCTACTAACAGCCCTAATTAACTGCAAGCATCTACAAACATGTAGAGACTTAATACACCTATTGTTTGCTACAATTTGAAGAGCAAAATTTCAAGGAAAAATAACAGCAGTGTTAACAGAGGGAAACTGCCAAGGTCATATGATTCATTTATGCAGGAGCTTAGCAACAAAGGAGAGCTGTGAAATACTGTAATAACAATAAGCCAAAGAATTAACACAGCATCCAGCAACATCTTCAAGGAGATCAAAGTAGTAAACAAAATGAAATGCAGTGACAAGAATGAGAACAGGGTGTTCAGTTCTTAGCAGTATGAAAGAGTGAATGAATTACAAAGGACCCACATTTACAGAAGCATAAATAAGAGGAGGGGAAAAGATGCTATCTTTACCTCAATTAAAAAAAAAAACAGAAATAAATTTCTCCTCCTTCTTTAAAGAAATATTTTGTTAGTGTCTTTCCTGAATAAAGGACAAGAACTCTGAGTTTCATAAATAATTTTACCCTAAAATATTTAAACAAAAAGTAGAACAGTTATAGGACATAAAGAAGTACTACTTAAGATTCTCAGAAAAAAAAATCATCTAGGATACACTGCAGTGTAAAAAAAAAAGAAAAACAGTGACTCATACTGGTAAGCAAGCCTCTGGTTCTCTGATTTAAATTTAGAAAACATAGCTTGATATGTTTGGGAAAGTGTTACACTAAGTGTATCAAAATCAATCAAGTCAGAGGATATATAAAAAATACAGTGTATCAGGAAATATTGCTCCACACAAATAAAGGGCACAGTCTGTGATGTAAATGAAATAGAATCTGCTAAAATATCACAAATTTTGATTAGTAATTATAAAACCTCATTTAAATATAAGCTCCCCAGAGAACAAACCCATTGTGAATGAAGAACATGCTAGGTGTCAGGATGATGGAATCACACTCAGTAAATATGAGTGCATCATCCGTCAGTAACATCTTGCTGCAAGCACCAAATTAAATCTGCAAAATATTTTATCTTGATCGTATCTGCTGTTAAATATCAAGGTCTCAGCTTGTATATTAATGTATACAAATTATACCATTAAAATTCTAATTCAGTAATAATATTTCCTATGAAAATCTCTGTAATGCTTCAAATACAGTAACAAATATATGGAAATAGATACTTCTTGATAGCAAATGCTGAAATTGTGGGTTCAATCCCTGTATGGGCCATTTCCATTCAAGAGCTGGACTAGATGATCCTTGTGGGAGGCTTAGAACTCAGAATTTTCTGCAATTCATCTGTGCTTCAGTTACTATAGAAGGTGGAAGATACACAAAATCTGAAATCTCAATTTCCCACTCCTTTTTTGTTGTGTCTCCACTAGCACTTTCCCTCACCCCATCACATCACTCACTCACACAGTTGGGCCTTCAAGGTGTATTCTGCTTTTCTGTTTGCAAGAGATGATAAGAAATGAAGTACCTATTTCACTTCTCTCTCTCACTTTATACTCTAAGAATGCATGCTGTTTAGGACAGGAGGAGCAAGGAACTCTGATACTACAGCCTACTACTGATACTCCTAGTCACGTTCAGAAGTAATTCCAAAACATGTACTTTCAAATTTATATTCTAAATGATTGATGTTCACTTTTCCCATTGTATTTTAAGGCTTCCTGGCCAATTAGTTTCCCAGCTTCTGTTTTCTATTGTTTAATCCCTGAAGACTCAAAGGTTATATGCAAATTGACCTTTTATTCTCTCAGGTTCTTGTGTGCACCCCAGTTGTGTTTTGACTACCTGCTGGCATATGGCAGCACTCCCTCACCATGACAGATGATTATGACAGTCTGAAAGCAGTATTATGTCCTCAGTCTAAACAAGAGGAATTCCCTGTTAATTCCAGCTACCATGCAATCTACAGACAGTCTGGGAAAACCAATCATAATGCCTCTTAGCTTTTGGTTTATTTCTTACAAAGATGACTCCTTTCACAGTCTTCAAATAGCCCTTTTTGACTGCTTTTACACATAGGTGACTGGAACTGTATCTAATATCATGGTAATATGGAGAGGGTCTCATCAACATCTTGCAAAAATAGCATTAAGCCTTTTCCCTCTTAACAAGGAATTTCTCATTGCACACCACCTTCTTTCTCAATCCTTTAGAGACCCCTGCAACTGACCAGCAAACCCAGCTATTCCTTCTCTATTACACTCAGTCACTTGTGCTTTGAGTTAACAGGAGGTTTTTGTCATTAGTCTTTCAGTGAATGACATTGCTGTTCATATTACTAGAGTGCATTAAATTTCTCTT
Source organism: Lanius collurio (assembly GCA_020086605.1). Lineage (NCBI taxonomy): Eukaryota > Metazoa > Chordata > Aves > Passeriformes > Laniidae > Lanius > Lanius collurio. Next base: position 1,365,490 of record JACBWW010000012.1, read on the forward strand.
ATTCTATTTATTTAAGATTATACTGTATCCAAAGCTGGCTTTCCCAATGTCTTTCAGCTTTATCAGCTAATTTTAATTTCTGCATTGAAAAATTCTGTGCCAAGGTAATTAGAGAAAAGTTAAATAATAATAACCTCAAGACTGAGTCTCTAAGAGGAAAATATTAACTCCCAGGGTGTTTTTTTATCAGCTTCATCCAAGAAAATTAGAACAGGTGAATTTCATGAGACCAGAATTTCCGTTTTACCTAACTGCTTAGGGAAAGTATATGATTTCTGTGTTAAAGAGCCTATGAAAGATATTTTTTTATTCCATAAATTCAAGTATTTTTGAACTCCATAAACATTTTTTGAGATAATAATATTCTACAACAAAGTCCACAGTTTAATTATGTGGTAGGTCAACTCCATTTTCTTCTGCACCTAACAGCCTATAACTTCATTTGTTTTTACTAAATTTTTCAGCATTAAAGGAAGTTAATGAGCATCCCTTTCTACCTGTGATTTTAGACACCACAATCATATTACTTTTCCTGAGGGTGAAAAGACCTATTGTATTTAGTCATTTGTATTTAGTAATTTTTAGTATTACTGCATTTATCAAAATCTCTCTCAAATGTGCAATAATTGTTAAAGTACTGATAGATAATGTATTGTTCTTGTCTAAAAAAATCCCTTGCCCCATGGAGAAATGGCAGCAATTTAATCTGAAATGACCTTGCTTTATTAAGCATGCTGCATTTTATTGTTTCCTATTTACCTGAACATTTTAAATTTTTCTTCATTTCTTAAACACTTTTGAATCCTACTAAGGTCAGATTAATGAGCATCAAATTACTTCAATTATTTTCTCCTTTTATCTAATAGAAGTGCAGTATCTGTTGTTCTCCAGGGATGAAAGCATCCTTTTGAAACACTAAATAATGGGTGCCCAAAGCTGAACTCATTAAGCTTACATAGTTTTGTTTCCAAGAGTTATTTCCTTTTTATATATTCAAATTCACGAATCGTCCTCATTTTCCTTTCGTGTTCTATGTCTTCCTCCTCCTTTAAAATTGAAATAAGGCATTCATTTGGATACTCTGAATTTATTTTTCCATTCCTTTTACAGCTTCTGAGTTCAATGTTTTGCAGCTCTCAATAGATCTTTACTAGAGTAGAGCTTCCTAGGTAAAGTTTCCTTTGCTGATGACTTCTTCATTTCAATTCTTTCAGATTTACTTCTAGTATATGTTTAACAAAACTAATCCTTTAGTTAGGCTTGGATCTTTGCCTGAATATTTGTGTTCTTTATTCTGTTTATATTAATAATGATAATAATTTGTTTTATCTTGGTACAAGCTGTTTAGGTGCCACTGTTTAGGAGGGATCACTCCTTCGAAGAAGTGCCTTTCTACCAGCTTGCATCACCATGGATCTAGTGATGTACCTGAACCAGCATGCTACCCCTACAGCCTGAACAGTGGGGAAAGTGATGTAGCAGGCATCCAGATGGCTCTGCACAGTGCTGTGCTCTGCCACAGCTCAGATGAAGAGGGATTTTAATAAGACAGGGCAGGCTCGGCCAGGATATCTCTGCCCTGTGCTCTCAGTACACAATGTTCCAAGGAGCTTATCACCAAAGCACTGTGCAAATTGGGCTGGAGCCTTTCTGAGCTTAATGCACCCAATTGCATGATAAAAGAGCAGAGATCTAAACACCTCTTCAGAGTCTGGTTGAGAGTAGTCAGGTATATTAGAAGCTCCTGGCCATACCAGAAAACAGATACATACATAAAATTCCCTTGTGGTGCTCCTATCCCTTAGCTGGTTTTGATCTTACCTGCTAAGTATCCAACAGAGATACTAGTGAGTTTTACTCATTTAAATTCAATAAATTTATCCCTGAATATCTATCTTCAAGCTTAGAGAAAGAAACTTTTTGCTTCTAGTATTCATTCATTATATTCATTTGTGCAACCAATCATCTTGAAAGCACTGATCAGCAGAGAAAAGGGACTCTGCAGTGTTTGCTCACCTGACCTAAGTAATGAAAATTGTTCATTAAAGTGAAACAGACATAGTACTGAACCAGCATTATTTTATGTGATGATATTTGCACAGAAAAGTCACAATATGCTACTAAACTACTTAATTACTTCCTGTTTTACTTTTTTACAGACAATCTGAAACTACCAAAGAATATGATAGAATTCTTCTTAGATGAAAGGTGTTATTAATTTGGATATATTTTCATTATAAAAAGTGTCTTTACAACATTATTAACATTTCACTTCTCCCGCAGGCTCTGTAAAGGCTGAGTAAGAATGGAGAACATACCACTGGCTGTAAAAATTGAACATTTCTCACTCAGCAGCAGGAAAAATGGATATGTGATTTATATGAAAACCATAACTGCATTATAAATTGTTTTATGTGGTATATTCTGGGGTTTATGCATAGAAATCTGCAAAACAAGCAGTTCAGAAAACAGTAAAGTAATTTGAGGCTTTGTCAAGTACTTTTGCACTAAGATTGTTTGAGTCAATTACATTTGCTATTCTAAGATCATGCTTCACCTTTTGATTTCATAGTAAGTTCCCTGTCTGACTAGTTCCCTGACTGATGTGTGGGTTTATTATCATAATGGAGTGAATAGGACATAGCCATGTTGTTACTGGGGGAGACACACCAGAATAAATAAAAGCAAAACCAAATTTTAAGATAGGTGAAACAATATCAAGAAGTAAAATCCCATTTAAACCTTTGGTTGCTTGAGAAAATAAATTTTTTTTAAAAATCAGAATTATCTGAAATCAAATTCTATGCAAAAAAACGAAACCAAAATAAAACCCCAGCAAAATCCATAGTCTGAGGAAAGGAGGAAACTTCCTGCTTTTTTTTTTGCAGGGAATTTCTTATCATATTTTTGTAGAATTGAAAAGCCAGGAAAAGGCCCCAAAGTCACAGCTTCTAGCAAATGAAACTTTCATATGAAGATATTCTTCATGGGCCAGATGTGTATGAAGAGAGATGGCTTGAGGAAAATGTGCATTTCTCCAATGTACATTAAGGGACTCAGAGTTCTCAGGAAAATAAGGAACAAACAGAAAGGAAAGGTTCTGAAAGAGTCCTGAGGACTCTCCACAGCACACTCTCCTTACACATTTCAGATCTCCTAACTTCTCCCAGAGATTTTGTGAGGCAGCATTACTCAGTACTGCTTACCCTTGACACCAGGGACTGACTGCTACAGCTGTTTCACAGTGCATGCACATTTAAAAAAATGGATATGCATTTAGTGCAATGTAAACCATTGGCCACACTTACTAATTGTTCATCAGTCTTACACCTCTGGAGAAGTCTAGGACCCTTGTAAGCTCTAAACAGACACAAGCCATATTCTCAGTATAATCCATGAAGTTATCTTGCTTATTCAAAGCAGAGTTAATTTCATTCCAAATACTCTGGATGGCTGTGTCCACTTGACAGCACAGACACCAGCTAGCATTGCTCATGAGGAAGGCTTTCCTGCTGACTGGCTGACTGCTACTGTACCTACTCTGTTAGATTTGGTTCTGTTAATACTTGTCAAAGTCTTGAGTATATCTATACAGAATTCAATCAAATATTGTATTTGTTTCACTTTGAGGTTATAGCTATAGTTGATAGGTTCCTTCTAAACAAACTTCAGACAGCTGAGGAAGTTTTTAAGTTCACCAATCATCAAAAAGAGAAAGGCACATTTTTCTTCCTCAATCTGATTTGAAATGCTGCTACATTTTTTCTTTTTTGCATCAGTATTTTCATTCTTGTGTATATTTTGATGACAGATATATATATACGCTTTTGTTTAAACTGAACTTTTTATTGTCCAATAATTTTGCCTTCACTAACATGCATTGAATTTTTTTTTCAAAATATTATTCTTCAAAGCTCCAATAGATGTCACTATCAAAATATAAAAGAGCTGGTTGTGTAATGCAGTCAAAGAGAAACACAGCAGGGAAGCCTCACTTGCTGGACTGCTTCAAACCCCAGCATGAGAGCACAACTCATTAAGCTAGACATCGGAGTGAGCGGCTGCCAGCCATAGAGTGCATGTCTTTTCATTCTTTAAACCCTCACTGTTAGATCAAAAATATCTAATAGTTTCACTAAACATGAAAGTAACACTGAACCTACTGGGTGTTTGGGCTAATAAGCAGTTTCCTGTTAGGTTTTTTGGTCTCTGCCCATTTAACTTCAAAAAAATGACCTATCTTTTTTTTAGCTCACTTTGCACATTACTGTGCTGTGTTTTACAAATGCTCATTTTTCCTGTTGGTTTGGATGACATCTGGAGTAAGTCTGATGTGAAGCTTTACTACTGCTTTTGGAATGACACGTCAAAACATGACAGCACTGCTTGAAATGGATAAGTAAAGCTCATAAGTAAAATTATTTCAGAGCTATTTGACCATGCTACAGAAATCTTTAAGCTTTTGCACTGACCAAGAAAATACTTTGTTCTTTTATCTAACCTTTAAGTCTTTGGGAAAAAAAAAAAAAAACAAACACATACTTTCTGTATGAATATAGGAATCTTTCACTGTTCTGAGCATTCTCTTTTTTATACTGCTTGAAAGAGGAGGTAAAGTCTATGTAACTACTGTGTTACCTCTACTATACGATGCTGAGATGGGTCTACTAGCTCTCCTGCCTTGGAAAACTAGGTAGTTTAAAAATAAAAAAAAAATATTTATTTATTTTTAAATAAATAAAAAATGTATAGCCCCTAATTCTTGGGAACACACCTTGGAATGAGAGGCTTTACAGTTTTAAAAAATCTTGTGGCTTTTTCTACAAATCTCTGCAAGCTTGTGTGGTGAATGTCATTTTGAACAAGTAGTAGAGTATTTTCACTGGTGAAAGTTTGTCAAGTTTGTCCTTGCATCAGGACCCATCCCCAAACTAAATTGTACCACAAGATGTCAGTGCAAACAACTCCCACATTGGTGTCTCCATATGGTTTGCTTGTGAACCTTGTTCCAGTGTGAAGTTATTTTGAGCAACAAGTATGCCCAGAGGTTGCTAGTCTATTTACAAGCAAACAGCTGAAGGATGAAAGAGAAGAATTGAATAATTTGTTGCAGGATGACCTGTCCAGCCTAGATCTCCACTGCTCATGTAGAAAGTCTTCTTGCTTTGTCTAGAATTCTGGACCCGTGCATTAATTCACCAGACACTGAAACAGTTCTGCTAAAGAGAAGCCTGTGACTTACAGTCTAGAGAACCATTATGTTAGAATACAAATGCCTTGTAAAAAAATTATGCCTGAAGCTACAGAATTTACGATATGCTACTGCACCTACCTTTTAAAACAATTTGGTTGAGCCACAGTTTAATGAGCTTAGGATGTGATGGAATTCAATGAGACAAAAAGAAAAAAAACAACCAAACACAAAGGTCAGTGCAGCTACCTACTTTATGTCAGCCAAAGATCAGGCTCTTTTTAGTGAAACACTGTAGGAATAACACCAAGCTACTGCTTCTCTCTCACCTACCTATTTTCATATTTTTTTATTCCAGACCAGTTTTGATTTAGGATGATGGAACCTCCAAAAGGTATAAGCATTGGGGCATGCTGGAGACCTCCAAGTATGAGCACACACTACAGGTTGCAAGGTTTCTTCTCACCAGAAATGACATGACCTGAGTACATTTAATCTAAAATTAGCTCTTAAGGAACACAGCAAGTACCTTTTCCATTTTCTTTTCACCTGCTGTTTCTTGTGAGAAGGAGTTATTCTTGCATCTCTTATTAATAGTCTCTGTGCTACTGACGGCAGGAAATTTATCTGTGAGACTCTCTTCATGTTGGACTCAGTTCATTAGAGAAAAGTAGACTCCAGGTACTCACATGTGGTGTCAAGGCAGTTTACTCTGCCACCTCCAGAGATTCTGTAAAATGGGAAGACAGAAGGCAGGCTTAAACTGTGCATCATAGCCCTTGACTCTTAAAAAAATCTTCCATAGGTAGTCCATTCACAGCAGATGATACTAGGGTCCTCAGCCTAGCTGGCTTTTCCCATTTGTGTACTTTCCCTGCAGGAGGTGTACAAAAGGCACTGAGACCTTTCAAAGAACCCAGGTGAAAAAAAGCCAAAAGCAGCATTCGCCAGTAGCAATTGCAATAGCACAGAAAATCATTAATGGGATTATAATAATCAGATTTTCTCAAACATCTGGAGTACAGGCTTTTAGCTAGCCTATAATAGTGAATGGCCTCGAGGGGAAGCCGTACAAGGAGTGGCTGAGGTCACTTGGTCTGTTCAGCCCAGAGAAGAGGACACTGAGGGGGGACCTTATCACAATTTACAACTTCCTTGTGAGGGCAAGAGGAGGGGCAGGCACTGATCTCTTTTTCTGGTGACCAGTCACAGAACCTGAGAGAATGGCCTGAATCTGTGTCAGGGGAGGTTTAGGTTGGATATCAGGAAAAGGTTCTTCACCCAGAGGGTGGCTGGGCACCAAACAGGCTCCCCAGGGCAGCAGTCACAGCACCAAGCATGTTTGGGTAATACCCTTGGGCAAATGGTGTGACTTTTCAGGGCCAGAAGTTGGCTCTGATGATCCTTGTGGATCCTTTCCAACTGAGCATATTCTATGAGTCTGTGATTCCATACTACCTATAAATAAAATAAAATGAAAGCCTGGTATGAAAGCCAGGTATGAAAGCCTGAAAATTTTAGCAAGAGTTTTAATGCACAGTTAAAAAATTAACATATCTTCTCCAGACAAGCAAATAAGAAACAGAAACCATTAAAGAAAAATATTTTTCAACATAATTTTAGCTCACTTCTCCTAATCAGAAGCTGTTTCCTAGGTGGACCAAATGTATGAACAAAGCCACGTAGTGTTATTATTTTGCACCTTTTTAACTTTAGTGTCTGCTGAATATGTAGTCAGTAAAAAACATGGAGGTTATGACTGCAGGTACCCAGAAATTACTGCAGTTACTAGAGATCAGTTACCTTCTGGAAAACAGAAATCTGCATCTACATATCCCATTCCGTCAGAATTCAGATATAAATCTCTACATTTTAGAAACTAAACACATATCTGCTAACCAGACAAGCTCAAGGACTCAGGCACTATTAATTCTGTTTCCCTGAGATCTCCTCAAAAGGAAAATGGACCTTATAGTTGAATATTTTCCACAGAGTATATTTAGACTACATAACTACTTTTTCCATAAGTTCCAGAAAATCTTCCAGAAAAAACAAAAACATCCCAGTGCACATTTTTGGCAAATTTGACTGAGCTCAGATGGTGAAACTGAACCTAAAAAGCTGAATTATTTTTACTTATATTAATGGTATATTGACTAATATTTTATAACCCTTATTAATACTTATCAGTCATCACCGTTGTTTCCCTCTAAAATCTGACTAAAGGACATTTGATAATTTCTTCAACATACTTACAAAAATTAACTTCATAGCTACTACTCTGTGTTACACTGCCTACAACTTTGTTTGTGAAATACTATCTAGAGGAAATATTACCTCAACTTTTGTTCATTCTGAAAATTCAAAAGAAAGAATTTTTTAAAAATACTGGACTTCAGCATCCACTAAGAAAAGTGGTTTCTGATGGTGATTCACTATCATTGTATACAACTCTGTATAGTCATCCTGCCAAATGAGAAAATTACAGTAGGAAACGTACTAAATTACCCTCTTTAGTGGATGTATTTATCACAGCTACAATGTCTAGTGGTCTATCTTGCTTAATTTCATTATCTTGAATGTAATGCAATGGAATCTGAAAGGGCCATAAAGAGAAGTATTGAGAATATACATCAAGTCCTCAAATGCACCAGCATACCATTTCATCCTCTTTATGCAAATATTGCTGGAAAAATCCCTGATGGTAGCAAAAGACCCATTTGCTTTGCACTTATCCAAGGCACAAGGTAACAGAGAAATTCCTAAACAGGAAAAGCAGAAAGAAAGCATCACCACAAATAGGCCACAGGAACTCTCTCCTCTGTCACATCTGTTCTTATTAAATTTCTATTTTGAATGACAGTGACTCTGAGCATTCACTGCTCTGCCTGATACATTCGTACTCGTGATAGGCTTGTAACTGTCCCTGTGCCAGGGCACACCCCGCTGGCTGCCCCAACAGAGCCTACTTTAACCTGTGCTCCTTTCTTGCTTTGCTGCTTGAGTCCATCTATGCTTCCCTGCCTGGAAATGCTGAGGAAAGGAGACTGGTCACCTCACCTTGTTCAGGCTGCTTGACACGGAACAATGCCTGTCTCCGCCAATGCTCCGATGTCTCTCAGCCATACTCAGAGATGAGTTATTTTTCATGTAGCATCTTTAGAGCTGGTTAATTCCTCAAGAAAAACAACAGAGGTTTCCATAAAGAAGTGTGAGGAGGAAGCCATTAGTAGAATACAGCAAGTTTTCATGATCCTATAATACCCAGGGCTATGTAAGACAAATTTCAACTCTACCACCAGGCTTTCTTGCAAGGAGAAAACCTGAAGAAAATAATACTTAACAACAAGCTTTCTCCTGTAGCACAAACCATTGATAATTGTTCTTCACTAATAAGGCCCTTTACACACATACAACAGACCAATTATCAGGCATAATTAACCATCATAAACTGTTGCTCAACCACCAGAATAAACTACAGCCATGAGACACTCATAGATTTTTCCAAGAATAATAGGAATATTGCTAGTGAAGAAAAAAATATATTCAAGTATATATCTTATTATTGGCCATGAAGTCATGAAGACATTACTTTTCTCTTACAGCCATATTTCAGATAAAATAAATAATATATAAAATAAAACCAAAGGTGATCTGACCATCAATGATAGATTTTGTTCTCAGAATTTTGGAAACTTGCCTTTAATTGCCTTGTATTTCTTCCAACAGTCCCTGATCATCAGGCTTTCATCTCTTAGACATCACTGTGAAATCTAGTTTATGGTCACAAATAGAAAACTGGGAATACTTGAGGTTTTACAAAAAATAAGCACATTGGTACATACCTACACTGCTGCACTATATGACACTTATACATTCCCACATAATATAGAACACTTTATCTTCCCTCAAAGTATTTTTTTTGCATTGTGATTATAAGACGAGCAAAAATAAAATCTTTGCTTTCAGAATGATTAAAGGTAGTGAGTCAGCCATGAGTCATGAGCAGAGAGAAGGTAAAGGGCTGTTAGATCTGAAATTGCAACTGCTGCTACGTGAAGCAAAAGAGCAATGCCATTATGTTCAAATAACAGGCTCATGACCTCAATGCAGACAGACAGCAGCAAAAGACATGATCACACTCAGTAAGTTAGTAAGCTATTCTGTGATCTAAAAATTGTAATTCAATTGTCTTATGGTATTTTTCTTTCCTGGCAAACATCTATAATTGTAATTTATGTGCTGATAAGTACTTGCATTCAAAGTTCGTGGAAAAAATATAAGTAGCAGAAAACACCACAAATTCCATAGTGCTTAAAATGTTCCATGATTTTCTTTATTATTTGAATCTCTTTTTAATCAAACATTGCTATTACTGGGCTGTCTCTGCCACATTAAATGATCCACAAAAACTGTAGTGCTACATCCTGAAGCAAAGAGAGAGTGACAGCTAAAGCATGGTGCTGAAGGGACAAAAAGTAACTACAAGGAATTAATAACAAGGAAACAGGAGAGGGAGTAGAAACTGGGAAAAGGACAGTGCCATGTTAGTGAAATGTAAATAGAAAATGAATCGTTAGAGGAAACCAGACAAATACAAGTGAAATAAATAAATATAACAGCAGCAATGTATGAGCAGTGTATCATGTTTTTTGAATATTAGAAGAGCCTGCTGACTGATAGGAACATTAAAGAAAGTAGGCACCTTTAGGTAAGTATTGGCTCCCATAAAAAAATATAAAAGAAAAAAAAAGTCAGATATTTGTGCATATGAAATATGACACTATGTACCTCCACACATAACAAACCTAAGGATAGCAGGAGAGGATATTTCGCAAAGATGAATAAACACTAGAGAGAGAAAGAGAAAAATGGGGAAAAAGAACGAATGAGGAAGCTGTAAAAATATAGCAAGGGGTGGGGTGGAGAGAATTCATTTTGTATCGCTTTTTTGTGCCAAACCATAAACACAAGGACACTCAGCAGTTCATTTTTACTCAATGTTTCCACATTTTTCTGCTGTTTTCCATAGGTGGGGCAAAAAAGACAAAGAATCGAGCCAAGCTTTCCATTGGCCTTGATATTAATATGGAAGTGCTTCTCCAGCGTGCGAGATATCCTATTTTAGTTTTGTGTTGTGGTTTGCACCTGAGTTTCAAATGGGGTATTTTAACATTCCTTTTCTCTATAGAAAGAGAAAATCTTGAAGTCCACAGTACATCTCTTGTATGCTTTGCCCAAACTGCTGGGGGTGGAAGGCAACACGGCATAGTGTGGTGAGGTCTGCTGAGAGTTACTGAGGGTCAGGGGTCCTCAGAGAGCCGGCCTGTGGCCTGCTTTGTTTGAATTCCAAACTGAATTGCTGGTCAAACACCAGCAGGGAACCAGGAAACCCAGCAAAACTCTGTGTATGCATGTGCTGGAAACAGAATGCTTTATAAAAAAAAGGGCAGACCAAAAATAGTTTTTTCCCATTCAGCTTTAGCAATCCCAAGAGTTTAAAAACCATGAGTCAAGAATCATGTAATCACTAGGGTGTTTTAAAAAGGAAAATGGTTTAAAATATTACCAATTAAAATGTTCTTGTTTGCTTTTTAGATTTTGAACTTTCTATAGGTCTTGCTTTCAGCAGGCAAAAATATTTCTCCATTCACACAATTTCAGGAGCCAGAGTTTTAAGAAAAACTTCGACTAAGGACAACACATAATAGGCAATGCTTTGAGTATTCTCTTAGAGTTACTGTTGTTCTTGATGAACTCCATTGCTGAGATGTAGCTTTTTTTGTTACAAATTAAAGAGCAAATAAGAAAATTCCAAACAACTCTTACCTTTGGCGCCATAGAGTTTAGTAGTTTGTAATCACATGACAAATTCTTGAAAGCTCACAGACATTAAAAAGGTCTGTAGAAAGGTAGCTTTAAAATATCTGATCAACTGCCTCCTTAAGGTAATGGTTTAAGTAATGAGGTCCTCAATCCCACAGATCTGAGAGAAAACTGAAGACAACAAATACAAGAGAAAGGGCCCTGAGTTCTTGATATCTGCTTAAGTATAGGTTACAACTTTCACTGTCGGCATTTATCCACCAAGGTGCTCTGATTTTATTATACCACCAAGGATACGATGTTAGCCACTCATGGGAATAAGCAATCCTGAAACTCTGTTAATCAATGCACTGCACCAAAGCTTAAGTTGCAGTAAATATTGCATCATTCTTGTTTCCATACAGGGAATGCTGTGCCCTGATCCTGAGGTCAGCTGCAAGTTTTTCGGTGACTTGAATGGTGCAGGGTCAGGTCTCAAGTGACACAGGATTCAGCTGCTCTCTTCTGGGTTTTCAGTAACTTGATATTGCTGTGTACATAGTCCAGGAAAGGCCATGTGTAGGGATGTAACATGACAACAGCTGGTAGGAGCAGGGGAAGCACTTTTTAACAGTCTTGATGAAAAAAAGTTCTGTTTATCCACATTCTTCTCCTAAGGTGTATCACTGGGGAGTTTAATAACCAACAAGACCAAAAGGAAGTCTTACGCAATAGAGCAAATTACAAACGTTATTTATGAAGTTTCACACTTGGACATGTGAGGCTAGGCCATTAGTCTCTAGAATATTTTTGTTTCTAGAGATCTGAAAGAGTGGTTTGCCAAAAGAAAGACAGCTACTCCTACAATGTCTGTTAGTTCTGTATCAATATTTTGTTCACTACTGTCCTCACATAATTCACCTTATTTCACTTGATCCCATTTGATTGTTCAAACCACACAATGTGGTCATATTCTAAAGAAATAAGTAATGGAATATTAAAAAGTCCAGGGGAGAAGGGTGGCTTATCAAAATATCGCTCATACATGCTAGCAATGAGTATTATTTTCATTGTTGCATTAAATTAATTAAATTAACTGCATGATATATATAAACTGCACATAATTCAGTGGCCAACTAGTCTCCAAAGTCTCCTGATTACTCCAACCCAGACACCTCTGGGATGATTGTTTCACTCTTTGCTGTGGATATAAAGACAGAATAAACTAGATCCAGTAGTGGTGTTACGTGCCTAAAATATGATATAATTTATATTTTTTAAAATTTATGACAAGCAAGTTGACAGGATATAGTTACCTACCACATATCTACTGCAAGAGTGGTGCAAAGTATTTCTAAGAGCTTGTCTCTGAAACTCTCTTCTCCAAGAAGGGCAAATCCTAGCTTTCAGTCTGTAGTCAAAGGATTGCTTATACATACCCAGGCGATGTTACTGTAAAGCACACGAGTCTTGGACACCCACCACGAGTCTGTTCAAGCCTTCAGCCAGAGGAGCTGCTCTCAGACCATACTGATCAGGATGCAATGGAAGAATGTTGTTCCTCTCCTGCACCCTGCTTTCAAATAGCCTATACACAATGGCAAGTCCCTGGAAATAGGAAATTTGGATCTAAAAACCTTTGGAAAAATGAAAATTCGTTTGACCTCTGCTTTAATGACTAGGTTGTCCTCATCAGACACATTTTATATTTGCCCTTGAAATCACATTCTTTTCTTCATGTAAATACATGACATTCATTAGGACAACTTTAAAATTAATTTAATTTTACTTAGTTCTTCATTGTTGTCCCTCCAAAATTGCCACTTTTCAAATGCAGAAAATATTAAATTTTTGTCCTGTTCCTGTCTCTTTGAAGGATTTATTTTGATAAGGAAATTGACTTTCAATATTCTTTCTTGTGTCATATTAAATTGACCATGTCATCATCAAAAATTTGGAAAATATAGGTGCACTAACTCACAGGGCCATATAAGTTGTGGATTTTCTTGTACTTCTGGAATCAGATTCTGCTATTTTTAAAATAATCTATTAAATAATCTATCATTAAGGTTCCTTGTAACCCAAGCATTTTGATGATTCTGTTTTACAATTAAGATGATATTATCACTAGACATTGCAACAATTTTATTTATATAACATTAGTGTGTTTCTGACAATTTATTGTAAACATCCAGTTACATATACAGTGGCATCTGTTACATCTAGAGACTGAAAACACAGGTTAATTAAAAGTAGGCTATGTGTCTAAATCTGAGATGTCTGTTAGAAAGCCATTAACAACCTAAAGGAAAATGAAACAGGTAAAAAAGCCAGAACACAAACTCATTTTTAAATCCAGGTATTATTACTAGTTTGAAGCATCTTGAACAGGCTTCATTTTTGAGCTACTTGACTTTAAGCACTTCTAAAAGGTTTGGAGCCAAATAAAGAGTTGGATGAGTGTGAGGAAAGAAAAACAACTTAGATCCAGTATTTTTGCCAGCCCTGCTGTTTGGAGACTCCCTCTACCATTTGTATTTAATTTTCCTATCTTAGTACAAATAGTCTTTCCAACAGCTCCTGAAAGACAAGACGTGCATCTCCCCTGACATCACCCGGCAGGAAATTACCAGAAATCAAGGGCTCAGCCTTGCAAATATTTTGTCTTGTGAGTGAGTGTCAGTGGGATACCCACGTGTAAATCCTGGTTTGAACACTATCTCAAGTTGGCAGTGCAGGTGTATTCTGTAAATAACTCAGCCTAAACTCCATGCCTGCGTTATACAACACATACATCTGCAAATTTTATTGAAGATGTTTCAACTCATACTAGGTCGAGTTATTTTATCATGCTGTTTTTAATCATTTTCTTGCCTCAACTACTCATCCACATGTAGCTTTATGTTATGAACACTGAATTGGGCATGACATGGAGATTCTCATGTAATTCAATCATTACAGAAAAAAATGACACTCACATATGCTTATGTTTAGCCTCAATAAGAAGACAGTCAATCACTCTATACCAGGTTACATCAGATATGATTTTAATTACTCCTCTTGTGAAAAATACTTTTCCCATATTATTGCTAACAAAATCATTGCATAAATGAAATTAGTTTTACATGGTTTCAAAGAATTTGTAATCCTATGAATGTAAAAATCTATGCTGTGAATGAATATTAAATTGGGAAGAATTTAAGTATTTCTTTTAAAAAAATCAAATAAAAATGAATATACCCCCTTAGGAATCTTTTAAACCTCCAAACAAAAATCACAAATCTCTCATAAGTGAGCTGATTGCAATTCAGCATGATTCATGGTTGATTAATTCCGAGGAACTTAGATGGTTATTCTAAAGCGCTGTTTCCATATTTAAGGTGATGTTAGATCTGCTCTTTCAGTGGTGTTTATCTTTGAATGAAGTGATCCGCTTCATAATTTGGATTCCCCAGAAGGCAGCAGAGAGGGAAAACAAGACCTACAACACAGAATTTAGAATGAGAATCATTATGAGGTTTGTTTGGGTTTGTTTTTTGGGTTTTTTTGTTTTTTTTTTTTTTTTAGTTCTATTGATCTGTAAATGTAATGAATGGGTGAAAACAGAGAACGTGAGAAAAAAAAAATACAAGAATTCTAGGTATATGATAAATTCACTTTAGAAAAATATGCTTTCTTTTTCCTACTACTCCTTAATGTGGACATTCCTGTTGAAATTTTACAAATGGTCTGAAGAATGCTGACACTGTAAGTTGCATGATAGGGTATGAATAAGCTTAAACAGGATCTACAGCAAAACAAATATTCTAAGTGTGGTACAACAGATCTGTACTTATTCCACAACCTGCTGTTTATGAGGAGATATAAGGTAGATTGAAAACAACTTAAAAGCGCAATACTCTATCTTGTCCTTGTCTTTGTGCAATTTTATTTTTTTTATTTGGTGAATTTAATGACAGATCTAATAAATTGTTTTCAAAAGTTTATTTGCTGAAAAATGTGTTAGGATGAGTAAGAAAAATTTCAGAGTAAAGTCTAAATCAGGCAATAGTTCTGTCTAGAACCCACGATAGAGCAAGATAAAATGTGTACGCACATGTGTGCATGTGGTACTTAGTATTTAAACATTTCTGAAAGAAGCTTGTGTCTTTCACATAGAAAAATTTCTCTAACTTGGAAAATTGCAAAATCAAGGCAATTGTTACTGGTTACTGAAGGAAGTGAATTGTTTTTCTGTGAGTAAAACAAAACATTTTGTTTATACTGAAGGATATTTTAATCCTGTCATTTTTTGTTAGAAGAAACAGAAAATTTTGACATGAAATTTTTGAGTCAGGTTGCAATAATTCTTTTCAGGTCAATCTGCAATCCAAGGGCGCTGACTAGGAGAGCTCTAATTTTAACATTAACATCATTTAACATTCAATATTTAATAATACATGACCCAAAGTTCTACTTCTGTCTTCATCTACACAGTCTCTCACCGAAGTACACGGGATCAGAATGTCCAACATAAATAATAAATTACCATAATACCCAAAAGGTACTAATTTTTCACTCAGTGAAGTCAGTGTCTGCTCTGATCCCTCTCACACTCTGGGACAGGTATAGGCTTCACGCACTGTATGCATTAGGTGTATGCTATGCATGCTTAGTAGCACAAGATGAAAACAGCACAATGTAGGAGTAAGTAGAATTCAAATAAAACAAAATTACCCTCCCCCCCTAAATCTCATTCAATTATTATGAATTTCAGTTATTTTCACTGAAGGCTTTAACTCTACTTGAGCAGAGGTAGGCAGCCTTCTGTGTTTAAAACCTCTGATGATGCTGTTGGTGCTGTAGTTGTGGTCCTATTTGTAAGTAAGACTCATAAAATGCTCACCAAAAGATTTTTTGTAAGATTTTCAGACTTTAGGTATGAAAGGTATAACTTCTTTTTATTTTCTTTCGTTATCACAAATACCTAGTAAACCTCCTATTTTTACAGCTATGAAAGGAAAGTATTTTTAAGTAGTACTCCAGTCACACAGTCTGCTTCTTTTGTGAGATATTTCTATGCTGAGATGCTCTGCAGAAGAAACCTAACTACAAATAACTATCTGTATTTCTGATTTGGCTGTTATGCAATTGAGATGAGTATAAATCATGATGTACATAAAACGCTGACTTACACATAACATGCTCTTACTGTGGAAAAATTCTTTGTCATGCTATCTCCAGAAACAGAACTTAGCCACTTGTCATAATTAGTACTTCTTTGACACATTAATAAACTTCTGTCATTCCTCACCTCAGAAATTTCACTCCTATTCCTGGAAGATGCATTAAATATAGAACTATTTCATTTTCAGAAGAAGCACATTTAATGACTGAGGTGCAGGGCATTCGTAGGGGATTAATGACTGTTGGGAGATGATGATGATCACCTGAAGAAGCACAGCCATGGGCCATTAAGCCCCAGGAAATGTCCTCAGCTAAAGATGGTTATTGCTATTAAAGCCTGAAAATGAACAAAATATCTCAGGTGAATTTCCCTTTTTTAAATGAAGTGATGCAGTTTCTTCTTTGGTAATTAAATTCTTTTTTGTGAATTTCCTAAAGCATGCAATCAGTGCTTGTGGGGGAGTATTTCAAATTGCAGTTATTACATCCAGAATGGAAAACCACATACTGCATACTGTGGATCTGCAAAACTAGTTTGGCTTCACAATTCTACAAAAGTATTGATTCACTGCCTATCAATGTCAGGACTGCCAGTACTTGATGGAAATAATGCATTCAGGAAATAATAAGGCTGCAAGGTTCTGGGGAGTGGGAAGGTTAAGAAAAACCCAAACATCAGGATAAAAAATTAAGGGGCCACATCCTCACTTGCAAGAGAGCAGTTCTGGCTGTCTCTACGGCTGTAATGCTGACCTGCCCTGAACAGAGCCAGCTGTGTGGGGCTACCAAGCAGAAACTTGCTGTGTAGGTTGGAGCTCAGTTTCTTCTGATTGCTGCTACATATTTTGGAGTTACAAGGCTTGACCCACTTGAATGAATTGTGCAATCAGGTGATGTCAGGAATGGAAAGCTGAGCCGATACGTGCCAGAACTCTGAGCAGACAATAGTGTGGGCAGCAGGAAGCAGCAAAAGAGCATTCCACCAGGCAAGCTGAACTATAGTTGACCAGTATTTTTCTAATACCCTTGGGAAAACATATTTCCTGAATCCTATGTGCAGATATTTTGTGTTTTCTACTCAACACTCTCACACACTGACAAGTTAGGTTTTTTTCTTGGTTGTTTGGTTTTGGGTTATTTCACTTTCTAAATTATTGTCACAGAAATTCTCATTCCTTCTTATATTGTCCAAACCCACTAATATTTTTCCTTTAATAAAAATATTCACATATTGGTTTCATATTTCAGCCAGTTTTGAAATAAAAAAAAGAATTAAGTAGTATACCTTTTTCTTTTTTACACTGAAAAAAGTTCCACCACAAACACTAGGACATAAGAACAATAGTTCCACTTCTGTCTTAAAGTGAAAAATTACTGTGGACGGCAGTCATACATGGAACAAGACTAAAAGCAGAATTTCTCTCAACCCTATAGTTAAATGCAACTTTTTGTCACCTTAATATAAACACTTGTTACATTTACCTGTTCAAGTGACTACAGATTAATTATAGACTGTCCTTTAGACTGCTGAAAGAGTACAAATATTTATATTACCTCCTTTCATACAGTCTATTTCCATACAGCCCATGTTCTCTCCCTGAATAAGTCTACAGAAATGCAAATAACATTATTCACAAGAACAAAGATGGCTTAACTAATGGATTGACTGCAGGACTGAGTCTGCTCTTCACAGGAAATTCCCACTGGAGCAATCAAAGTTTATTAGACTGTAAAGTACTTTAAAATCATTAGCTAAATTCAGGCATCCACTTCTGCATGATTAGCTTTGTTGCTGAACACTAATGTTGTTTTCTGCCATTTTCATTTTGGTAATATCTTTGTATATCTGAGATGCCTAGACATGTTGTCTTTCCTCCTGCAGATTTCATCTGGATAGAATTAGAAGGGTTTAGACATCGGTCTAAAAATGTAGACAAATGTCCAAAGATAGCTCTGCTTTAAGGAGGGGGAAGAGTCTCGAGCCACACCACCTCAGATCCTTTCCAACCTAAATCATTCAATGATTCTCTGACATTTTGCAGATTCTGCCCAGGCATGGTCCCTCCAAATTTTGCTGCAGAGACAATCTGCAACTGTTATTAGCAACTTTGGTCGTACAACACCATACGAATGGGCACGTTTATTATACTGGATTCTCTGAACACCTCTGTGCTGGATAATGTACTCTTAGCTCTGGAGAGGGCTCAGTAAGATCAGCAAATCCATATAATTCATTCAGTTTTCTGTTCACATCATAAAGGGGACTTGGTACTGGCAAATATAAACAATTAGTCCTCTCAATGTAATGCTGAGAATTGTCAATGTGATGTTAGAACTGTTGAACTGATACTGCAAAATAAACATGACTAAGGATATTTTTAAATTCTTTATATACAAATTTGGATATGACTTCCTCACAGGCACAATACATAATTTCATACCATCAATAGTAATTAGGCTTTAAGAAGGCTGTGTCTGTTTAATGTCACTGTCCTTTCAAACTAAGGATGGAGATCATAAACTGATATAAAGGTTAAAAAAATTGTCAATATCAATAACAAAATAGTTGAACAAACTACTCCAGATTTTATAAGTACCCAAATGATGCACTTTTTTGCAAATACCATTTTTTTCCTCCCCATTTCTCTACAGAGGACTGTTAGAGGTGCTGAACCACACAGACAGAAAATCTATGTTTCAGAAGTCAGGAAAGAGGTTCACTATATCTGGAAGTCAGGACTTGGAGAAAAAATGCATGGATCTTTATTCTCAGTACAAAGTTTGGAGATGAGCAGTCTAAGGCTAGTAAAGAAATGCCATGACATTAACAGCAAATCCAGAAATCACTAATCTTGTATAGTGCACAGTTCAAGAAGATTGCACTATCAAAAAAGTTGCAATAATAATAGATGGAAAGGGAAACTAGGAAACAGGAAGGTTCCTCCTCCGTGTGATGACTACCTTATACGTGAAAATATATGCAGAAGAAAATGGGAAAGTGATTTTTCTTTTTTTTTTTTTCTTTTTTTTTGGTGAAGGAACTGTGGATACAAGGGAACAACGACAAGTACAATAATAGTGGCTTCACAGCTTATGTTATAGATTTCTCTGAAAGCAGCAGATGTCTGGAAACTCCCCATAAAGGTTCGTGCCACACATTCAGACTACTGGCACAGCAGGTCTCACAGATCCAACATGCCCCTGACCTAGAACAAAGTATTTGATGTCCTTGTTCAATGCAGGCAAGGTGGAACCAGACTAACTTTGAAGGTCCCTCCCAAGCCGAACTATTCGATGACTCTATGATTAAGAAAATGTTGGCACACAGGACTTAGCCTAGTATCTTCAACACCCTCAAAGCATATTGATATTTCACTCACAATGGTTTCTTCTGTGGTGACATATCTCATTGGTTTCATGCTTCACTATTAACAAATAATGAGAAAACAATAGGGAAGAGATATAGACATCTCCTTTTTATTCCGTTAAATATTTTAAACATTCCTTCTTTTATTAAAATATGGTCTCAGACTCTAAAGCTAGATAATGCATGAAAACATAGGCTGCAAAAGCCCACATACCTTAAAAGGCTTATATTACCTACCCAGGAAAGACAAAGAAAGATCTGAAGAAAGAATATCTATTTCACAGCTGGACACATCCCCAGTATGAAATCAAGTGCACTGCAGAGATGCCTGAGCTAGCAAGCACATAAGCTGCTAAATCTCAGCACAGCACCAGCTTGACTCTGTCTTTCCTGGCATTGCACACAAGCTAGTAAGTCACATTCCTCAGTTAAATACGTGGGGATTTTTACACAGGCAGTGCTATTGCAGTTATATTTAGACCTAAAATGGCTTATGTGAAAGCAGCATGTTATCTGGCATCATGTCCTTCACTCAGGAGAAACCAGCCCACTGCCGCTCAAATCACTAGTGTAGATAAATGTATCCTGTTAAACTGTTACCTATGAAATACCTTCTCTCTTGAGTCACAGAATAATTCACAACCTAAGCACTAGGATTAGGAAGATTTTACCTCATTCCCCAAAAGACAAAAAAAGTTACTGAAGTGGGAAGCTTTCCTGTCAGTCATATGAATAGGAATTCCAAAATATGTTAATAATTATTAAATCTTCACCTTGTGATGAACTAATGCAAACTGGAGACAGCATCAACATCATACTCATTAGCATGTATATAAACTCTGCATCTCTTCAGTAAAAAAATTGTCTTATAGTATTTTATTGAAACATCTGAGAATACTTTCCACAGTGTTACCTAATTCGCTCTATAAATTTCTAGATCATCCTAAAATGTTTATCTATTTTAAGCTGACCTCAAAGTAAAACCATGTTAAACAGAAAATCCTTTTTATAATTTAAAATCATTTAAAAATAGCTTCTGAACTAAGCCTATGTTGCTGTTTTGCAACTAACTTCCAAAAGAAATTTAGTGTTTAGAAATTATCAATCATCATCTGAATGTAAAAAATTTTGTAAAACATGTGAACAAAATTTACAATTTGTTACACATTCAAGAGCATAACAGTATTTTAGAGTTTCTTTCATACTGCTTTAGTTTTATTTCTGACAAAACAGTTCTGAAAAACAAGTTCAAAGATCAACAGTTTGAGAAGACCTTCATCCTGAATGTCACCTTTTGTATTTTAAATGTTATGATTTTTTTCAGCCTCAATTTAAGCCCAAATTTGAAAAACAAGAGCCATGGAAATTGTCTCAATTATTGTATGATAAATCAACAAGTAAAAAATAAGACTTTC
Source organism: Lanius collurio (assembly GCA_020086605.1). Classification (NCBI taxonomy): domain Eukaryota; kingdom Metazoa; phylum Chordata; class Aves; order Passeriformes; family Laniidae; genus Lanius; species Lanius collurio. The sequence goes on from JACBWW010000012.1 coordinate 1,386,434, forward strand.
AGAAAAGTTAACAAAACTGATGGCAAAAAAAAAAAAAAAAAGAAAAACTTAACCAGTAAACCGTATCAGTTTAATCTGTTGCAGGATAACAGGCCACCAAATGAGATTGAGAGAGTTATTAACAGTCATTCATGGCAGAAATGAAGTATTTGAGATAATCCTGTCTCAGTTTGGCTAAAGTTGTTGAGTTTATTATCTTAAACATTTAAACAGGAGTTGTATCCATTGAGATGAAACATCTCATTTACTTTTATGCCAGTCAGAAGCTGCAGCATAATTGCATACATCCCACTGCATCACTTCTAGCTCAAATACAACTTGGAGGGTAAAACAGACATCTGCAAAGAAGCATTTTACTTCACAAGATATTATTTAATTTATATGTAAATAACAGTTTAATCTTCCTTATTAAAAATATGAAGCTCATTTTACTTTAACTGATAGATTACTGCACAAATCTCCTGTTTTATCAAATTTATATTGTTCTCTTAGGCTTAAAAAATTGAATCCTTTTAAATTCAGTATTCTAATTGAGAAAGGCTATACATATGTATAAGAATAAGGGTATATTTATATATGATCATGGCTTTAAGAAATGTTTAGTTATCATACTGCTTAATCCTGCATTGAAGAAAGTTTTACTTAAAAGATGAGACAAGTTCATTTAAAGGAGCATTGCAGGAAGGAGCTCTCCTGCATGCCTTTATCCTTGCTTGAAAATACAGGAGAATTACAGCTATAGGAAAAAAAAAAAAAAGTAGTTTGAACATGGAAGGAAAATTGCTGAACATAACATTTCAGAATTTGGACAGGATGGTGGTACCTGGCTGTGTAATATTTTCCAAAGAGGCAGCTACAGAGATGATTCAATAGATAATTCAATTTCTTCAATCTTTTCATTTTTATTTCAGTTTAACACAGTCCTATTCTGAAGTAATCCAGCGTCCAATCTCTCCGTCATTAGCAGACATAAAATATTCTATATGCATGTTTCCATATGGATGCCTGCATTTCAGAGTGTGGCTGTACTGCCTGCAGGTGGTGAAGAGAACCAAGAAGGCTCTGTCAGCCTGGAGAGCTCTGACAAAGGTGCTGCAAAGCGATCTCCACGCACTGGTATACTAAATATCCTCTTGAGAGGAGGTTGACTAGCTATGAGCTCCAATATGGAAATTTTTCCATTGTGTGTGGGGAAAAAATATTAAAAAAGTCATCCCAGCCTTTAATTATAACCCACAGACATTAGATCACTGACGGGAAAAACTTTGCTGCAGATGTTGAAAAGACATGATGGGGAAAAGCTGGCTACTGTGACTAATGGCAGACGTGAAAGAAAGGATTAAGAATGTGCAGAGACGGATAAAACAATTGAGTGACAAGCAGAAGGGATTTCCAGTACAGTGAACAAACACCAGAAAAGTATTCAAGACAGACAGGGGAAGACCAAGGCTAAAAGTCACTCTAAATGAAGATTGCTCTTAAAGCCAACATGTTGTAAGGAGAAATTAATCCTTTAACTGAAAAAGGGAGAACACAGACAGCTGTTCTCAGCACCAAAAAAGTCAAACCAAATCAACCAACCAAAATACCCCCAATTTCTGAATTAAGGAAGTGGGTCAATATTCATTAATAACATAAAGGAAAAATCTTGCCATAGAAGATGCATATCCAAGTTAAAGATAGAACACAGCCAACCAGCTTGCCAACCCTCTTCTGAGGCCAAAGGCAGTAAACTGTGACTGTCTTTAAGTTCAAGGAGAAGAAAAATTTGCTGAGGTTGATCCAGCTGTGTCCATCCCTTTACATGGAAAAGTAGATGTCCTGGCTGTTGGTGTCGCTCTTCCCTGCTCTCAAGACTCTCCCTGTGTTGTGGTTTGTTGCTCCTATTCTTGTCTGGGGAAACTCCCATTCATTCCAAAAACTCATCATCTTTCAATTATATAAAAGGAGTTGTTATAGACATTAACCACAGATGTATTCAAATGAGCTCATTCATATTCCCAATTATTATGTCAAGAGAATATAGTTGTACTGTTTAATTAGGTTAGAGAAAAAAAAAAATTAATGGAAGTAATCGATGTGACTTTATACTAGGAAAACTAGGGGACTATGGTCCAAATGAAACTTCTGTTTGGAGGGTGCAGAACTGAGTTGGAGAAGAAACATCCAGAAAGGAAGAATGAAAGATTATATCACAAAATGAAAGAGAAATCAGAATTTTGATGAAAAAGCAGGCATCTATAATATTTCTAAAATACAAAAAATAAATAAAAAAAGAAATATCTCTCTTTTCCTGGAATATGTGAGATTCATAATAGTTTTGGAAAATTCTGGAGATGCTGAAGAAAACATGTAATTGAGTAGAGCTGGCAGATACTTGAGAGAAACCAAAAGTAAAAATATCCTGTTAAGAATAATCATTAAGGAGGAGTACATCAGAAAAAAACTGGAGCTAGAGTAGTTCACAAACAAAATGTGTCTAAAAAAACCAGTGCTGATACAAAAAGATGTCAGTGTCAATGTGAAAGATATTTACAGAAGCATTTATATATAACTATTATATAACATATATTATGTATACATAAGAGTTATATAAAAGAAGCATTTAATGTATTGATCAAGCCTATTGAAAGGTGGTGAAGTCTTCAAGGAAAACACAGATAAGCTGGATATAGTCATGAAGCTGACTACAGTGAAAAGTGGACCTGTAGGAAAGCTTGAAGCAATTCTGCTGTGCAATCTTGAGAAAACAAACAAACAAACAAAAATATCCAGGAGGGGAATAAGATCAATCTTTTGACATGTAAAAGACTGATACAAAAAGAAAAGATGATAAGCTGGTGCTTAGGATAGTGGAAACAAAAGCAAAATTTTTTCTAACTAAAACTTTTGTGAGACAACAGATGGCTATGAGGATGGTACAGCATTGCAATCAGCTATGTAAGGAAGCTGCTCTGTATGGAAATGGTTAGACAGGCACGTGTCTATCTTGTAGCAGTACTTGATCCTTCTCCAGTGCAGGATCTCTGCCAGTCTGGTATTTCTGTTTATTCAAAATGAACACAAATGAACACCTCTAAATAACTTTTCCTCAGATCTACTTTGCCAAAAGTGGTTAATAAAAATATGACTGCTAAGCACAGGGAACAATCATGACTTAGCAACTATTCTTTTTGCAATAACCAAAATTTTGCAAGACTTCACTGATTTCAGTCTCGGATGTGGTTGTCACCTTAGTAAAAGTATGAAAAGCAGAATCTGATGCTTCTTTTTTTTCCCCCCACTTTCTGGCATTGAATGGGGCTGAACCTGATTCCCATCAGAGAAGTCATGGGACTATTATATTTAGAGATCAGCTTGCATTGCCTTTTCAGACAATAGCTGCAAAGGCTCACAGCAGAAGCATGAGCTAATTTGCTCCTGTTTTACAATCAGCATACTCTATGCTAAAGCCATGGGACTGCATAGTATAGATCATTTGCCTTTAAGACTGAAAGAGTAATCAAGTAGTTATGGTAAAAGCCTGGGTCACTGGGCTATTCATGCAGGAATCTGCATTCTTTGCCATAGATTATGCAGCATAGAGCAAGACATTCAGTCTTTATAGTTTCTTAGCTGCAAAACAGGCAATGAGTCTGTTTCACAAAAACAACTTTCCAAACCCTGTTTTACTAAAATCCAACATAGTTTCATTTACTACAGTAATTTCTGAGAAGACAGAAAACTTTCTAAAAGGCATGGATTTGGCCTTCTGTGTTGGTTTTTTTTTTTTTTTTTCTCAGACAACCCTCATATCAATAACTATGAATCTTTGGGGTTTTTTTAATCTCAACAATAACGTCCTTGGATAAACACAACAGTCCTCCTTAAAAATCAGATAATTGCATGCATTTCTTATGTCACTCCAGCTATTGAGCAATCTTAATTCCATAAATCATGACACTGACCACATGAAAAGCTAAAAATGGTGTGAGAATTTGTTTCCATCTCGTGATTGTATCAGTTTTAAAGAGTCACAAATCACAGTAATATGAACAATGGCGGAATGCTGGAAAAAAAAATACCAATCAGGCTTCAGTTTTATAGCAACATATCCTTTTCTAATTCTAGCTTTTTTGGTTGGGTTTTTGTTTTGGGGTGTTTCCCCCTGTACACTGAACCCTGCATTAAGAATCATGTTGTGCCCTAAATACGCTCATCTTGGAAGGGCAACCTGGTATTGTTGTATTTGTATGTCAAAGGGAGGACTGAAGTCTCAACAATTGTTAACCTCTCCCATGGTGAGCTAATAAAAGGTCAGAGACCCACATGTGGCTTGCAGTCTGGGGAATTTATCTCTATGTTCTGCCAGGGATGGGGCTGCCTGAATGATTTCTCTCATAAGTTTTAAGCCATAAACTGCATCCTACTTGGCTTGCTGTGCCAAAACTAGACCCAAGGGTATTCAGAGTCTCTGCCGAGGGGAAAAAATGAGTGCTTCCTAAGGAAGCCACAGCTGTTTTCCTGAGAGAGAGAGCACAGATGCTCAAATATTTCTCTACTTTCCATTTCTGACTACCTGTTCTGGCAGCAGTTCCAAGAAAGGGGAAGGACAGAGGCAGACATCCAGCTGCTTTCAATAAACCTTGGCAGCACAGGTAGTGAATGCCTAAACACTAAAAATGTTCACAACCAAATTTTTTCTGGATTTCAAACTATAAAAAAGGGAAAGCATGCACTAATGCTCCCCATCTTCCCATTTTCAGCAGAAATTTACTGATCAGGATAATAGCGCTAGTTATGAAAGCAGAGATTATTTACTGTTGAAAAGATATCACTCAGAGGAGTGTGCATTAGTATGAATATGAATACCTATACATAGACATTCAAGAGGATATATAAAATACGTATATCCTATGCATTTTCTACAAAGATTTGTTTCTTCCATCAGACAGTAGGCTGACTGTCATTGCAGGGACTTGATTTTGCATTTTGGGGCCATAGTTATCCCCAGTGTAACTCTGAAGTCAAAGAAAACACTTATGCAAAGCTATATTATATATTAATTTTACCCAGAATTGTATTTATATCAGCTAAATTACATTAGGATGTGGCTTATGACACTGTTCAGTAACTGCTCAGTATTTATTCGTACTTTCCATTTTTTGCCTATACATATTGGTGTCCAAAGATCCTTTTATAGATATACTTGATCAAAAGTCTGTTTCTGTTCAGGACAGGTTACAGAGCTGGTTTGAAGCCTTTATACTGGCATTGTCCGGCAAATTTCTCCAGTTTTACCTTTCAAATTATTACTTAAGTATTTCTTAAAGGGGATAAATTAGTCCTGTTAAAACACAGTAAATAAATGTAAGTGGAAAGTGAATAGCAGATACAGCTGGTAAGTAAACAGTAGAACAGTACATATATAAGACTGCAACGCCCCTGGATTTAATGGTTATTCATTGCTCAGTTAATCAGCAGAAGCACTCTCAGTTAAGCTTACAGCTCACTGGTTTATTTGCTTATTTTAAGGACATCTCTGTCCACCTCATTCACAGCTGCACCTGTTTGCAACCTGCAGTAAGTGCATGCCCCTTCTGTCATAGCCTTTTTGCTACAAAATGAAAAAACATCTGTCTATCAACAAGGGAAGCAAGCAGATTAACACTGATGTCTGCAAAATCTTTGGGAAATTGCTTTGGGAAAGAGTACCTCTATAAAAGCGTGATTTTCCCAACAGACAATCAAAAGGGCATTCTCTTCACAAGACATCTGAATGATGTTCACTTCAAGACTCACATCAGGCTACTTGAACAAGCCACTGACCACTCTTCCTCAGGGCAATCCCTCCCTACCAAATTGCTCATTGAGACCTTTCATTTACATCCAATCTCCCACATTTTTGGGGTTTTATGTATTTCTTGCTACCTAGACACCAGACACCTTCTTCTACATCAGCTCAGCGATCAAACTACATTACCAGTGTTCTTGCACTAACAGCCAGGCTACTCTCCCAGCCAATACATTCCCCAGACAGAGCAACAGCTTTGGCCTGACAGATTCTACAAAGGTATTCTTGTTGATAGTCTGAGCACTCCTTCAAACCAGAGAATATTTAAAGCTGGTGAAGGCAAGTCCAATGTGGAAGATAAAATATTTCTAAAGCATAAGAAGTTAGATAGGCTCTAGGTGGTGATCTCATAGCTCAGACATGTAGGCTTCTGCTTCCCACTTAGAAACCACCAGCAAGGTGGACAATGTATGAATCTGTCTAGGAAAGAACAAGAGGAAGAAAGTGGTTTTACTTGACCAAACTATGAGAAATCAGCAAATCTGAGCTTTTAAGAAAGTCACAAATTCAGAAAAAGAACTACTGTATCTAAGCCACACCTTGCCTAAAACTCTTCAAACAGAGAAAGGCGTTATGGGAATTTTGCTGCCTGTATTATACACTAGAGTTTGATTCTACCATGTCTCATTTACTCCTTTGCAACTCATGCATTGCACTTCCAAAAGAATCAGTGCCTGACCTTTCTGCTTTCTTGTTCCATTATTTGTAAATAGAAACTAATACTCTAGCAGCTAAAAAGTGAGCAATCCTCCCTTTTTTCTCCAAACTAATTGACAGGGATATTTAAAAATTTTCGGTGTCTGCCCAAGGTAAAGTGTCCCTTTGTGACAACAAGAATCAATCCCTACCTATTTAAATGCAAGAATGTAATCATTTTAAATTGTTCATTAAGAATCAAAGAGGCTTAGGTAATAGTATGTTTATTTCTAGTTTCAGTTTAATTACTTGAAATATTTTGTTGTGCTCTTTTAATTATAGTCTACTCTTAAACTCATAATGAATCCTTCCACATTTATTGAAATTATCCCATTTTTATATCCTTCATGATATCTCAGAATGGAAGTTTTTTTGCAGTTATACATCAGCCATATAATTCTTTCAGCAGTACTATAAAAACCCACTGCTTTTTCTATTTTGTGTAAGCCTGCATACTTAACTACTGAATCATACAGAAATACGGAAAATAAGTGTATTAACATTATAATCATTAGAGCAAGAAAATGAAAGGAAACATGATTACAGAAGTGTAGACACAGTTCTAACAATTCATAAATGTGCATATATCTATATATATGTGATATAGATACTAATCTTGCAACCCTTACTTACAAAATAATGTTACTGAATTCTTTAGGAGGATACACGTTAAAAATACACCATTAAGCCTGAAAGCAATCCACTATTTTTTTTCAGCTATGAGAATAAATATTACACCATGAAAAAAATGATGTCCAAATGAGTATAATAGCTCAGCAACAAGATAATCTTATAGAATAATTATAGGCACATCTGTAGTGATGACAGATAATAGAACCTGAGGAGAGGCTATTACAGACAACCTGGAATATGGCACTGAGTCATGACTGTTAAAGAAAATACTGTCAGATACCACAAGATTGGTCTCTATCTAAGGGGATTTACTACTGATACCAAAATGACACCATCAGAGAAAAGACTTTTTGAATAAAGGAGAAGCTAACTCCTTAAAAAACTTACTTAAAAGCACCTCCACCTGCCTCTAACCAGAGAAAAGAAATGAATGTGCTACCTATAGATTCAAAAAAGCTTACTGCAGTCCACAGTTTTATGTAAATGCATTTAGTAACAGAGACAAAAGTGAAGAAGAACCAAACAAGTCTGAACTTAGACACTGTATTTTTGAATAGATGACCATGAGTTCTTCATAAAGTAAACCCACATAATTACCTAATTTAGATGAATAGGTTTGTTCTATCTGTAACTAGCAGCTTTCTGTGGGACTTTCTCACAGGGCTGATTTGAATCCACAGATGAAGAACTGGATCAGTTTGCATTACAGTGTTCATTAGGCTATGAGCCATGCTACAATACTAAGCAACTGGAGCATAAGGAGTGACTTCCCTGCATCCACACAGAGTGAGAGCCACAGTGTCTTCCAAAAGGCTGCAACAATGGTAAAGGCCACTTTCTGATGGTATTAGGTTTCCAAAACAGGCCTTGAATGGGATTATTGTAAAGTTGTTCTCCCACACATACTCTTAACAAGAACATGTAATAACTGAAAAGCAAAAAAATTTATTCTTCATAATTTTGTAATTTTGCTGAGTGGTTTGTCAGTCTCACGAATTCCAAGTCTGTTGATTACTATGACAATTTATACTCAGCACTGAAATATAACTGTCTGGAAAATGTGAGATAGAAAGAAGGAGCATTTATTTATATGTCTTTAATATAGCTGACCCATTTTAGAGTAAAAAGACATATGCAAAACCAATTGGACCTATCTTAATGATTTGATCTCCATAAACTCATATTCTCTTTATGAAGTACTCTACTGGAACATAATTTAAAAAAAAAATCAAATAAGAGTTCCATTCTGATGATATAAAATCTTAACCAGGGAATCGTACAGAAAGTGTGGTTCATTGAAAATGAAGTAAAATTTGTAGAATGACACATATCTGGATTTAGGAAATAGGTAAAGACATATATATCTATCATTATTCTGTCAAAATGCACTGAGACTCATGCAGGATTGATAGAACTGAAGCCGATTACTGAGATGAGGGGAAGAAAAACTTATCAACCTAAAAGATCTAGCTCTGGATTTGAGTTGGCTTTCTTGGGTTTTCTTGCATTAAAAAACAAAAAACCAAAAAATAAATAAAAAAACAAAACAAAACAAACCCCAAAAAGGTTTGCTATGTTTGTGCAAGGTATGTTTAGATTTACAAAAAATAATTCAGTACATTTCATCCCTTTTGCTATACAAAAATCTTAGGCAATATACTTATTAATCAAAATTATTTGGCTATTTCTCCATGGATTCTGCTTTTCCTGCAGATCACATCTTATTAAAAATGCTTGATGTGCCTGCATCATACTATTAACTCGATTTTACCTTTGTTAATCACATATCTAACCTTGTATGAAGACATCCTATTGCATTCCAGACATCTAACCTGTAAAAACATGACAAGTTGATAACTTTTGGTGAGGCAATGCCTGAGAAGCCTCCAAGTAGAGCCTCTCCTCTCTTGAGTCCAGTTGAGCCCATGTGGTCCACCAGTACAATACTTTTTATAGCTACTGGTAACTAGGCAAAACCATGCACAGGTTTAACAGCACCCAACCATGCTGATTCTTCAGCTGATAAATGGAAATTTATACCTTTGTTGGCTTGGGAACATTCTTTCACATAAATATTGAATTTTCCTTGGAAAAACTGGCTGCTCATGGCTTAAATAGACACACTATTTTCTTGGTAAAATACCTGTCTGAATGACTGGTCCCCAAAGAAATGGTGGAGTATGGACTTATACCCAGATGGCAGAGAGTCACAAGTGGTGTTCCTCATAGCTCAATATTAGGGTCAATTTTGTTCCATATCTTAATCAAAAATCTGAATGTGGGGATCGAGTGCACCCTCTGTCACTTTGCAGACAACACCAAGATCAAAGGCAATGTTTGATCTGTTTGAAGGCAGGAAGGCTCAGCAGAAAGACCTGGACATGCTGGATTGATGGGATGAGACCAATTGTATGAGGCGAATCCTCAAGGCAAAGTGCCAGATCCTGCACCCAGGTCACAACAAATCCAGACAGTTCTACAGACTCATGACAGGGTGGCTGGAAAGCTGCACAGTGGAAAAGGACCTGGGAGTCTTGCTCAACAGCTGGCTGAACATGAGCTGCCAGTGTGCCCAGGCAGCCAAGAAGGCAAATGGCATCCTGACCTGTATCAGCAACAGTGTGGCCAGCTGGACCAGGGCAGCGATTGTCCTCCTGCACCCAGCACTGGTGAGGCCACACCTTGAATCCTGTCTCCAGTTTTGGGCTCCTCTCTACAAGAAAGACATGGAGGTGCTGGAGTGTGTCCAGAGAAGGGCAAAAGAGTTGGTGAAGGTTCTGGAGCACAAGTCCTATGAGGAGCACTGGAGGGAGCTGGGCTTTTTTTGGTCTAGTGGAAGAAGAGGCTCAGGGGGGACCTTAGTACTTTCTACATCTGAAATGAGGATGTCGCAAGGTCTGGGATCAGCCTCTTCTCCCAAGAAACAAGCAGTAAAACAAGAGGAAATGGTTTCAAGTTGTGCCAGAAGAGGTTTAGACTGGACATTAGGAAATATATCTTCATCAAAAAGGCTTGTCAAGCACTGGAACAGTCTGCCCAGGAAAGCAGTGGAGTCACCATTCATGGAGGTATTCAGAAGATATGTGGATGTGATGCTTACAGACGTGGTTTGGTGCTGGACTTAGCAGTGCTGCATTAACAGTTGGCCTCTAGGATCCTGGACATCATTTCCATACTACAGATTCTATCATTTTATGGATTGAGACTAAATTCCTATTTAACAAGCATTAGCAAGCAGGTAGAACACTCTACCAGCACTCAGTCAAATAAAGCTCTGAGTTCAGGGAATGTTAGGTTGCTGTGCAGAGGAAAGAGAAAACTTGCAATCTGCCATCACCAGGGCCAACATATGGCAGAAGAAGCACCATTCATAAAGAACCAGCTCGTCTCATACATGAAGAGCAGCAAAAGGAAGCCTACCTACTCATATATTGAGTCAGTAATATCTTCTTCATGTTAAGGAGATTAAAAAAAGCTAACAGGTCAGCAACATCTGCATGTTGGTCTAAAATCCCTGTTAAGCTTACAAAAGTTAAAAAGATAGGCTCCTGGGACACATGGCAAATAAACATATAAAGCCCACTTGCCTCTTCCCCTGAACAGCAGTAGAACTCTCATAACTTAATTTTTGCTGCTCTCCAAAGGAAAATGCTCCTCACACACTGATAGTTATGATTCCCTTCATAGTTATCTCTTTTTATTTTTTCCTTTTTTCTTTCATTTGGTGTAAGACATCCTGCTCTTACACCAAAAATTGCACCACCAGCAGCCATAAAAACAAACAATAATTCCCTGCTGGTTTTAGTTCTTCCCTCTTCAAGTACTTTATCTTGTCACTCAGTCTCTGCTGGTACTTGTGTATTAATGCCTGGCCTGGCATCCCACCTGTTGTAGGAATTACACACATGGATGTATCCTGTATGAGACCCTTACCCCTCAAATACCCAGTTCCCATCTTGGACAGCTCACATTGAACCAAATCTATGAATTTCTGGATAGTGACAACATACCAGAATAAATTATGGGGCAAAAAGGTCAGAAAGAATTTTAGCCAATTGAAAACAGTATTAAGGATTTATGTACTCCCATCATGAAACTGCTTTATAAGTGATATGTTGTCTTTTAAAAGGAAAAAAAAATGTCTTTATATTGGTATGGCAGAAAACTGTGACTAAAAACTCAGGTTGTGTCAAAAGGCCAGAAACTAAACCAAAATAATGTCCCAGACAAGTATTACAAGTCCCCTATAAGCAAAGGGAAGGTGATGAGTCAGTTTGCAACTTGGATTGCTATTGTTGCTCAGTTATTGTAGCAATGAGAACATTATATATGCACACACACACTCTAGAAATCTATTAACTACATAAATTCCACAATAAGAAACACAAATGTACAGGAGTTTGACAGGATAAAGATACTAAAAATATGACTGCAAGAACTTTTTGAAAAAAGTTCAGTTCCTACAGTGATAAGAAAACACATAGGTATTTCATCCAGAAAAGCCTACAGAACACAACAGAAGCTAAAAATGTTTCCTCAAGTGCTGTGCTAAGCTTTAGACTGTAAAAAAAATCACAAAATCTACAACACCTATATACAACAGAAAGATCAGGGAAGCCATGGTGACACTCAAAGAAATATACATAGAATGGGATCACAGTTCCTCAAATTCATGGGTGTATGAACCAGCTTTTCTCTTTATGTTCTTGCTGAAATCTAATAACATACTACTAAACAGAAATCTATTTTCCATATCAGAATTTCTGAAGTGACTAATGTAGCCTAGAGTGTGCCTTGGAATTTTCTAGGAGGAAAATACTCTAAATGACACAGCACTATCGTAATCCACATTGTTGACTTTTGTCTTTATGCATTTGCATAAATTAATTACCCCTTGATGCATTCGTGTTGTTTCTATAAATACTTGTGTGGCCTGGTAATCTGTCCCAAAAGATTTATTGTGTAAATTTTTTTATGGAACGCTTATCTAGAGCAGCACTCATATTAACAAATGCAGAAAAAAAAAGAAACGAAATAGATATGTCAATAACATTTCCTCTAAAGGTTTTCTGCACAGATAGAATAGCAGTGTGGCATGGAACTACAAGTGAAATACAAACAATTGAATTGACACAAGTATAATACATCAAGAAAATGAAATGCACGTAAAAAACTCCAGCTATAGATCATAAATTTTGTAACTTAAAAGAAAAAAATCCCCAACAAATCTCTAAATCAGAAAAGTGGTGTGGGGATTTATCAATATTAGCCATCTGAATGGTCAGGTCAAACTGCATGCAGGTATTTCTTCCTTTCATGCAAGAACTCAGTAGTTCAAACATACAGTGGATGAGGTTGAAAAAATATTCTTTAGGAAATCAGATATCAGTTCATAAAACTCCTGAAGATGCTTTATTTCTGAAAAAGTTTACAAGTAGCTTCAAATCAGTGCAGCTGGCAAGCAACTCTCATTGAGAAGATTACGCCCCTTTAAAGTTATTTTCCCTGACAAAGCAATCTTGCCAGGCTGGTTTGCTAAGGAATGGACATAGAGACATATTGGAAAAATTCATCACTTTTCCACCTAATCACAAAAATAACAAAAATTTAAGTCATTGGTTCCTGTAGGTTGGCACTGGGAGCTCGTTTTCAGTTTTGTTTACTGTTGCAACATCTCAGTAGCAAGTATAGAGAAAAACCTCATGTAAAGCTTTCATGTAACTTAGGGTTGAGGGGTATTTTTGTTACTAAGGCTTTGGTTATGGCTTTCTTTCAGGTTGAAGATTATGCATTTGTACATGAAACATCACCAGTTAAACCTTTTTGATAAATATATAATTTGTAATATATATACACACTGAAATTCATTGTCTGAAAATCTCAAGTTTTACACATATTAGCTGTTTTCTATTTCCTGATGGTTAATATTTTTAAATCACCTCCATCTCCATTTTTTATAACATATTTTTCACTTTGTAAAATTGATACAAATAACAGGAAATCATAGAAGTAATATTTTGGATTCATTCCTCAAGAAATAAGTGGCTACCAACATTCATGTCTGCAGAGAATGAAGCACCAATAGTAAAAACCAAAGTGACTAATTTTAGTGTCTTTAAATGTTGTGTGTTAATTTTTTTTTCACATTTATATCTAAATCTTCTAATCTTAGTAACTAACAATGTTAATGGAATTACATAGACCAAATTTATCACTCTTGTTTTGAGCCCAGTTGTTATTTAAGTGAACTTATCAGTCCTGTCCAAATGATGAATATTTTACGTTAAACACAATTAAAATGACCACTTTGGTAATCTAAACTTTAGATCTTCTCAGTCCAGTATTTCCAAGCTGTCCCACTGACCTGTTAGTTTGTCTGCATTGCCACCTGGAGGGCCTCTCAGCAAAGTCAAGTTGAATTCCTTTTGCAAGATTCTGTGTTAAGACTCTGGGATTTAAAGCAGCCTCCTGTGCTGCAGGAGGAGACCCCACCATGATTTCCCACTGCCCCTCACAAGAGGCAGCCCTGAAAAGTGCTGAGATAGCCTGGAAGATGTCTAGAAGCCAAACCAGCCAAAACTATGGCAATTAATGCAAGTGGAAGATAGACTGCACTAACTTCCCCTTCCCTCCATGCTGGCTTTTACATTAGTGTACATACTAATGATTATATTAGTTGTCTTAATTGTGGAAGTCTGGCTCTGTCTCAGTAATAAGCCACATATGAGAAACTGAGGAAATGAGAATACAGCTCCTTGAAAGGCAAAAGCAAAATGAAGAGTTTAAATTCTCCAGTCCAGTTGCACTACCTAAAATTGTGGCAAATAATCAGAGAAAAAGTCAGTCAAAAACTTGGACCATTTAAAAAAAAGACAAACCAAAAAACCCCCCACTGATTAAATATAGAGCAAATGGTCCCCTTAAGACATCATATTTGAGAAGGAAAATAAGATTATGCTACTTTGAATGACAGTAAAGACATGTCCTTCATAACAACCAGAGATAGAAAACTGTTTTTAAAATAATGCAAACAGGCTAACTTTGTAGAAAAAGAGAATAATATGTGACTGCAAGAAAAAAACTGTTTTCACCCAAGGGACATATTTGCAAGAAGCAAAACTTTTCAGAAAAACAATTTAAACCTCCTTCAATATGAAGGAACATAATCTCCCAGGCTTATTTTGGTTGCAAGCCTAGCTGGTCAAGCAGATACATGCTACTCAGGGCAGATCAGAGTCTTCCCACAGATCTAAATCATGGTGCATTCCTGAAAGGAGCAGATGCTGGCACACAGAGATGACACTGCTGCACCAGGGAAGAAAGGCTGCTTCTGAACAAGTGGGATCAGCATGAGTCCAGAAAATAACTAAAACCACTGACTGGATTATTACTTCAAATGCAAGGAATTGTTAGGAAATAGAGTGATTCAAACCTTATCCTATACACAGTGGGAGAGTGTGAACTAAATAATACAAGGAGGAAAATCTTGAAAAGTCAGAACAGTAGGTTTTGGCAGAAAACATCACCTGTTATGGGTATGAAAATAATATCCTAGGTACAGCTGTGTGTCTCAGAAGAATAGGTTAAGGAGATAGAAAGGGAAGTGGAAAAAGAAAAAGAGAGAGGAAAAAAAAGTAATTTTAATAAAAACAAAGCTGAACTTTCAGGAACTAGAGAAATCTCATGGAATTACTGACAGAGCATTATTATAGAGGTTACTTCTGCAAGAGGGCAGTGTTTTGACTGCCTTTCACAGCATCTGGGCATGAAGAACTTTCCTGTGGCAGGGTATAACAACTTCTGCTGCTCTTATTTAGAGTAGAAAACCTCAGATCCTGATCTTACCTCTTTTATAAAGCTAACTAGGGATGGATGATATTACTGAGTTGCATCCCAGTGCCTGGATCGGAGCTCTCTTGCAGTAACTGAGTGAAAGCACTGGTTGGAAGCAATTTCTGCTAAATTTCTTGTGTTTCCACTGTGTTTAAGGAAGAGAGAATTAATCTGCATGTAAATATTTGTATCAAACAGAAATGCTAATGTAATGCCTCACATTCATGGATGTGAATGAAATCCTTATAAAATATTCTGTAGACCTAAAGGCCTATGACTAGAATATAAAACATGAAGAATGAAAACCAAGAAAACCTCCATGCTTCGACAGAAAAAAGGAAGACTCTGACATAGAGGTGGGCAGGGTAGACACAGCACACAATGAAGCATATAGTCTCCAAAACAGTAAGAGCTTACTTTAGCATGCTTTAGCATGCCAAAACTACTAATCCGGTTTAGTATTATGCTGGACACTCCTTATATTTATTTCTTCTACAGATTTCTACACAGGAAATTAAAGTCTGTTCTTACTGCATGGCTGTTACTTAACTGAAACTGTTAGGCTTCAGTTAAAATCTTTTTTTTTAGCAAAGGAGTGCTAAAAAATAACAAATCAAAAAGCTGCTTGAAACACATTGTGAAGGATTGATTTGGAAGCCAAAGATTGCTTCCTACTGATGGGAACAGCTTTCTGCAAATTAAGTGTTTCTTTTAAATAAATGCCAAATCTATGGAAAAAGGAAGTTCTTAAAAAAAAAAAAAAAAAAAAAAAAAAGCACAGTAAAGAATATACAGTGTATATAATGGGACAGAGAAGTAGTAAAGGGACAATCCCTCAGAGCAACTTATGTGCCAGGGACAAAAAGAAAATAATATGGAGTTGATCTGAAAAGAAAAAGAGTAGAGCCAGGAAAAGAGGAAAAGCAGAGAATTAAGAAGTGAGTTATAGGAGATGTAGTCTGATGAACACCATATACAAACAAAAAAATAAAAAGAAGGAAAACCAAGGGAAGAAAAGAAATCAATAATAATAGAAAAGAAAAAGCAAAAAAGGAAGGGAACAAGTATGAAAAAAAAATTGCAATTGCTCATTCTAAACGTGTGCAACAAAAGGTGAAAAAAAGTCTCCAGGTACCCCCTTCATTTAGTGCATATGCCTTCCTGTGCTACCTCTGCAGGCAAAAAGGCTTGCTGGCATTTCATGAAGTTCAGGTGTATGGAGTGGCTACACTGTCACCCAGTGGCAAACTCTGCCATCATGAGTGCTGATCTGCTAAAGAGGACAAGGGTTATGACAGCACCCTCTAACATGGGTATTTCTGCAAGAGCACAAACTGTTTGGCTGCTATTTCATAAAGTAAAATTCATTTGATAGAAAAAGGGTTAAATTTAATACAGCTGGACAGCTGAGCAGCTGCTTTCATGATTTAAATAAAAATAAGCTGAAATCCTTGCTGTCAGCTCAATGATATATGACTTGTAATGGGATGTTTCCAACCTTTTCTTCCATATGGTCGCCTACGTTAGGTAATACATACAGCCTACAGCACAACCAGCTTCTCAGAAAACATCTGGGTCCCATTCCTGCTCTGTTAGCTTCAGTGTTGCCTCCCACAAACACAGATGATTCATAGGACAACATCCCTTTGGTTAAGGATCAAATTAGGACATTTCATTGATAATTTTATCATGCATCCAGACTGGAGTTATGGGAAAATGGAACTAATTCAAACAAGAATTTCTCCACACATATTTCCACCATCCTCTCTGCAGTTGATAAAGTTAAGATTTCAGAAACAGATTTTAATGGCTGCTTAGGAAAAAAAAGAAAAGAAGAAAAAAACTAGCCTATCTCCTGGGAGGAATGCATTTCCGCTTGATTCCATCTTCTCTCTCGCCTAGTTTTAGAGTATTTCCCCCTTCAAAAATGTGTTTGCTGACAGGAAAATCATAACATTATACTTATTTCTAGAAGCTGAAATCAAAGCCAATTATTTCTTCTATTGATAAGAGATTAGGATCTGCTTCAAGTAAATTTTTTTATGTTTAAAAAATATAATGGAATGAAGAGGAAATGGACAATCTGCCCTGGAGCTCATGTGGTGAGTGACACGGGCTGGCTGCTTGGGGTTCTGCTAAGGAAAGATGAGGTTAGCAAATACTGGCCAGTCATTTCTTTAGCATAGGTCCTTCAAATGTCATAGGCCTCAGTAGGCCTTTGATGTTCCATTACTTCAGATTTTGAGGTCGTACTTTTGAACAGGAAGGACTGACAGTGCCAGAATTTCAGCAGTTCAGTGATTTGTACAGTTGGTTGCCCATAGCAATTGGTGGGTTTGTGTGAATGTCTTTCAATCATCTTTTCCAACACACTTAAAAATCACCATGAGTTGCTCAGGTGTGATGCACTACCCAATTAGTACCCAAACAACAACTGATCTATAGCACTTTCTATCTACTCAGTTTTTTAAAATTCTATTTTTCCTCCCTCACAATTTTAGTGGATGCCAGAAATTTAATCAGTTAACCATTATTAAATAATGAGACAGTACTTTGCAAATGCATCTCTAGTATAATTTGATATTAAAGCTTAACTCCATTAATTCAGGTAAGTCAAAAGAATACCCAGTGAATATCATATTAAGAACCTGTCAGAACGACTCTGTGCTTTTCTCTTTAGCACATGTATACTTTGCTATGTGCTAACATAAAATTTAAAATGCTAAAACAGATCAGATTCTTCTCCACTCTATACTCCATGTATAAAATAAGACAAAGCATAAACCAGCAATATTCTCCCAAGGACAGATGCATACAAACACACTCCTAACCTGTTTTTCCAGGAATCTTGGAGATACCTCAGGGTAGTGCTGGGCCACCACCACGTACATCAAGACAATCTGCTCACACCACAGATACGCTGGGTCATGGTCCTGCCCGTAAGGAGACAGAGATATGCTGCTCTAGGGCAGAATGGATCTAGCTTTCAAGACTTTCTAAATCATGCCAGGCTTGTCAGTGCTGGTCCCAAAGCAGACTAGAGTCAGTGCTATCAAAGACTTACAGCTGCCCTACTCCCAGCTGCCAGTTCTGTGATGTGCTCACATCACATACAGCACACATTCTTACCCAGAGCATTATCAGGATTTACTGATAGAAAAAAATCAAGGGTCACCTTTGTTTCAGAAATTCTGTCTATATTTTTGTGCAAAGATCTGCTGCTGCTTTTGTTTTACTGACACTTAGAAAGTGCTGAACAGCTAAAATTGTGATTAGCGCTGCTATAAAATCTGTCTGACCCAATAATATGCTCTCAAATGACTGAAAAAATACATAAAAGGATAGAAAAAAGGTTAGTTAGAAATATGTTGGTTTTACTACTAATTTACATAGGTAATTTTTCTCCCTTTGAGTCATGATTTTTCTGTCAATTGAAACAATGTTCTCTTGACTTGTTGGCAAACAAATTTAACAGCTTATACTCCGCAGCTCAACAAACTGATATCAAAAGTCATTGACAGGTTGAGCTGGGGATTGTTCTGCCTGGAGAACAGAAGGCCCTGGGAAGACTTCCAGTACCTAAAAGGGGGCCTAGAAGAAAGCTGGAGAGGCCAAAAAGCTTTTATAAGGCCACATGGAGATAAGACAAGGGATAATGGCTTTAAACTGAGAGTAGGTTTAGATTAGATATAATAAAGAAATTCTTTACTATGAGAGTGGTGAGGCACTGGAACAGGTTTTCAGTTAAGGGTTTCACCAAGAAGAGGTGAATGCCACATCCCTGGCAGGGATCAAGCCCAGGCTGGATGGGGCTCTGAGGAATCCAATCTAGTGGAAGGCATCTCTGCCCATGGCAGGGGGGCTGGAACTAGAGGATCTCTGGAGTCATTTCCAACCTAAACATTTCTATGATTCCATGATACATATTACAGTATTTAACTCAAACAGGAATGATAGGAATGCTTTTCGGAATTAAGCTGAAGTGCAAAAGAATTTTCCACATTATAAAGACTGCTGTAAATAGTAGAATTCATGGAAATCTTTAATCTATCAGTTTTTTAGAAAGGTATTTCATGTGTTCTCTAGCAGGTCATTCACTACTGGAGACAAAATGTCATTCAAATCTCTTTTCCTCTATGTGATTTAATTTTTACTCATTTTGGATGTATTTCTCTTCTTACTAAAATGCAAAACTGTAGAAAAATTAAAAAAATAATACAAAGCCTCATTTGAGTGTTCATTATCAAATTGTAGCACTGATACAACATCAAAATAGGCATTGTCTACACCAGAAGTGATTTATGTGGAATGCCATAACGGACAGAGGAATTCTGTTCAGTGAATACTTCCTTCTGTGCACTAAATGACTCAACTCCTGTGCACTTTATCTGGAGATTGAAAGTGATGGAAGTAGAGAGAAGAGTGATCATACTACTGGTAGTGGAAACAACAAAAAAGAAAGCAATCAGCTACTAGAGCATGTGAGAATATACTTGGATAAGGCACACATTCTCCTTCCTTTGCCTCCAATGCTTCAAACTGCAAGTATCAAAAATCCTGTAGAAAAAAGGTGGCAAAGAGGTTTTAGTTGAGAAGAAAACAAAATCACAGAAATAGTATATCTTCCTTGTTTTGTTTGTTTGTGGGTTTTTTAATTTTTTTTTTTTTATTTCTTACTCATAATTAGATTTGAGAGACTTTGAAAAGGTCTCTCAAATCAAGACAAAGACAATATATGAAGACGATATATGCAAAAGTAACAGCTACCTGCTGAGTACTGGAGAAGCTACACTAAACCACAATATATTTGTTATCAAGTTATCAGCATCCTTAAACCTTCCTAAACGACTGAAGGGCTTAATGGTTAGCCTCTTTCAATTCCCTCTCACTTGCACCTTATGTATCTGTGTAAAATAATACAAACCTAATGTTTCAGTAAGTTCTGAATTTAGAGCTTGATACCTACAGATATCAGTGTGGCATTTTTGCTGCCAAAGGTAAAAGCATAAAAGGATTAGACACTGCATTCAACTCTAAATAGGAAAAAATAAGGACATCAGCAAATTTCACATAAGTCTCTATAAGATGTTATAATGGGTTTACTCTTAGCAGGTGATACATTAGGTTTTAGTTTTTCTATCTCATGACTGCTCCATTCCTTCATTTCATTTTGTTCTCCCCCATGCAGATATTATTTTGATGGTGTTATTATTAAGAATCAGCCACAACAGAAGCTCCCAAAACAAAACTCTGAATGATACAAACATAAACAATGAAAGCAGAATTATGAATTTATCTAAGAATGCTTAACACTAGAAAGTCAAGCCAGTAGAACTGTGTGTAGACCACAACAGCACGCATTCAGGTAACTGAATGAATAAGAAACAAAAAATAAACCAATGTGATCTATTTTCTTTCCACAAAGGGGGTAACCAAGACAACATATATACAGAACTTTTCTTAAAATTTCTAAGACTATTTAACTAAGAATTATCAATACTATAACTATGACCTAGCTTGAATGAAGAAATACTCTCATGCAGCAGAAAGCCTTTCCATGGAGAAAAATATGTATTTGAATGGTATTTTAAAGACCATTTAACTCAAAGACGAATGATGGGCATACCTTTCTCAAAAATACACATACATCTGCAATTCTTTAAGATTCAGCTAAATGCACATAAGTACTCACAAAACTGTAAGCAGATGACAGATTTAGAGTGTAGGAGAGTAACCAGAAGGACCAGCAAACTAGGGAAAATTCCATTTCTCTCTTGTGATAAACAGTATGTTCCAATGGGTGAAATCCCAAACTGACTCACGTTCATAGACCTATCCTCTCCATAATGAGACTGCTTAATGAGGTAACACAGGAAGCTAAAGCTCCTGAACACCAGTCTCAATATACTGTTATTTTGTAATAAGGTAACCAATTAAAGTGAAAAAAGGTAAAGAAATTATTCTAGTAAAATGAGTTCCAGCAATTTTTCTTCATCTGCTTAACAGAGTCTGGTGCAAGAGATTTCAGCAGGAAGAGTTACCTAATCTAAAACATTCAATCTCTGCCTGAACTGATTATCAGGATATTCCCTGGTCATATCCCCTCATTTCTATTCCTTGAGATAAAAATAATTTTTTGTGAATAGCGTTTGGGGTTTTTTTTAAGACAAAGAGCTACTTAGGGTGATTTTTCTTGTTCCTAACAAAGTTCTCAGACTGAATATAGGTATTTTTCACCACTCAAGAATTTCAGAAAGAACCATAACTCATCTTTGGACTTCCCACCCAGCCCTGAAAAGCAATTCCTGAAATATCCAGTGCCACAGCAATATAATTCTGCTATAAACTGCTGTATGTGCAGCCAGTTAAAAACACTATAGTTCAAGACATATTCCCTTCTCTATGGGAAAATCTTCATTAACAGTGTGGAGGTTTTGAAGATGGCCTTGAGTTATTTATCATTAGCCTATGATTCAAGGAAATGTTCACTTATGTTTGTTTTTGTTGGTGAAACACAAAAGGTTTGAAAGTCTTCTAAAAAATCAGATTAAAGTTCAGTAATCTGTTCCATTAATTCCACCACAAAAGACTAATTATAGAATAGGATATTGAATTTCATCAGCTTCCTTTTCTGTCTACATAGGTATTTTCTTCCAGGACTCATTCAGCACATATTATCTTAAGCAAGACCCAGAAAATATATTAATGATTTTTTTTTCCTTACCAGGCTTAATAATAATCACAATTCTTACTTTAAAGAAAATAATAACTACAAAAATTATCACAGAATAACATTGAATTATAAGAGTAAACTATGTACCCAGAATCCAAGTTAATGATACATGGAAAGAGAATGTGTCCTGAAGCCCAGGAGTTCATAACATTGCTGGGTGTGGGACCAGGATTGTTACAGGAGGGAACAAAGCCTGGAATGTGGGAGATAATGCATGTTTAGAGACCTGCAAGCTTTCTCGAGGGTGGATAAAGGCTTCAACAGGAAGGTCAGAAAGAAACAGTTGGCAAATAGGTGTGGAATAACATTCTTGAAAAAGACTTATGTCAGAGATTGGGGTTTGAACTAAGGCTAGCTTGGGGAATTTTGTTAATCAAGTTAGAAATTAGAAGCTCAGTACTGCCAAGAATACGATGCTTCAGTGATAGAAAAGTGAATTTTATGAATACATGAAGTCATGGGACTAAGCACTTCTCTGATGGCTGAGAGAACTTAAAAAATTATAAGGTCTGGGCATAAACAAACAATCAAAAAAACTTGTAAAGCTTATTTTTACTTTTCAGATAGTCATGGTCCAACCTTTGCAGACAAACACTTGAAGACAAATGCAGCTTCAGATACTCTGACTGAGATGTGCAGGCACCATAAAGAAAATACAAAGTTTTAAAATTACCCAAACCTCCATTTTGTAAATACAGGCAAATGGAGGAGCAATCCACCTAAGCTACTTAATAGGAGGCTTAGGCCTGTCTCTCACAGATGTAGGAGTGAAGGAAATTCCTTCATACCCTTCAATATTTTCACCTCTTCTTTGGATCTGAGTGCCTGGAAATGTTATTAATTTTAAAGTAAAAACTGGAGGAGAGTCTTGCATCTTCTGTATGTTCAGTATGACCTTGAACCAGAAAGACAAGGACTACAGATCTGTGGCTTGATCACTCTGTTTAGCCCTCACAATTGAGTTAAATTTCTTCATGGAATGTTCAAAATGGTGATACAAAATTGAGAGCTTCAACCAAGCATCCCCAAAAGATACTCTGGCCCTCTCCTTATCACTGGAGGCCCTAATCAAACAGCAGAAAAGCATGGTGAACTTGAACCTTCCTTTCATGTCCCAGACAGATTTGAGAAGGGCATTACAACTGCTACCTTTTTGCTATGTTTCATGGGTTAAACCAGTGATGTCAGCAGTAGCTAGGCTCACCTCACTGATACAGCTAAGAAATGGGCCAAGTTGATGTTGACCAGATTAGGAGAGCTGTAAATCAATTCACTTACGGTAATTCTTGATGCAGTATTTAGGCAACTGTGCTCTTAACCTCATGAAATTAGTATATCCCAGCAGGACAAGTGAGAAATAACTTGTCTGTGACTTGTGTGCAGTCTGGCCAGTAGAGCTGTATCTGAACTTGTCTGGAATGCACCTAGATGCTGAAATGCCACTGGATTAGGTCACCTCCCCAGCTGGCCACCTCAGAGCTTTAATGACAAATGTTTCTGTGGCATCAAGTGCAGTGAACAACAGAGGGAAAAGGGGAGAATTTTGGTATGATGAAGAAATTGGATGTAGTTGCATGAAAGGCAGTCAGGTAGGTACCTATCTCTACTGAACTCCAAAATTATTTCTAGTGAGAGTTTGCACATTAATGGATTTGAATACCCTTAGAAATCTGATAATGTATCTTGTGGAAAGAAAGTACAGTAAGTTATCTTCTTTTAAGTGAAAAATAGTAATTTAGAAAGCAATACTGCTTATACAGATTACTCCACTGACCAAAACTTACCATAAATGCATGCTCGTCTGGATAGAAGTTATATTGATTACAAACACACTTAATTGAAAACTGTCCAGGAAAGAAACTCAGCAAAGTGCTTAATTAAACATAAGAACATACTGAAAATAAATTTCAAGAAAATAATGAACCAACTTTTAATGGAAAGAAAATACTTAAATCAACTTTGATTTGGTTGAGTGTTGCATATGACTCAAAAGCTGTATGTTTTAACAAGTCTGACTGGATGAAGAGTGACTATTAAATTTTAAATTATATTAATTGCCCTTGGGTAATTATGAGGTAGGTCGTGTATCTTATTTTTAAATGCAAAATGTATTGTAGAATGTTAAAGTTTGCATTCAATCTACTAATATAGAAAATCATTTTAACTGTATGACTGCAGCATGGTGGAATTTGGCTCAGAATTTAAAAGAGAAACTCTTTCCATAAGACACAGTAAAGAATATCATATTTAAATAAGTTTAAGATGTTTTCAGTCTATTCCGTTTTACTCAAGTCGACATTTTCTTCTCTTAAACAGCATAAAAAGAATTATATTTAAATAAGTTTAAGATGTTATCCAGTCCATTCTTTTTTTCCTTAAGAAAAATATAATTCATCTGTCAATGAAGACAATTAAATTGTTTCTCAAAGCTCCCTTCCATAAGTATAATGAAAATACCATTCCTATATATCCTATCAAAAGAAAGGAACAAACCTCCACATTCTAACATGACAGACAAAATTGTCTTTAAAAATAAAATTAAAAGGAGGAAGCACTATGATAGCTTCACAGGTTTTTCTGACCATCAATAAATGTCAAATGGAATACACTTTTTTTAATAAGCCATTTTGAGATACATAGCAAAATGACTCAGCAGAGTAACACCTTTACTATTTAAAAATATACAAAGAACACCTGCCATTAGCACCCTCCTCCACTCTCACCCACACAGCATTTTTCTATAGCTTCTTTCTTAGTAGATAATCATGATTGGAGATAGCAGTGTATTTTGTTACTGTGCCTAGAGTGAAAATGTAATTATCATTCCCTGTTTCATATCTCCTTGCAAAATTGAAAAAAAACCCACACACACAAAAATAAAAAGAAGAAAACAAAAAGACAAGCCACCCCCAAACAAACACAAAACTGATTTGTCTAAATAAGACCAAGATTAAAATTTCTGACATATAGAAAGTTCTGTTTTGTCAGTCATCTTAAGTGTGACCCCTACAGTTCACATACCTTAAGGTAATAACATGAAACATTCAGACTAAAGCAATAAAGTAGCCTTTTAGAGCACAGGGGTGCTTCTAAGCAGGGAGAAAAAAAATAAAGGAAAGGACAAGACTGCTAAAGTTCCCTGGTTAAGTCTGGTTCCACTGAAAGCAGAATATCTGAACCTGCAAGGAACCCAGTCATCCATCACAGCTGCTAGCCCTAGCCACATGGACTCAACAGGACACTGACATCATCTCCACCTCATTCACCAACATCTATTTTTTTAAACCCTTTGAACATCCACAAATCGTCCCTAGTCATCTAATGTGCACAATGAATTTGTCCTTCTCCATTTACTTGCAAGGTACACTTGCTATGGGGCCCTTTCACCTGATGCACAAGGCTATCTGAGATAACCCAAATCTTCAAAAGTTGCCAGGATTTTTTTTACATTTACCATAAACAACATTTGCAATATTTCTTTCTCCTCAAATTCTGAATTAGAGGAAAAGTTGTTCCCATAGGAAAAGATATTTGGAGCATCTTGTCTTAAAGTTCAAAAAAGGAAAACAAAAATATTTCTCAAGAAGCAGAAAAACTAGGAAATCTTGAAAGAAATGCTTGTTTTAGTCAATTAAATCTAAATCCTACAAAACTGTTTGACAATATGCATGCCTTGTGTGTGCATCCCTTTTGCTTACTGATTTGGGGGTGAGCAGGGGAGATGCAAGCCAGCTGCTTACCTCTGTTTTTCCCCTGGGAGTCAAGCTAGAGGGGAAAATAAAAGTCTATGATGGTTGCATGCTAGTCTAAACAGAGCTGGCAAGGGTTGGGTTTCTTTTTAAATGCCATGCTAATAAAGTGATTTAGGTGCTTTATCAATGCTGTTTGACTTCACAGCACCACAATTCAGTGACTGGGGACAATCCTGTTGATTCTGAATAACTCTTGATGTAGAATGAGCATGTACAGATGCTCTTGAGACTTTTACAGGAGACTAGGTTTGAATGCATTAAAATGCAGAAATTCTCCCTACAGAAGAAATGAAAGGGATTTCTGAGGGAAGTTAGAGTGTCTGTAGCTTGTAATTTGAGAAAGAGCATGCTTGCCCCACCTTCAGATTAAGGGACGATTTATAGGCATCTTTGTAAACGTGAATGAACAAGGAAATTCAGAGGATTATATTAAAAATCACTGTCTCAGCAGAGGTATAGAACCTTCTGCTGCACTGCTAGAGTTCGGGTCATTTGGAAATAGTTTGATAGACTGAATGATATATTAGAAAGAAACATGGATTTATTTCATGCTCCTGCAGTGCTGAAACAGCGAATGGTTTTGTTAAGTAGGTGATTTTTCTACTTTAAAAGCCCAGTTTCATACCAAAAAAGGACCCATTTATGAACACTGTTATACAGTCACAGACTCATTTCCTGTCTTTATATTTCCAGTTTGCTTTCAAAGTTATTCCCTTCTTCAATTTGCCTTTTAAAGGAATAAACTGCTATTGAAATTGTGGGGGCAGAAAAAAAAAAATCACATTTCCTCCAATGCACTTGTGAATTTCATTATATGTAAAAAGCAGTTTTTAGTTGCAGAAGCCAATATTGCTCAGAGGAAGTTGAGTGGAGGGGCAGCTGGAGGTGAACGGCTGGTCTATACTTTCTGTGACCTGTCAAACTGAAGCACACGCATGTGCAGGTCACTGACAACAGACCGAGCCTAAAAAAGGTGGAAAATTCTTCTGGTGTCAAGGGAAAAGCTTTGGAAGATCAGTTGAAAACATTTGCAACAAATTGAAAAGTCACTTGAGTTCAATTTATGTCTTGTTGTGTTGCAAAGTGTGACAGAAGTTCCCTACACCCCATATCTTTAATTTCCTTTTTCTTCCCCTGAAAATGAGCATCAGCAGTGATGTGAGGGAAGAGGAACAAAGTGAAAGGGACTGTTTGTTTTTTTTTTTTTCCCAGTGGCAGAAAAGTGTATTTAGATACTAAGGAAAAAACATCCCCCACTCCAAACAAAAAACACCCTATTAGAAGAATGCTAAACCTCAAAAATACTAAATTTTCAAAACATTCCACTGGTAAAAAATTTACTTCTGAAGTATCTGACATTAAATTAACTTATATCAGAAAGCAAAATGATAGCATTCTACTTTTCCCACTAATTCTGTAATGTTTTTTTTACATAATGAACAATGTGATGATTTATAGTTAGCAACATAGCCTTTTATGCCCTTTAATTTGAAAGAGAAGAATTGGGGCAGCATAAATTCATGGGGTTTAATTCATTGTGGTTTTTAATGAACTTTTCATTTTTTCTGGATATTTCTAAATTTACTACCACAAGACTCTTTGCCAACTTTTTCATTCTCTTTCTCTATTTTGCCTTTTTTTTCTTGTGTGACAAAAGGACCTCTAAAATACCTTGATAAACTCCAATTTGCAAAGGTTGCATCTTATCTTGCAGATGAAATTTCACCATGTGACAATTCTTGTGGACCTGAACTGCAAAAAAAATAAACCCTACATAGCTAAAAGAGTAAAAATCAATCCATTTCCTCCTCTATATCATTTTATCTCTGTGGATAGCTCTATGTGAAATGATAATAGAGATTCTTCTGTGGTTAAGCTATCTGCATGAACAGACTGCCTTCAAACCCATTTCTGAAAAGCCTCATAACATATAACATGAAGAAGATATTATCAAAAAATATATGTAAATAAGAACACAGATCTGCACATTTTGGATTTGAAATGTATATCTTCATAAATTAATTTAAATATTGCTTGCAGATCAAGTACAGAAACAAGCAGATAAGAGACTTTCATTAACAATGTTTCTATTTTCACAATGCATTTATTATTGTCAGCAGAGATAGTTACACTGTGACAAACTTAATCCACTCATACTGATTCAGTAAATAATATCTGTGGAATAATTGGACCATTCCTACTTTGATTATAGCTGATTATTAATCCTCAACTGTACATCTGTATATTATATGAAACTTTCTTTCACTCAGAATAAATGCTCAGGTGCTGAGAAAACTTATGAGGTGGAACAAAGGCTGCTCTTGGTAAGCACTGGCATTTTGGAAAAATTTAGGCTTGTTTTTTTAATTAGGATGAAATAGTCATAAGATCTGGGAGTGTCCATGGTTATGCCAACTTAACCACTTGTTTGTTGACCTACACCCAGAGTAGGAGAGCTGGGCCTAGGGAACTGCTTTATAATGCCTTCAGTGATGTGCAAAAGATTCTAAGTGAAAATAGGATCTGATTCCAGCCTCAGAGAAAAAGAATATATGAGCCCTATACACAAAAGAAAATAAAAAGTGTGTATAAAAATCTTGAAAATAGGGCTAGAAATATCAGGTAATGGAGCAGCCACATGCTTCTGCAGATCTCTGACTACCATAGTCTTGGCTTAGCTCCCAGCTTCAAAAGTTGGATCAAGCTAATCTTCATTTTGCCAAAGCTGATGGAAGCTCTAAAAATGTAAATCTGAGCTACAGCATAAGAAGTGAAAGAGTATTTCTTGCCTTATACGGTTTTTCAAAGTACATAAATTTTAAAATTAAATACCAGGACTCTGCAAGATTTGGACCATACAACAGCCAAAATAAGTTACCAAAATTAATGGAAATAGGGCAGTAAGCTATTTTAGTAATATAATGTGATGCAAGTGTTGGGCAGAGTGATGACAAGTCTGCTGCTCCTATAGATACGTGTATATTATAGTTTGTGCTCAAAGGTTGCACAAAGTTAACTCATTTAAAGAAATCAACATCTTAGATTTTCACCAAACAGAATGATTTGTCAATCTACTCCAGCACTAATTATCATTTAGCAAATCTCCATAGTAAATTTTGATTTATATGAAAATAATTGTATCAATAATAAGAATAAATATTACAAACCATTATCTCTTCCAAACTAGAGACAAATGATATGCATATGCACCTTAAACCTTGTGATTAAAAAAAATCAGAATATTTGGAGTGGAAATACAAAATTGATGGCTTACACTTACATGTGGCATTAAGATGCAACACCTGGGCTGAAGGACAATGGCATTACTGGGCAAGTTTGATCCCTTTGTAACTTTCTGGGTCAAGTTAGGGAAATACTAGACAATAAAGGAAGTCATACACAGGTATTTGGTTAAGAAGTGTGTATGTGAAGTAAGGGTGCTTGCTATACAGTGGGGATGTGAACATCATAGTTCATACAGGGTATATCTGCATTGTCTTATGAAGTGACAGGTTATGAACAGCTGTTCATAACTTAGTTTACATGGTAATATCCATTAACTGTCTAAGCTGACAACCCCAACTCCAGCAAGACAGCTGTTCTGCTATGGAACACCCCTGAAACACACGAAATTACTTGTGTATATTTCCCAACATGCAATCTACATGTGCTGCTTTATTGGGTGGTTTGAACAAAAAGAGCAACTTTCAGATTGTATCCATGCAAATACTGCAAAATACTGTTTGCCTGGTACTATTCCTTTCAACTCCCTAACACCTAACCTATTGCAACACCTTGCCAATGCATTGTAATATAACTACTGTACACTTTGTAAAGTGAAATGTGATTTTCTTCTTTTTTTCTTGGTTGACCTTTTTTCCTTCTGTTTTAGCTACTCATGAACTTCTGTCCTGTCCCTGGACTGCAGAAAACAGACTTTTTCTAGCATGATGGAACGGTGAAACAACAGAAACCTAGGTACTACTGCAAGACAAACAATAATAACATAAGGTGGTGCTGTTAAGTCAGTGAACTGACTTTACCTAATTATTCTTGTTATATAGGTCAATAATTTTTACGTGGGCTCAGCTGTACCATTGTTCTGTTTCTTTCCATAAGGAACATCAGCCTCCCACGATCCTTATCTTTCTCCTTTTTCACTTGTTTTCTCTGGGAATACCCAGTTAAGGGATAAAATTCTGACTCACTCACAATGTAAACCAAAACTCTCAATCTGTTTGACCCAGCCTTTAAAAGAGAATAACAAACTGAGGTCCTCATTGCCTGACTGCAAGAAGGGACAAACCAACCTGGAGACGGAACACATGAGAATATGATGTGGATCTTGACAAGGGAAAAATAAATGAACTCTGCTCTCAGTAGAGATACTAAATTTTGACTAAGAAGATTCCAAGGTGCAAGGACGTTTACCGCAGTGTCTTATTTCAGATCATAATTCAAAACGAAATCTCTGGTCACCCCCACTTCCTGAGCTTCAGTTCACAGCTCTGAAGTGTTAGAATTGGACTCCTTTGGGGTGAAACACAACTGGAAGATGCCTTCTGGCAGCCCTCGTGATGCTCTCCAGCTGCTGCTGGGCATTCAGTCTGCAGAAGAGGCCCAAGTAAAACATGCTCAGGGTAGACTGAGGTCCTTGGCACCAACCACTTTGCTCTAGAGATCAGCTTCCATTGTGCTGTGCAACTTTCTGGTGGAGTCAGAGCTGTATCACACAAGCACTCCAGAGACAACCAGAAAGGCCCAGTAGTTCTACTGATGCCTCAAAACAAGTAAGAAATACTGCTTTCTGAAGCAAGGGTACACAAGAGCTAGGAACAAAACCTATTGTTTTTTTTAAATGCAACAAAAACAAATACTTTTTAAAAAGTGGAAGAAAGCATCTGAAATAACGAAACTTCTCAAAAAAAGTTGTTGTGGATTTGGTTGGTTGGGGTTTTTTAGCTCCTTATTTCAACTTTTTTTGAAAAAAAAAAAAAAAGGCAAGCATGGAGCAAAAGAATAAAGAATGACATATGTTCCAGGAAATGCTTATGACATAAGACTACCTAGAAGTGGGATGTTGCAGACATTTACTGACAAAGAATTCAATCATGAATGGGAAGATTAACAAGAGAATTTTGTCTGTGTTACCTCACTCTTAAATTAATGATAAATACTTGGTGGTGAAAGCATAATTAATACTCTACTTTCTTTTAGGGTCAATAAAACACAAGAATAATAAGAAATACTGATAACACTGCCTTTCTACAGCTGAAAAAATGGCAATAGAGCTTTGTTTACCTAGAGAAAAATCATCACAAAAAGCTGCAAACATTTTTAACCAGAATAATTTAAATACTATGATCTTGCTCAAGAATTAAAAAAGAAAGAGCTAAAAAGAGCATCTATAATATTAAATCAAGTTATATAAAGAAGTATGAAATCACATGCAACAAAAAAATATTCTTGTCTCGATGAAAATCCAAATATAACCACTTTAAGCATTTTATAAATATTTCCTGTAAGTATTGGAGGTACCTTAAAATGTAATTTAAAAAATATGGAATTAACTCTTACATACATCACAAGTGTATTTAAATACAGTGTGCAGTTACTTTGCTGTTTAAATAATGGACATAACAAGTAGGATAAATTATGGGTGATTCATGCCTTGTTGTTCTGGAAGTTTACATGAAAAATGATGGCAAACCATCCAGCAGAAATCCTGAACAAGGAGTGGTGAACATCTGTGGTGTTTCCTCTCTGAGAAAAAGAAAAGTTCATATCCCACCCAGGGAGAAGGAATGACCCTGATAAAGAATGTAAGTGATCTTGTTTGACCTGTGACACAACACTAGTGCTGACCTCTGTGCCTAACCACAATGCATGTTTTTTGTTATAAGTGAGCAAGTGTGCATTGCTAAAAAGGAATGCAAGGAGTATGAATGACACTGAAAGTCAGAATGAATTATTGATTGTGGAAGTGAAAGTGTGTTTGTTCAGGGAGGTATGAAAGGCTAAATGGAGGAGGAAGCGGAAGAAATTCAAGAAGAAAATTAAATAAACTTACTCATAACCAAGCCAAATCAAAGAACAAGCCATTTCCTTGAGTCTCCACAGATCAATACTGTGCTTAAACACGTATTAGAACTTCTAATTATAATATTTAAAGCAATTAATAACTCTAGTATTGTCCCATATTATTTAAAAAGTACCAAAATGTTAATCCAACTCCATTTGGAAATGTTATTCATTAGAATTCTATATTATTTATGTAAATCCTCAAATTAGAAATTTAGGACTCTTAACTCATCATATGGAAAGCATGATTAATTGCTCTCATCCAGAAACCACCCACCCCATCACCTTCTTCTTTAAAAAAATCAAACACTCTTATTGTCCAATATCTGAATGTGTAAATATTTCTAGTATCACTATAAATATAACATGCTATTCCTGAAAAATGAGCAGATGAGAGATTAACTGTCAGCCTTCCCATGTGGCAACACTAAAGTAAAGTAAAATACAATTGGCTGCTTACTGACCATGTCTGCTATCTACAGTTCAGGAAACAGCCCACTTAACATCCAGTCCTTACAAACATACTGTCCCTGTAGGTCTCTTGTTATATATGATCAATGCAACAGATGAAAAGCTGAAGTCAAAGTTAATCCATGTGATGCCTTTTCCAGGTCTTAAAATCAAGAGTCAAACACAGTCAGAAGGGAAAAAGGGATTTTACCTTGGTATTTATTTTAAGGATCCTTAGGTGAACCACGTCCAGGTCGAATGCACCAAAATGCACATCACAATGCCCACCCCAAAAGACCTGGTATAACATTATAGGTCTTTTAAATTAACAAATCTATCAAAAAATTCCCAGTGAGAGGCTGGAATAAGCCAGTCCCCTCCTCAAGGAACCTTCCCCTGGGTGGTTCTATCTTAGTTTACAGAATGTGTTCTGGAGAGGAGCTTGGGGTCTGGGGCACACTATCCTCTATCTACGAATCCTCTAAGATGTTCAGTCTTCAAGCTGAACTAACATGTCCAAGAATGTAGGCAAGAAGCACCAAGAATACAGAATTTGTAAAAAGGTAGAAGAGGGGTATAAAAGAAAAGGCAAAAAATCATCATGGCATCATATGCAATCTCAAAGCACAAATCAAGGCATTTCTTTTCACATTCAAGAAGAAGGATAATTTATTAAGGGAACTCTGGAAGGAAAGGAATTTATTAAAGAAATTCACTCCAGCTGAAAATGTGGCCTTGAATTATAAAAGTGACTAATAGAAAAATTAGTAAATGCAACAATAAATCTAATTATATTGCATCTATTTCTTCTGGACCACTCTAATTTAATCCTGAAATATACGCACAAAAGAATAACACTGCCAGGTCTGATGTACAAATCTTGGTAATATGTGAAGCAAATGGACAAAGAGAGCCTAACCTGTCAGCAGTCAATATGCAGTACATTTTCAGCAACAGTAAGAATATGTTTGATGGAGACAGATGACTCAAAAGACAGGAAATACAACATGGAATTTTAAATCTCTAGGTCACAAGCTCAAGGGCAGGATCCACGTACAATGCCTAAACTTTAGGCACCTGCTACAAAATTGTGATTCCGCTCACTCTACACAGATGCTTAGATGCCTTAAAAATGTACATGGAAAATAAACATGTTTAAAACGATGCCCGAGAGGGTTAGGAGACCGAATGGAGAACCCCAAACAGCACTCACAGAAAAATACCTTTTCTCCACAGAGAATAAGCACTTCAATTTATACTGCAGCTGAAGACTTCTGGATCTAACTGATCATTTACAGTAGAAGTCTACCTTCAGGGTCAGGTTTTCAAGCCTAAATTTAGACATCCAAAAAAATGGGTGCCTCAAAGAGCTGAACAAGATTACAACATCACACCCCCTTCAAAAATTAATTTATTACAAAGTAATTAGGTAAGTTGTTCAGGATGGTTACATCAATTTTCTCCTTAGTCCAAGGGAGTTCATACCCACATCCATTGTTTTGCATACTCCAACTGCCATACTAAAAATCTATATTGAAAAAGGGAAAACACTCCTCCACTTCTGTTGAAATTATACCCAAGAATACAATAAAAGACTTAAGAACTGAGAGAAAGGTCAACCAAAAAAGGTAAGCATGATTCTACAGACCACTGACTTGAGAACTCTATATTCATATATTCATGATGGAGACAGATGACTTAAAAGACAGGAAATAAAACATGCTTTTATTGCTTTTTATGTAAGTTCAGCATGAAACTTCACATAAAAAGGACAGTCAGCAAATAAAATAATAGAAGAGTTTGGGTTGGAAGGGACCTTAGAGATCATCTAGTTCCAACCCCACTGCCATGGGACAGGGACATCTTCCGCTACACCAGGTTGCTCCAAGTGCCATCCAACCTGACCTTAAACACTTCCAGTGATGGGGAAGTCTGTTTATTTAGGTACTGCTCAGGAAGGCATAAAATTTCATGGCACTTGAAGGTTCAAGCTCCCTTCAAGATGCAGCAGCTGTTTAGTTATAGCTGTGAGAGCAAAGCAGCTGAAATCTGGGTACTTTTATTGTAAGGAAGAATTTTTAATGACAATCTTAGACTTAAGCGCTTCAAACAGTCTCTCCTGAGGCTGTAAATCCTTCAGCTACCAGATTAGTCTAGCTATAAATCAGCAGCGTCTGGAGTTGCTGCCAGTTGATGAAACATTGGCAATGCATGACATAAACATACTTGTATTTGCAAAAAATCTTCATCAGCTGGCATCTCTTCTTCCAAAACAGGGACTAAGCACTGAACAATGGAATAAAGGAATACTTTCCTCTGGCTAAAAATGAGGCACTCTGGCCAACTTAACACCGTTTTTTAAACCTCATTCATTTCAGTATCATCATCCAGTAGGTAGTCCCACCATAAATATGCACACACTAAAGGGAAGATGTGTAAATACTTCTATTATATTTTATGAATTCTTTAACTAATACAGGTTTATAATGTACTAAAACACAGAATTATAATATATTAATGCCACCTGTTAGACATCAGAAATCGTAGTCAGTAGACTGGTTTCAGAAAAAAAAATTCAAATTAAGAAATATACTTTAAATCCTTAGATTTAGTAGGTA
Source organism: Lanius collurio (assembly GCA_020086605.1). Lineage (NCBI taxonomy): Eukaryota > Metazoa > Chordata > Aves > Passeriformes > Laniidae > Lanius > Lanius collurio. Next base: position 1,421,063 of record JACBWW010000012.1, read on the forward strand.
CCCATAATCGAGGGATTAATATTTCATCAGCAATTACAAATGAGTATTATTAAATTTAAATGGTGGCTGATTTGTGAGCATATGTGAACTCTCAGATGTCCAAGTGACATCACTACTCCCCTCACAACACATATCCCACTTTCTATCCACAAATCACTAAGCAAGCACAAGAATACAGGAATACATTTTCAGAAGTTAGCATGCAGCAAAATTTTACCCTTTTTGAAGTCACAGAGGTAGACTACAGACTACTTTGTTTTTCATAATCCTAGAGCAGGTTCTGATAAAACATTGTATCATTTCAGTTGTATTTAAAATAAAGAAAAGGCTTCATAATACCTTGGTATGCTACCTTTTCCAACAGATAGATACTTCCTATCTTATTCTTGTAGTAGTAGCAGTGGCCCACTTCTGAAAATTAACCAGTGCACTCTGCTAAGCAGTGTATTACTAATAGCAGCGTCAGAGACTTGAAGGATATCTCCTGATTTTATGAATTTCATCATCATTCAAACTTCAGTATAAAGCAACGTGTCTTTTTACATCACATTTTATATAATATTAATTCTTCTGCCCTGGGGACTTGCACAGACACCTCAGCCTGATCTCCAACAATTGCAATCAAAACTCTTGACATGTCCTGAGGTTGAATCCATTAAAGTGTAAAGGCTCTGACATTTTTGAGTATTCTCTTTATGTTACATTGACAAATGGAGGGGTTTTGTGTTTCATTGGTTAAGAAGGAGTCAGATTTTAGTTATTTGAACCTAGGGTAGCTTCATTCATGGATCAAAAAAGACCTCTTGGGGCTTCCACAGTCTTAATTATTTTAGAGCTACAAGGCATGATTTGGTAGAGATTTGGGTAATGGGAAACATATTCTTCTGGGATCACTTCACTTTGGGGAGCTTTCCAGCTGTGAAACAGGCTCTTGAACTTAAAAGCTCTCCAAAGCTCTACCTGGCCCCAGGCCCAAATTTCCCTGTAACAAAAGTTGACTCACAGAACTAGTGTAATATATGCAACCAAAAAAACTGCAACATTAAAGAATTGGTAAGATTTATGATAACACTAAAGTGTTTTTAAAAGGTCAGCTTTTCACATTTAGAAGCAGAAGAATATTCATTTTTATATAATCACCCCATATCTAATTCCACAAGCAAAAGTGACAGCTATTTTATTATCCAAGGTATCTAAGGAGGTTTGCACAGGACAGCATTAGCTTATTACAATAAAGTGAAGGTTCCATTTGTTATCATTCAGAATGAGAAATAACATGGCTCTTTTTACTTTGGAATTGGTTTTCTGGAAAACTTATATGATTATGTTGTCTCATTTGTTAGTTAATGTAAGCATAAATAAATAATAAATCAATTGAAATGTCTATGTGGCCAGCACCATTTAATCAAAATATATCACTTTCAAGGCATATTTATCAATAAAATACATGTAAGGCAGGCTACTATTAAGCCCATTAATAGTAATTATATGTTGTATGAACAAGCAGTGGTAGATAAGTGCTGTCCCATTCAGTTTAGGATCTGAATAAAGTGTGATTTTCATTAACAATATATATATTACAAAATTTTCTACTGCCATCAGTATGAAAAACAGTAACTTGAATATTACAATACGAACTTGAAAACTAGACACTTTCAATAGTAAATTGAAAATCTAAAACCTGGAATTTTATACATTCAAATCTATACAAATTGTACAGAAAACCTTAGGTTCCAGAACAGACCTTCAGCATAAATTTCAGTTTGTACTCCAATATGAGGGTTTCTTACATAGGTAATACTGAAAATGTCTTCTTAACATGAGGACACCTATAAAAAAGTGAAGGAATTATGTATGACATTAAAGAAAGCCATTAAGCTTGAGGAAATGACACATGCACAGAAAGCACACACAGCAACCACCGAAATTCCCTACCATATCAAAACATCAGAAAAAGCATGCCATGAGAAAAACCCTTCATCTGTGGAAGTAAAGGGAAAAACTCTTTCATGTTTATGGGCTCCATTTGAAGCCTGGAACCCACAAATCTCCTCTACTTGAGAAAAAAGACTGTAGATCAAGTGTCTCTGTGGTCTGTCCTCTAGTCCTGACCCAGAAAATCTTGTACATCCTGTGTTCCATTCAGCAATAATACTTTTTAAAAATAGTTCTGAAGGGCAATTATTATTACAGCTTCAATTCTATACCATAGGTGACGCTGAATAATATGCCTAAGCATATATTATCTCTTCATTCTGTCTTGATCCCTCTGTTTATGTATTTATGTCTCCTCCTCACATTACAAATTCTTCACATCTCTGGGAGAGCACTCCAATTGTCTAACTGAAGAGTAGCACAAACACTGTCACCTTTCTGGTATATATGATAATGCTGGCCATCTGGGGTACCATCTGGAATAGAGAAATGCAGAGGAGCAGAAGACAGAAGCGTGCTCAGTACAGGTGAAACCTCGGTCAGAAAAAAAAAAAAAATCTCTTTGATCAGCTCCCTGCAGAGAGCATGGTACTTTGAGATTTGGTGAGTCACCAAAAACAACATTTAGGGAAGTGACAGGTTTGTAAGCATAGGCCCAAATTGAGATGTGAGCTGTCTCTTTGTGAAGGAATAGGGTAACAGTCCAAATGACAAATGTTCCTGGAATTAGCAGCGCTAAGGAATCTTACAGGCAGCCATGGGACCCCCAGATCCACTGACTGGGGACATGGGCAGGGAGGTTTCAGATGGTCATGTGTGTGATTCACTGTGCAATCCATGTCTCACTGGGTTCATTAGTTTATGCTGTTTCCTGAGCAAAAACTGGTAGCCTGCTCTTGGACAAAAACTTCATAGAAAAAAATATAACCAAGTTTGCCAAATGCCAAGACTGAGCTAATAATCCAGGTTTCAGTCATCAAGCTCAGCAACTCTGTATTTATCTAGGATGTGCATCTACAGCTTAGATAAAATGCTGTGGATAACTCAAAGCAGACTGTCATAATAATTAATTGGCAGTAAGACCAAAATCTCAAAACAGTAATGTGTGGCTGTCTAATAAAGTTTTAAGTGGATGACTATTTAATTTTTTTTTTTTTTTTTTATATACAAGCATACCTTTAGACACTAGGAATGAAGGAAATTAGAATTTCTTTTCAGAAGGAAGACAAGTCCAGAATAAATTAGAGAGTCTTTGTAAAATATAGTATAGATCTTGGAAAAAAAGGAAGAAAAAGTACTTCAAACTTATTTTCTTTGGGGGATTATCTGTATGTAGCAGCATGCCTGATGCATTTGTATAAAGTGAATGAAATAGACTACACTGAATATACAATGCATGTGAAATGATATAAAAATATTTGCATCTTCGGAATGAATTTACCTGAAAAAAACCAGCCAGGTTTCTTTTTTGTTCTGTTCAATTATTAAGATTATTATGAAGGAAATACTTAGTAAAATCAAAAAAGCTGTTTATCTCAGTATCCACTTTACAACAGTGGCCAAAAGGGAATACCTAAGAAAAAATGCTAGTACAGGGCAAGCACGCAGTGATATCTTTCCAGAACACCCTCCCAGTCTCCAGTGATTTCCAATTCACAAAATTAAGGGAAAGATGTATCTGAAAGAAGATTATGCACAGTGCCTATTGCTGGAGGCAAGAGCTCTTAATACATCAGCTAAATAGTACAAATTCTAAAATTGTATTCATTCAGTAATAGCTAATATGTTAATAAAACTGTTATTTCAGTTGAAGTCTAAAATGTCTGCGGTGCACACCCCAACCCACAGGGCATGTTTTATATCTTCACTTACAGCCTCTTGAAAAGCTCACTGCCTGCAGGGTGGGTGGGTCTGACAAGGAGCCTCAGAGCTGTCCACAGCCAGCAAAGATTCAGCTCCTGCTGAGGCTCACAGTGACAATCAAGAGTGACTCTGAAGCTGCTTTTCACACAGGATTGGACTTGCCGGTAAGATGGACGAAGTGCCTGTTAAAATGGACTCGAGCCTCACCAAAACATTCCTACCTAAGGGTGAGACAGTGCACACACACACACACAGGTTTCCTGCAGCCTGCCACCAAGTCAGCAACAGAACTGGGAGGTCTTGCAGAGCATGTGCCCATCTTGCTCTTCACAGCCACAGATATTTTTAAGCCCTTATTCCTTCCAATCGGTGAAGTTTTCCAAAACATTATGAAATTATTGGTAATGAGATTAACAAGATCTTCAGACTCTATTTCCCAATGACTTGCAAAGATGTGTTTTAAGTATTTCCAAGGAATTAAGCAAGAAATACAATTCCACCAACTCAGTTTTTGCCCTGAATGAGACCTGGCAGAGCTGCTGGAAAGCCACTGTTCACCTTAACTTATCACAGCTCGTGCAAGGGAAGAGTACAGCCTCTGCTGCTGGGCAGCGCTTCTGACCCCCCCAGCAATTAACAGAGGATCACAAAAACAACATCTCCAGGCAAGAGAAAATGGACAAATTGCATTTTTTGGTTGAAAATATACACTTGTTTAGGTAATGAGTGTTGTAGTTAGGAAATGAATGTTCATATAGACTCAATTACTCCCTACTAAAGGAGTGCCTGTGACCTAGCACTCAAATGTTCACAAGTTGAAGAGGGCTAGGTAGATTGTGTTGCATGCCCATGAACTTATTCATTAACAAGTCATTACAATATAATACAGTAATTGAGAGAATGGAAAAGAAAACCTCAGAGAACAACAAAACCAAACCACTCTTACAATTAAAAATAAAAAGAAAGTCAGATAGAGCGAGAGAGTTAGAGACTGCTGTCTCATTCATGAATAAGCTGCATTTTCCAAAGCTATGCTGCCTTGATACCATGCTTGAAAAATACTTATTTCAAACTGTACAAAAAATCATACCATGATTTGAACCAGGCTTAGATCAGTGGCTGCAACTTCTTCATGAAGAAAAGCTTCAATCTAATACTCAAGAGTTACCTCCAGGACCCAGACGGGGTTTAACCTTTGGCCATGCACATCAGCATCACACCAGGACAGGACTACCGGCTCTCTGTTCGCAATCTGGCAGATCTTACCAGACAACAGAGTTCCCTCACCTTGAAAGACAGTTGCTTTAAAATTTCTCTTGAGTTTTGTTTCAGTAGTTAGAGGTAGGAGATACAAGATCAGGTTCTACCCTCTGAAGGACTTCCTCACATCATAGGCATTCCCAGCAGGAATCTTACAGACCTCCAGCTTCCTGATGCTCTGCTGTGCTCTATGACAGTTGCTCTGCCCCTACTTGAAAGAGTAGCAATTAAATTATTTTACCTTATCCTCAACACCCGCTGGAATGTAATTCCAGGTAAGAAGTCTCCATGATTTAGGTATTTGTAATCAGTTTTGTACGAAGAACATGTGGACAGCAAACTACACTATTCTGACAAAAATGTTTTTCTATTCATCATTTGGTACAGCTCTAGCCCTCAAAAGAACAGAGATACAGACTCAAACATCCACAAGAGGCCCCATTCTCCTCCATTCTTAGCCTCAGGTAAGAAAATTTTCATTTAAATCATGTTTATTAGTCGTTATCTTGGGCATATGAATGCTTCCAGTGTACCCTTTCTACAGTCAAAACTGCAAATAATCTTCTACAGTTGAGTAAGTCATCACTCATCAGTTACATGTCATAGTAAAATCTATCTCTGTTGTTTCTCAAGGTAATTCTTTCAGAAGCATCTGTAACAGGAAGCAGCTATGTATCTGAACAACTCGGCTCATGTTTGGTGGATCAGATTTGGTTTTCATTTAAAGAATTTCTTTTTTAGTCAGTAATGCTACATAAATAAACAATAAAAGCTTAAAAATAATCGGTTACAGTGAGTGATCAAAGCTTCGTTCCCTTTTCGTACAAGATGGTTACAACCACATCAGCAATGGTTTTCATTCTTTTGTTTCCCTCCATTACAGTGGGATAGCACTGCCCAAGTCATTAGGGTGTGAATGACCTCTGCCCCAGCAGTCACGGTAGAACAGGCTAGTCTTTGCCCATTTATCATCTCAGCACCTTTCAGCCATCATGATCTACTTACTAAGGTGATGCTGCATATAGACTTTCCATTTTCTTTTTTCTCTTTCTGCTCCTGCATGATTTTCCATTTCTTACCTGGACCTAAGAATTGTAATTACCTAACTTATTTGGATGACTTTATGTGACAACTTTAGGTCTACTAACTGAAAGAATGATTAAATTTTGGGTTAGAAACTGTGCTGGATTTTCAGCATAATGGTTAAAGCATACCAGTGACAACCAAGCCAAAGACATGGACTCAAATGTGTAAGTGTGCTGAGACTGTGAAACAAAGGAAAACGTTGTGGCATTATGAAAACAAAAGCCTGCAAGAACATTATCATAAACAAACAGCAATGTGTTTATTACAGCTCTTTGAAAGTTATTGTGTTTTCATTCCTTCTGATAAGCAAGGTGAGATCTGCAATCATAAACATGTTCAAATAATAGTGACTTGAGTGAGACTTATAGAATCTAATCCTCCAGGAATTACTCACGTATATAATGTTAATAACGTATGTAAACTTTTGCAGCACCAGAACCTCAGTTTGTACATTATGCACATCACATCATAAATTGTGTTATGCGAGCACCGTTTCCAGTACATTCACATCTTATTTTCTGTCAGCCTGTTAACATACGTTTTTGTTGGTATCTAATACAGACACTATCAAAAGAGAAAAGACAGACAGTCACTTGCAATGAAGTGTAGGCAAGGGCTCCTAGAACTCTGCTGGGCTGAAATTTCCTTGGTTCAGTATGGAAAATCTGGCTGGGTTAAAAAAAATGTCATTTGGACTTCAGCCTGAGAAGGTTTGGCAAAATTCCTGGTTTATAGAATTTCTGCTGCCTGCTGCTTGTCTTCCAGGTAGTGCAATGCTTCAGAATCATAAAGACTTTTGCTTTAGTAATTATTTTTACAGACTTCTTGATAATGCCAACTAATTGATTCTCATGTGATTTAGTTCTTACTGCTTATAGTATGTCATTCATGATTAAGTTCAAAATCGCATGTAATAGAGCTGCTTTGAATAATATTTGATTTAGTCTACTCTATATATGTAACTCATAGATAATGATAAAAACAATAATAAAAAAAAAAAAAAACTGAAAACGTTTGGAACATATGAAAATCTACTGCTTCTTCTCAAGGAGACTAGAAAAATATCCACTGTGATACCAAATCTTAATAAAAGTCTGCATTTCCATTTTGAGTCAATTTTACTTGACAAGACATGACAAGTCCAAGCTAATATTATTGAAGATCATATCCAATATCTCGGCTGCTTAATAATTTATTTTATTGAGTATGAGGTTTTCTGTGAGCAACTGGCAAAATCCATAATATGAATCATGGAAATAATGCAAAAATGTAACTATGATGACATTTTGTTCAGGAAAAAAAATTGAGCACTAGCTAGCTTGTCCTTTAAACTTTTTTACTACGATATGACTTCTTGAGACAGAAAGTATAAAAACAGTAAGAAGCACCCTTTGTATTTGTTATTTACTTTCAGGAGTAACAGAACAAGAATATCAAAACATAACTTGACAACGGAGGTCACAGTGACCATGAAATATTACCTTTGGATATTGGAAAGGTTAAGATAGGAAGAAGGACTAAGAAAGAAGTGAAATGAATGAATTTCACTTCAGCATGGAAATTTTCAATGAACTTGCATAACTGGTTGTAAGTTTTTAAGGAAAACTTATCTAAGGTGAAAAGGAGTTAAGGAGTGTTCATAATACCTTAAAGAGGTTAATCTTAAAAAGAATCCATCACACCAACACAGCAAAACAACAAAACCATCATTATGAAGAAAGAGTAATAAGTTGCCCTAAATCTTGAATTTTTCCTGATTCCAAAGACAAGATGGAATGCACAGTATTTGAAACATGCTGTAACAAAATGTCAAATAAACTATTTATGAATAGAGATATATGTATAAAAGTACCCTCAAAAATACATGTGTAAAGCATAGAAACAAACATAATTGTATGGAAAACAAACTTAATAAAAATACACTCACATTAGACAGGACAAGAAATAGCAAGGATGATTCAGGCTTAGTAATTTTTTTAATTGCAAGAAGAATTCAATACTGAAATATTTTGCCTGGGGAATAATGCTGGTTCAAAGTCTTGAGAATAGGTTAAAAATCCATCTGCCAGAAGGGTTGTTACGAAGTGTTATTGACCCTGACTGGGCAAGAGAGAAGGATTAGAGCCTTTCTGTGTGTGATTCCTTCAGCCTTACAGTTCAGTGTTCATTGTCACTAATTCTGTCAGTTTTGGGTGCCCTTCAGAGCACAGCCCATCATCTCACTTACCCTGTTTCTATGAACCTGTGCCTCTTCATCATATTCGTCTCAGTATTATTTATACCAAGGGTGAAACTGGTCCATCTCCTCAGTATCAAATAGCACTGTTGGCATATTAAGGAAAGAACTGGGCAGAGGACAAGAGAAGGACACTCTTTACTACAGTCAGGGGCTGGAGAGAATTTCAAGTGGAAGAGATGAGTTTCTGTGTTTTGTATAAGGGTAAAGAAGACAAATGCTTATGAAATGCATTCATTGGTGCAACAGCAGTGCTCACAGGACTGTGCACCTTGCTCACTGAGCAGTGACCTTCATTTCAAATACCTGATCAAAGGTTTTATTAAAAGTTGGATTTCTGCTGGAATAACTATGGAATATGTGCAGGGTTTTAAAATTACTATTTTCCAGAAGAAAATGCTTCTTGAAGTTTTTAAAAAGTTGTCAATAAATAGAGAGCCTGTCCACAAGGGTAAAGGCTATGATTGGCCTGAGAAAACTTAAGTGAATTCACTTAGGCACCAAAGCAACATAGAACTGACTATGCCATATTATCATACCATTCCACTATGACAACAAGTCTTGCAAATTGTTTTGCTTTATTTACCTGAAGGTTTTTCTTAGTTTTTAATATTTTTTTCAGAAAAAAATAGTTGATTGCCAGGCAACAGAATTTTATAAGTAATATTTAGCTGATGGTTTTTGGTTTGTGGAGGCTGTTACTAAAATACAAGTAAGTAATGAACAGCCAAAAAATCACTATTATTTTTATAATGTTTCTTATTTTGCTTACTGTTTGCAATGAATTTCAGGTGTCCTTGAATCCTTAAGAGTGCAGCTGGCTAAAACAGCAAACCATTTCTTGATTAATGCAGACAACAGTGCAAGGCTAGAGGGTAATCCCAAAGTTCCTTGCATATCCCTCATCTTACCTTTCATCTGCTAGTGCACAGTGGTGGCCCTAGTGCATTTAAGCCAAGGAACACAGCCAAGGCTGAAACTGCCAAGTCCCCCAGTGATAAAACTACTAAACAGCCTAAACTGTCTAGGCCTGGAGCAGCAGGGCCCTGGAAACCAGCAGAATTTCCTGTCTTGCCTCACCTTCCCTTACTCTGAGCTCTCTGAAGGTTATGGAAAATATCTCAAGTCAATCAGCCACATAAAGATATTGGAACACAATCATGGAATCATTACTGTCACTATTTCCTAAACCATTTGCAGCTTGACAACACTCTTACAGTATCTGTAACTACACTTAAGTATGTGCAAACTCATAGAAGTTTACATACATGGCTGTCACTGTTGACTTTAGGAAAAGGCCTTCATAACCTAAAAGATGCTTCCAATAACAAAGTCACTGCTTCTTACTCCATAATGAAAACTTTCTATATGTAACATAGGCATTTGTAAGAAGAAGTATTTTGAATATCTCTATTCACCTGTGTACCTACTATAAAATTAATTAGTATGTGAAAATTCACATTTCTGTCCAAAATGTGGCTGTTAGTATGCAAATGGCAAAGGCAGAAGTAAGTTGTTATGTTTTTCTCAGTTATTTACTATTTCTCACAATTTTTTGAAAAGCTTTTCATGTACAAATCTCACACAGTCCTTACTCAAAATCAGTGATGGGATGAATGTACAATAGCATACAAGTGTGAGAATGTACAATAGCTAAATCTGTCCATGCAAATTGAGTTGTGTTACTATGACAATTAGGCAATCATTTCTTAAAGAAATAAGGCTTTTTTTTTTTTTTTTTTGAATCAGTAATTTCCAGTTTCTTTTAAAGTGTGATGACTGCTTCAAAATCAGCTCTTTTCATAGAACACAAGTCAGTGTACTACCAGCACATATCTGCTAGGAATTAACCATGCCATTCTTGAGCACAAACCTATAAAATCAAAACAGCCAAGTTTTGTGGAAAGCTGATATTTAAAGTTCAAATAAAAAGAACTCTGCAGTCCTCCAAATTCAGGCTGACAGATCTTTCTTAGTTGCGTGCTGGTATAAAAATAATTATCAGATATTACGCAGAAGAATTCAAATGAAATTTAACATCACATCTTTAACTTTCAAAATCATGGTTTCTGTACAAAATACTGCTTAGGCATTTGTGAATTTATTGTTTTTACAACATGATTCTCATGAGAAGTTCAAGGCCAAAACCAAATTTTGTCATCAACTACATTGTTTTGTTTTGTTTTGCATGCCATATTAGCTTCAGTTCACACTAAGCAGTCTAGCAACTTTTCCTTTGTGTTCCCATGACAACAGTGCACTACAAACTGTACCAAGGAAGTAGAGGTCCATTGTGAAAACTGGCAGTGAAAGCATGAACAATCTGCATAAATAGGTATTTCTCATTGCTACATTGAGCTAGCATATGTTCCTCAGCTGCGGATTCCCTTTAACTCAATAGGTTTGTAAAGGGACTTTTTAAACTAAACAGTTTGAGAATTTGATTGGGGAGTAGTGGAGAGTAATCAATTATTTTTAAAATACTATCAATTGCAATGCACGAAGTATCACTTCAGGGCTTTTTTTTTTTTTTTTTTTTTTTTTTTTTTTAACTGGAGTACTATTCGGATTTTGCATCAGTGAAATGTAAAGGGCATTCCCCAATAAAGTATGCTATTATATGCTCCCATTCCTGGCTGAACCATTCTCAGTTCTGTTACTTTTTATGTCCCATCACTAAACCCAAGCACATGGTTCAGCCTGTACATCCGTGCACCTGTCATCAGATTGCTTAAAACAACTAAGGGTATATTTAGATACTCTCAGTATTTCAATACCCTGTTTACTAGGGTGCTATTAAGAAGCCAACCTAATACATACAGTTCAAGCTTAATTTCTTTCTAAATTGATTAATTATCCTGTGTTTGTTGAACATACTGCAGATGATGGCTACAGCACAGAGCAGTGCTGCAGGACTAACAGGTGAATTTACAATCTGAAAGTATGAATCAAAAAGGACAAATCAAAAATGCAATGAAATTTTGGTATTTAAGAATATTCTCTCTTGAACAACTCAATACAAGAACAATATATCCATAACAATAAAAATAATGGCGTTAGATGGTAGAGTAAGCACTTGGTGGGCGTTCATTAAGAAAGGAGTGATGTCTAGCAGATTATGGATTAGACAGGAGCAGTAAGAAGAAAAAGCCTGAACACAAGACAAAATAGCACAGCCAAATTTGCACACAAATTACTCAATATTAGTTTACCTGGAGGACAAAAGTAGGACAGAACAGCTGGTGATTTCAGGCTCACTTCAAGCAATTTTTTTTTTTTCATTTTTTAACAAAAGGGATCAGGATGTTCCCTTTGCAAAATCCTGAACAAAGTATTTAAAGCTAAGTGACTATTTTTCAAGGATTTCATTTTCTCAATCATAATACTGGTGAAAAAACTACTTCAGTGTCAAACAATATATCAAAAAATATTAATGCATTTCTATGTGCCAGCAAGTTGTGACTCCACCTCTGTTACTGTATTTTTGATAAGGAAAAGCAAACTCAAAATATTTCAGAAGAAGGTACAGAGACAAGAAAAAGGATGAATGATGATTTGGCTTATTATTATGAAGACAAATATTAATTCATTTTTGAATGTATTTCCTTACCATGCATTGTATATTATATTGCGTACTATATTAATATATAGAATGCTTGTTCATGTGTATTACTTCATGTGTTCAATAAATATATGTCTATTATTTTTGTTTATATATACATGAACACACAGCTATTAATTCAATTTCTAAATTAATGTCCGAGTCCTCTTTTTTCTCCACCTATCTCTTTTAATAAATGGACTAAAGTGGAATTTCATGACAAATAACATTCTTTTGTATTCATTTCAGTGGGGAGTAAATAGCCATGAATGACCTTCTTGTCTTTACCTTTGATTTTTTAAATGTTTCTTGGCACTTTAACAAATGGTTCACCACACTTCAACTGAAAGGGAAGATGATGTCAGTGACTTGATGGACGATTTTTACCATTACTGTAAGTAGAAATAATACATTTAGCACCATGTAGTTTCCTTATTTTTTCAATACTACTCCTGAATATTGAATTGGTAGAATATATTGCTAAGAATACAGATTTCAAACAGAAATGGTTAACAGTAAGGTTAAAATTTCTGAAAAGACAAATAGAATTTTCCCTGAAAAGTTTATAATGAAGGAAAGCTGACAAGATTTTGTTTCTAAATCTGTACTGGAATTTGCTCCTCATCTTGGACACAAAAATGTGTCAGTTTCCCGATAATGTTAGGGAATACATGTTATGCTGCAACATTCAAATAACTTCATACCGATGACAATATGAAACAGTTATTGACAGAAAGGGCAATCTATATAGAAGTGTCATTAAGGTTGTATGCACTAAATTATATTTTAAAAAATTAACATGACATAGGCTAACAGTTAAAAGACATATTTTGCGAGAGGGAAAGGGGGGTTCTAATTTTTTTTGTGGAAGGAACCTCGGGTAGTTGGAAGCATTTCCTTTATCTTAGATCCAAGCTTCATTTAATATTTAATCAAGTTTTTTCCCACATCCTTCTGCAACTAGCACATGCTAATGGGAGATGACAGACAGACTTAAATAAGTCACTTGGGGACAGCTCCAAAATAAACTTTGATGCCTTAAACTGGATGCCACTACAACAAACCATACTCAACAATCCCTCAGAGATGTCTATGTCATTTTTTCCCTTGTTGACCTGAAACCACATCCGCCATTATGTCTTTTGGCATTGATACATTTGAACTTTCTCATCTTCCTATTAGGTAACTCATTAATTTCCACAAATAAAATAAATACAGGACTTCTGTGACAGTGATATTTTACTAGAATGAAAGATTGAGCCTTCTTGTATTGTCAAACCAGTATTAGTATGCAAAGCACACAAAGAGGCCTTACAGAATGACCAAATTTACAAGGGAAAGTTGACCCTTATTTCTTTGCTACAGAAGGAATGTTACACTCTGCTCCCTTCCCTGCTTTTCTTACCAAAAAAGTCTTCACACAAGTTCATTCTCCCTTTTTGTCCCTTGTTTAGTCAGTTCTATCAGTGCTAAGAGTGCTAGCAAACCACCACAGTGACCCATTAGTGACACACACCTAACAAAGAGAGCATGAGGTACTATGACATGTAAGTGTTCTACAAAAGTAACTCCTGAGATGTTCTTTCACATCTGCATTCTGCTCTCAGTTCATAGGACCCAACACAAGGCTGCAAAACATTCCAAACACAGTATTAAGCCGTTCTACTACAGACTGGCATTTCAAGGAAGGTCCCATTTCTAGAGATAAAACACCTCAACTTATCCATTTTCCTGCTATATTGCCAAATTAAGATAGGCACACAGCTATAGACACACATAACAGGTTTACATTCAGAAACACACCTTCTTTACCACTCTGCATTCTGCTGCTTGTGGAAAGGATTACCTTAGCTTGCCCTTCAGTGCTGTCCACTTTCTCCTTTCAACTCTACTCACAAGCACTGGGACTTTATTTCTAATTTCCTGTTGAACTATAAATATTGTATTTTGGTACTTTTTGACACTTTTATCTTTTCTTATTTCCTTTGCTAGCCAGTTCCACAGCTCCCCACTCTCTCATATTTGTCTCCTAATTGTGTCCAGCCTTGAAAATATTTTTGAAAGTAATTCTTTTTATCCAAAAGTGTGGGGGCTTTTTTTCCCCTGAATATACACTCTCCACTGACCTTCCCCTCTTTTCTGTCCTTACATCTAGGCTTAAAAAAAGTTTGGTCAGCCCTTCTGTTGCATTCAGTGGATGAATTCTTTTCAAATAAGCACACTGCAGGAGTATTATCAGGGCAATTCTCAGATGAGAATGTGCCAATTCTTTAATTCTCTTATTCTACCTTTTTCAGATTGACAACCTGTTTTGATCTTTCCAACATGGACATAAACAGTGTGCTTTCAGATTACAGAAATATTTTGCAAATTCTCCCACATTAACACAGAGGTTTTTACATAGGATGTCCAAAACATAGCAGTGTAAAAACCTTTGTAATTAATTTTTATCTGTCAAATTAATTTGCTAACTTGAAGTTTTGAATTTTCAAACTATTTCAAAAATGGTGGCATAGGGATTGAGGGATAAAATAAGTGGGGAAAAATGTATTTTCCACTTTGATCAGGAGAGAAAAAGACACAAGACCTTTGTCTCCATGGCCTCACTGTAACTTTAGTTCAATGGGATTCCAAGGAATATGGGAAGATTTATTAATCCCCCAAGGCCTGTAAACTGGCTATTTTTCCCTTTTTCAGCCTCTCTTGTAGGCAGGGTTTTTTATTTTGTACAATTCTCTCAAGAGCAGAGGCAGTGGAATTTTAGGCTTCAGTCTTAATAAAGGAATTCTTCTCCCTTGGGTATGCAGCAGTGGGAAGAGGTATAAGAAAGTTCAAATTCAAAACTAACAGAATCATTTCACATCTTTTTTGATTGTTATCTAGTTCAGGAGACTGGAGAACCCTGACAGTTAATTCAATAACATGGCATCAATACAAAAATAAGTGTATTTCTGATATCAAGGTGTATAGTATCTCGCTAATGGATCTTAATTTAAAATGACAATTTACTTCCACACTGCCAGAGTGTATAGAAAAGATTTATTTATATCGCTAATGAACCATAATGTAGAGAAATATAAAGTAGTATATTATTCTGTGGAGCCCCTATGAGTTCCACATTCCTATCTAATTTTTACTCTACTAAATGGTAATTAATTCTTGTCATTTACTTTGACAGCTTTCTGTCAGACTGCCAGGTGTAATCCCCAAAATACACAGAAAAGCTACAACATTGAGAATCATACCACTCTACATGTAAAACGTTAAAGTAAAAAACTGAAAATCTATTTGATTTATGACTGAAAATGCAAAAGTACAGGGTTTTTTCCCCCATGGACTTATGTCTAGATTAAACTGATTTGGACACATAAACAGCAGTGGTTTTATTAGGCAGATCCAAGAAAATGCAATGCTTCAAGAGGCTTAAGTTCAGTGGCTATCATTCTGTACTAGAAGTTAGCTGTACATGTAAAATTGCAAGCACATTTCTTTACCAAAAGTAGCAAAATTCTTATTTGGCTATTTGGTTAGTGCTTAATCATTGGCTATCAACTACACAACTTTCAACATATCATTTGCTTTCCTTAGTGTGTCTAGTAGCTATAAATTATACCTCAAAGGAACTTGGAGAGTGTCTATATACTTCATAATGACATTTTACTTAAAAAACCCAACTCAATAAGTGTATACAGCTGCATTATTTCCTCTTCAGAAAATCTGGTCTAATTTATATAATCATAATCCAACTCCCTGCTCAAATCTTCCATCAGATGGCTCCATCAGGAAGCCTGAAATTTGTCTCAGCGGTGATGTAAAATTTTTCAGTCTGGAAACACTGATTTAACACCTCTGCTTGAGGCCACAATTCTGAGCATGAAAGGTCTGTGCCCCTGGGCTGTTATCTACAACTCTTTTCTGTCCTCCCAACATAAATTCAGCCATATGCTTCTCTCTGAGCAGCTAGTTTCCATTTCTAGTCCTGTACAGAGATTCACAGGTTCATTATAATAATGCTATCTAATACTATTTGAAGGAATCCCCAATGATTTCCAGGACAAACTATACTACATAATTGCTTTCAGGGTTTCTCCCTCTCAGCCACCACAACACATCTGCTGCATGGCCCAGGACAAGGCCCTCAGAGGGGTCACATAAATAATGTATCTTTGGCTGAAAATCGCCTACTAACAGCACTAACAGTGCCTATTAACCTGCAATTCAGCAATTCATTTAGGGTAGCCTTGTCAGTTTACTACTTCAACAAAGTCAGCTTCTCCACTGAAATCAGGATTAGGATTTCAGTAAATGAAGGATTAATAGCAAGCCTTAAACTGCCTTTTCTCTTATGAGCTTAAAATCCATAATGACAAACGAGCTCACAATTGTGAGGGATGTTTGCACCGCGGTCTGCCTTGAGCAAGCAGTCATCAAAAGGGGATTTTGGCCAACACTAACACACTGGTTCCCATCTTACAGAAGCCCTCAAATAAGCAGATCCTGAGAGAGGATTTGAGAGTCATTAGCAAATAATAACTTAAGAAGTCAGTTCAGCAAATGAGAGGAGTAACAAGATAGACACTTAAACTATCAGGCATAGGCTCAAGACTGACCTTTCCAATGAAATGGGAGGTGATGGAAGACAACTCCATGCGGTCAGGAGCATGGAGGAGAGTGGGAATTTGCATGTAAGATCTGTAGATTAAGACAAGAAGTTTGAACTCACTAGGATTGGAACTGGTGAAAGCTCAAGAAAAATGGGATGCTCACAAATTATCTGTCAGGCATGACAGATGTAGCATTATGCAGCATTTTTTTTCTCTTTGAGGAAAAAAACAATTGGAGTATTTTTTGATCCATATTGGGGACTTAGGTTTGTGGGGAAGGGCTCATCAAGCTAATGACAAGGACATTTTTTCCCCCTCTCACATTCTCCCTTTCATCTTCTGAAAAATAAGCCTATCAATACAGCAAGAAATTAATATGAAATTGTATACACTTTCCAGCTGAAAATATCTGCTCAACATGTGTGATTACAACCATCCTTGTCTCAATACATTACTTTTATTGGGGTTATTTGATTATGACCCTTCTTGATCCAGATCCCCTAAAGTTGGTTATTCACAGTATACACAAGCATGAAACAGATAAACATGCTTCAAGAGACAGGGAGGATTCCCGACAGTAAAAAATAAAGCAGAAATGACCATATGCATTAATGAAATTCCTAATATAACAAAAAAATATCTCCCTGGATATTACAATCCATTCATCTGTAACAACTGGGAGTTATCCAGAACTAGTCAGGGTCACAATCTAAATTCTACTGAGTTTAAGCACCCTTTAAGTTCATTTAAATTTAGTTTTTGTCTTAGCTTGGAAATAGCAGATGCTAGGGGAATTTCACTTTCAGAGTTC
Source organism: Lanius collurio (assembly GCA_020086605.1). NCBI lineage: Eukaryota > Metazoa > Chordata > Aves > Passeriformes > Laniidae > Lanius > Lanius collurio. The sequence continues at coordinate 1,438,459 of JACBWW010000012.1, forward strand.
TTGTCTGACTTGGCCCACTTAATCCCTTAATTGGATATTGAATTCTCTAAGTATAAAACCAGAAACTGTACATGCTTCTCAAAAAAAAAAAAAAAAGAAAACAAAAAAACACATGGAAAAAACTGTGTATGTTTAGAATTGACAAAAATTAGGGGAGTTAACTCTGGAAAATAGTTTTAAAGTACAGAAAAGCATTCACAAAGAGTTTTACTCATTTTTTAGTAGAAAATAGAATCCAGAAATACTTAGCTATATTGTTTTATACTAACACAGATGATACAGCTGAAAACATTTAATGAGTTTCCCAATATTTATTTCAAAGTAGTGTTTTACAGCTTGAAATGAATACCAGTGCTGGCAGGTGTCAAGGCTCAATAGCAATTTACTTTCAGAGTAGTGATGCAAATTACACACTTGAATTTTACAAAGGAAAGAACAGCAGTAAAATATGTAGCGACAGTAGTATGAAGTCTGTAAGAAGTGTAACAGTTCAGCTTCCTGATATATGTGGTTCACCCAGCAAAACAAAACTTTTGTGACTAGCATTGACTGCAGTGTATTTAAATCTAGCTCCAAGATTCAACACTGTAATTGCTTAAAAGCTCACTATGTTCCAGAACCTAAATATTTTACTCTGGTTCTACATTCTTTTCACTAAATTTAACACTGAATAGGAAATCTTCCAAACACAGCACAAGTTCGCTGACTCTCAAAATAATAAACAGAAATCATTAAAACAGATAATTCCCTAAGTTATTTTATATCAGTGTTGAGAGAAAATTAAAGCTTTATTTAAGACTAAAAACTAGGAGAAAAGTTAGAAGACTGTATCATTATTAATAGCATTTTAAATACAAAAGAATAATTATTTGGGGTTTTTATTTGAAACGCAATTATATATATATTATATATAGACTTGCTCTGAAAAAGTAGCAAATCTATATGAGTTATTTGAAATTTGTATATATGTGCTACTAACCCTAAACAAAAAAACAGAAACAACAGACACAGTATTATTAAAATCCTATGGCAACTAGGGATGATCTAAAACTGAATTCAGACATATAAAATCTTCTTCATAGGCAGAGGGAATTTTGGCATTTCAGATCGGTATGGTAACTACCCTGCATGAAGGCTCAGGTTAGCGGAAAGGAAAATACAAACTGCAATCCAGCAAAGATTTAAAACACATGCTTAACTTCATGCACCTAAATAGTCCCATTAATGTGAAGTTGAGCATGTGTGTATGTTTTTGTAGGATCATACTCAAGTGATACCCCTTTGATGAATGTTTCTTCCTGTTTTAGCAGGGAATGGTGTTTGATCAGACCAGCATGGGGTTAAGCACCCATTATCTTTCTGTTCTCCTCTTAGAGGACACTACCATGTTGGTGAGTGTGAGGATGAGAGGCAACATCCAGCCCTGAAGCTATACAAATTCTGGTTATTTTTAAGAGGAATCTCTAACATAGCTGAAACTGCAGGTCTGATTGAAGGATTTGTATCCTGTGAATTCCTGAGCTGCTCCAGGTTGCAGAAAAAATACTGACAAAATATTCTAGATTTTTTTTCATAAATCATATCAAGTGATTAACACAGAAGTAGCTCTGCTGATCTCTATATTAATCTTGTTGTGCTAAGAATACACCAATAATTTTAATCTGTTATCCACTCTCACTATGGTAAGAGGCCCATTTGTGTATTTACGCACACAATATTTTTGCAGTTTGGATTTTGATTTCAACAGCAGTGATTGCAAAATAGCTGCATAACATATCACACTGAACAACTGTGAGCCTAAGCTGAGGTCTAATCATACATGTCTGAATTGAAATTCCTTTAGGCGTGCTCACCACGCTAGTACAGCCATCTGCACGACGAGAGCAGCGTGTCACAATAGACAACGGAGTTTTGTGGAGAAAAAAAAAACAACAAATCAAGGATGCAAGGAACTGGTTTCCTTTGACAGTGTAACTTCCAGTTGCCTAAGGCCCTCAGAGTAATTCTAGAGCCTCTTTGCTGCCTGAGTAATCATACCTAATAAATCCATTAGAAAGTGGGCTTTCTTGGATTCATTTTCCGCTCAGTGAGACCAACACAAAGAAAGATTCTATCATTTGCCCAAGCAGTCACTAATTTAGCAATAAGCAGGAATGGATCTTCCAAGATCCCAGTCTCATTTTAGAAGCAGTTAAGGAGGTTGCATTTTTTCCCATCATTTATTCAAAATAGACTTTGCTACACTTCCAAGCAGAAGTTTATAACTGCATATAACTACTGCATTATGGACTGCTCTATTTAGACACATAGCTTAACTGTATATGCCACAAAGAGGTAACCACACATGCTTCCTAAAATGAAGAGGAATTCAAAACATATGAATTCAATCAAGATAGAATATAAAAGAAAATGGAACAAAAGGACAAAAGGAATCAACCCTAGATCCTTTGGTCAAGAAAACAAACTGAGGCTTATTAATGGCTGTATTTTACTCAGTCAATGGCTGTGTAAAATCTTGTCAGAAGCTAAATTAATTCAAAATATAAAGCTGAAAACTTGTCGTAAAAAAAAAAAAAAGGCAAAAAACTTTTTTCTTAAATGCTGTTTTAATATTCCATATATTGTTTCAACAAAAAGTAGATTTGGTTATACTTAAGTAAAAATTGCATTAAAACTAACAACTGAATCATTATGCATCACTTAGGATGTAGCATCTCTGAACTCTGGTTTGGGATTGCTTTGCATATTCCTAATTTTAGAGTTAACAACCCTTCCAGTTTTTATTATCATCTTGTTATTTCCATTTTTCCTTCTTGATGTTATGGTGACTGAAAAATATGTGACTAGAAAATAGTAGCCTTTCATTCTTCAATTCCCTGACTTCCCCTGGGGGAGTGGATTACTGCATCATAATACTGGTATCTTTTAGTTAATGCTGTGGGCTTCATTCAACTTCAAAGCAAAGATATTAAAGGCTCATTTTCCACTACAAGGCAGGTGTATTTTTATTAGCTCTTTCTCAAAATTGCTATGACTTCACTTGTGGATACCCCGCCAACAGCCATTATTGAAAGCTGGACTATAATTGCTACGGAACATGCAACGTCTGAAGCACTAAACCAGTGTTACTGCAATCCTCCAACGATTGACTGAAACCAAGTGTTACATCATTAAAGCTGAATTACAACACACCCATGGCGTGTTTTCCATGTGTGCTATTTTAAACAATAGGAGAGAAAAACCTGGCTATAAATTCACAGATCCCCAATTTGTTCAAAATCCATGAACAATGAGGGCTGTCTGACAGGCTCTGTTGGCTCTATTTTAGTCAGAAATGTCACGCACCATAATTAAATGTCTGTTTGGCTTTTATTGGAGATGGAAATGCTAGCTTTAGTTATAAATTTAAACAACCTGTCACAAGGGGAGACTCTACATTTATATAGTTTAGGAAAGTTTAGCAATTGTAATTGCTCCAGGAAAGACAAATAAACTAATGGAAACTATTCTAATTTTTAATTGGCTTTGCATCAGAAAAAAAAAAAAAGGTAATGGTATTATGGTATAGGTTTCATATGGTTTGAACAGAGTTCTTTACTTTGGTAAATAGTTGGTGCACTAGCACTTTCCAATGCTTAGTCTTCATGCAGAAATTAATTGAAGACTAAAATGATCACAGCTTCTAGGCTAGGGGAAGATGCCACTGTGAAGTGGCAACAAAACACAATCAGTTTTCCAGAAAAATGTTTAGGTCAATTCTGCACTGTTCACCCTGACATTGTCCAAGTGGAAATATTTTGCTGCCGCCTTGATATGCAGAGACTATTATACTTTAAGCAAATCCTTCAATTTTTCTACTCAGCTTCAGAAATTTTACAGTGCCCAGATTCCAGTGGAAAATATTTGATCACTCATATGCTTGGATAGAAATTTGTCACCTGGAATAGAAATCAGGATAAACCTGCCAGCATCCTTATGCAGACAGGCTCTGCAAATACATACTAGGCAAGATCTCTGCCAAATAACTCGTGTCTGGCCAGTACCGCCTTTCAAATAGTCTGTGAATGCCAGTTGCCAATAAAGATTCATTATAACACGTATAGTTAAATATTATTTTAGCTTTTGCATCTACAGTTTTAAACTTACACAGTAGCAATTCATTTGCTCTCCACATACTACCTGTCTGCAAGTTTCTGTGCAGTAGCCAATCACAATATTCACACTTCTCACTAGCACCTAAACAATATACGTCTTTTACTTAAAATAGATCAGTCAGATGTAAACATTTCCAAATTATGTTTTTCATTCACACACAAAGTATGTACTATAGCTAATTTAATAATATTTTAAATAGCAATATCAAATGCAAAACTTTACAGATGTTATAATTGTCTAAGACTTTCCCCACTGCGGTGCTTTTCAAAAAGCTAATAATTTCTTCTGGGTTCTATCACCTATTTAAATGTACATCAATGCGCAATGTCCTCTGCTCCTGAAAATGTATGCATATATTAAATTAATGCAAAAAAAAAAAACCAAAAAAACAAACAAACAAAAAAAAAAACCCAGAAAACAAAACCAAAACCAGTAGTGATCATAGTGAAAAAAATCACAGTGAAACTTTAGAGCCATTCCCTCAGGTGCAGTAGATCATCCAGAGTAGTCCCAAATCATACAGAGAGTTGAAGTTGTTAAAAAATGAAAACATTTTCAAAGGGACTGTGTACCACTTTCACCATAAATACTTGACTATACATCTTCATTCTCTTTCTCTTAGAAAAGCCTAATAACTCAGATTATCTCACTTCAGGATGCTATTTACTCTTTCAAAATTGCACCAAACTTGCTGTTATGAAACTCCTCAAGCATTTATGTTGATTTGATTTGAACTTTAATTTTACCCATTTTCACCTAATAGATCTACATGAGAACAGTCCAGTGAATAGATATTAACTTTCAATTACTAGAAACATGTAGTAGAAACACCATTTACAAGAACAATAATCTTTTTTTTCATAACATTTTTTATTTACCTGATAAACCATGTTGCTTTCTCTCTTCCTTCCTCTGATTGTATTACATCCTTTCACACAACTTCATCATCATTTTTCTTAACTCCTTCCCATCACAGAATCTTCCAATATCCTTATGTTCCACTAGCACTTTGGTTATTTGAAGTTCTCTCCTGAAACCTTTCTTTATTGTTGCTCATACATTACTTCAGATTTTCTATGGAATGAATTACTTCCTTCTTTCTGGAAATGTTTTTAAATACTAAGGTTTATTTAAGAGGGCTCTTTTCCATATGAAGAGAGCTAATAACATTCTGCACAGACTAAATGGAAGCATCTATATGTTTTTGCATGCACCAGTCAGAACAGTTAATAGCAAAGATTTATACCCTATTTAGCACCTTCATCTTTAATTCTTCTGGCTATTGATATGTCATAAACATTTTTTACTGATTTCTCAAGACTACTTCAATTAATTCCTGCTCTTGCAGAAGACATTGGTGGCTGAACAATCACTGTCTCACAGATGAATCCCCTCTGACAACAGTAAAGTCTGCAGTGCTAGAGCACTCTACTGCCGCATGACCAGGGATGACATTTGGTCCCTGTTCCCAGAAAATAAATCTTACCTCCTTTTCTCATAATTCTAGATATTATCACTGTTTATATGTCATCTTCAAATTCCTCCTCTCCCCATATCCACATGCACAGATTCTTTACTAACACAGAGATAATTAGTCTTATTCATTCATGCATCTAGGATTCTTACCTGGGCCCTTGTCTTCTCATATCATCAATATAGCAATTCCCTCTACCTTTATGCCTCCCTGATGTCCACCCAGAGTGCTACTGGAATAACGGGTCTTAGACTGTTCCATTTGTTCAGTGATTACTTTCCACATATATTTCTCTTAGCTCCTTTTTCAAAAGTAATATAGTTTTAACATTTCAAGGATCTTTTCAGCACATATCTCCCTTCCCTGAGCTACTTCTGGTATCCTTCATTACGAACATGCTCAATTTTCAGACAAATGCTTTGTGATTGGCCCTAATACTTATCTATTTTTATCTGCTGCCTTTCAACTCATGTTTACACTGCACATGCCTGGAAACAGGACTATTGCTTTGTTGTGGGACTTGACAGTACCTTGTACAACTCTTAGAATGTCTGGGTGCCAACTAGTTTGACTTCAGAGTCAATAAAGGAAATACTTATTCTTAAGTAGCACATTGCAAGCAGTGGATGTAGTGATGAAGTGCTCTGCTATTTGCAGACCAGCCTCTCATTAGCACATTAAAATCCTAATTTACTACTGTAGAGTCAATGGACAACATGATGTTTTGGGACCTTCTTACTACAGCAAAGGTCAAAACTACACAAATATTTTAAATGTGATTCTTAAAGTACTAAATAAACAATTGAAAAGTTATTTTCCTCTTTAAATATCTTGAATCAGAGTAATAAAAAAATTCATATTTGGAAAGCACTTTTTAAACCACATTGGCCAGAAGACCATCTTGGAGGCATTCCTATTTGCATATAATAAGACATGTAAGGTAAATAGAATTATTTGTCCTGCTGAAGAGATTCACTTACATTGACAACTCCACAGTTTTTTTCAATTATCTTATCAGAGAGAGTAAATAAAACTATGAAAGCAAGTGATTAAACTACCAAATTTCATCTATTAACAAGGCAATCTATTCTTCTGGTCAGCAACATACTTCAAAGTGCATATCCAACCAGAATTTTTCAATTTTTTAGCTCCCATTAAAATAAAACAATGAGGTGTTTCATGTGTTTCACGTAATGCTGTGTTATTTTAAATTAAACTGTAAGAAAATGCTGGAGCACCAGAGAGCTGGCATTACTTAAAAATTACTGTACATGAATAGTTACACATGCATAATTATATAATTGCACTTGATGGCAGCAATAGCACATAGAGAAGACTATTAATAGTATGTAAAATCTGCAGAAATCTCGTGAGGACAAATATCCTCCAGAAGTATGAAAAGGTAGCTCTTGGTACAGAATATATTTTAGTTTTACCTTTCAGTATGACAATTACCATGAAAGAAAGGATCAAAGGCAAATGGCACAGCTGGCAGCTTGAGAATAATTTAAGAGGTGTACTGGCAATAGCTTTTTGGTTTCAGGGAGATGGACTGCATTTGCTGTAATAGGGAAACGATGGTGGAGAAAAGTCATACAGCATTCTTGCCCAGCATTAGTACAACATAAGCTGAACCTGCAATTTTGACGACTTCATAAAAGTTTCAAGGAAAAACTTATGCTAATAAATATTAACAATAGCAATTTTTCCTCCCTAATTTAGGACACAAAATCCAACACCATATTTAGGCTTAAATCACTGATTCAGGAACTCCTGATCACCAAGGAAATAAGGATAGGATGTGCCTCTATATCCAACCATGATTCCATGACTTTGTCACCTACTTACAAAGAGATAACCTGCGTGCAAGGATTTGTCTAAAGACTTTAGAAGTCAGGGCATCTGGGCTGGAAAGATGTAAAATAAGATAATTAATAACTGCAGATAATGCCACACAAACCCAAGGTTCTTCTCTCATTTCCCACTCTCCTTGCAAAATTTGAGTTCTACAGTATTTTAAGGATAGGTTCACATAAGCAACTTCTAATCACTCAGACCCTTAACAAATGAAGTAATAACAGAGTTTGGGAGAATGTACATCCTCCCTGCATTCCATCTTTATCCTAACACTCACCTGTGGAGGTGCCTACAACACTCACCCAGGCCCTTACAGGGATGCTTTGGACCAGGTGTGCCCTGCATGGAATGGGGAGGGTCTCTGTCTGCCACCCCTCATGCCATTTCCCATTTGCTACACTTTTAACCCATCCAAAAAATGATAATGTTGCATTTAATAATACACTTGATAGGCATCAATTTTCATATCCTTCCCCCAAAGGAGACCACACTTTGGACTAAAGACACAACTCCTGTCTGAGTTTTCCTTCAAACAGGTAGACATTCTGCAGAATTTTGAAGGGTATAAAGCCTAGCTTGTTTCTTAGCAATTGAGCTGACAACATGATTCTCTTTCAACAACACTTTTCCAAAGATAATTTACATTTCAAAGATTCTGTCTAAGCCAAGAGGCAAACATCTTTCCCCACATGTATAGTTCTGAAAATCAGAATCTCTACCACGAATTATGGGTTCTCTAAAACTACTGGCATATATACCCAAATATGCTTCTGTGTAGAGTTTATTATTATGGATTACTGCAAAAAGCAAAATAAAATCATAAAGATCATGCAATTTAGTCTCCAAAAAGATCAAAATAAAACAGTAGAGGATGAAAAATAGTTGGGCAGATTTTATCTGGACTGTCCAGGAAAAATGGACCAGTTTTGTCTGCAGGCTGCTTTCACAGCTCTTATTTTTGTTACTTTTGCAATCTGATGCTTTTGATTTTTATTTGATGCTAATAAGTTCTGAAAGCCAGAGAACTTGCAAAGCCAAAAAAATAAACCTGGATCCACTAAAAAAACTGTTTTCCTCCTTCTTAACTCCCCATTAGCCAAGAGTTCACTGGAATGAGCAGATTTGATTCATTTAGTGGATTGAGACTTTTTTTAAAAAAGCTTGGCAAATTAGCAATTATTTAGAAGGTGATAAATAGTCAAATAAGAGACTTGAAAATATCAAGTTGTGATTGCAATAATTTATAAAAATATTAAGGCTATACAATATTGGTTCTATCACTATTCCTAATCAGACAACTCTAGAATTCTTCATCTCTTTCAAGTGAGCCACTCTTGAGTAATGTACAATGACAGAAAGAAAATCAGAGTGTGAAAATGTTGACCCGAATCCAAGGTGCTAATGTTCTACCAATATCCAGGACTGCGTTAAAACTAGACAGTTTTTGCTTTTTCAAATATCCAGTTTCCCTCTGCTAATGAAAAGCTTCTTACTTCCAACAGCAAGATCCTAAGATAGCCACTTAGACGAAACACTCACTCACCTCTCTATGCTCTCAGAAGTAGAGATGGGACAACTAAAACAAAGAATTTTTTTCCTGAAATGAGTTATTTCAAGATGAATAAATTCACAGCAAGTGGAAAACTGTCGACTTTATTTTAAACTGAGAAGTTTGAGTGAGATACTTTTGTTTCAGACTATAATTTGTTCTGCTATTTGACTGTTCCAATCTCCACCTCCAATCTCCCACCTGTTTGTGTCTGTCTTAACATTTTGTAAAAGAAGTGATTTCAAATTTTGTGGACCTCAAAATATTTTACAGGTTTTATTTTATTTTGATTTGGTTAGAAAACTAGAAAATTAACTTTTCCCTAGTCCTATCGATTTTCCTTTATTATCTTTTTATTTCTCACACATAGGGAAAAAATACAAAAGCAAAAGTAATAAAAGGGAGTAAAAGGAGTAAGGAGAACTGTATCCTCTTATTTAGAAAAGTCACAACTTTTTTCAGTGCTTGTTAAAACATATCAAAGCATATGCCATGTTTATTTAGTGAACTGTAAATTTTAGACTGCTATCCAGAGGGCAAGGCAAATTCTAGCAAGTTGTATGTAGCCTAATTTTTAAAATTTATGAAGCTCTTCTCAGTTGTTGGTATCTCAGTAACACATTTTTAGGTCCAATTCACAAGTCTGATAGATGAAATCTTGTTTTTCACACGTTTTATGGTCTGAGGATGTGGTTTAATAAGCCTCAGATAACCCCAGGTGCTAATTACCATCCATACACATAGTATGGAAGACATATTTGGAATGGATTCAGTTTTGGGCAACATTTTCATTAGATGCAAAGACGGCTCAAAAAGATATTAGAATTATACTCCTGAGCACTTCTCATCTTGTGCTAGAATACTCTCAGCTGAAAATTACAAAGAACTTAAAAAAATACAAATACATAAAAAAACCCCTGAGTTTTCTAAATAAGGGAACTGTTTAATAGGTTTCAATTCTAAGCCTGGAAAACAAAACTGACCAGGAATTCAACCGTGATGATGGCAACTCTATTCAATGCTTACCTAGTGAGCAGAAGTGCGACAGGCCCTTTTATGTATGCACAATTACAGATATCTTCCCTAAAATGTTATAAACTGACTAGGCTGGGCTAAAAAGGAAGTGGCAAGAGCTATGAAGTAGGTATAACAATGCAGCTAATGGCCAGACTGCCTCTTAGCATCCTGCTTCACTACCACTGTTAGCTGTTTCTTGATATCTGACCACTCTTTGAAGGCAAACTACATGAAGCCAACAAGAGGAAAAATTAATAGATCTACAGAGTTATATGCAGATGAGTAATGAATTCAAGTAATAGCTAAGGACAAAATACAGCATCCCTTTCTCCATAAAACAAAATCTAGGATGTTCAAACTAAAACCAGGCATCTTCAACTGTATTAGCTTCCAATCAGCAAAATAAACAACCCATTCAAACATTTCATGGTTTCCACATGAAGATAAACCAAACAAATTCTGTCAGGACAGATGTGATCACTCCCAGACTCTATAGGGGGTTGCTGTATTATTTTGCCTTGGTTTCAAGTGATAACTAGAGCTTTATATTTACTTTTTTCTCATAACACCTATTTCCAACTTTTAAACATACAAAGTGTTTTGTGTGTTCTGCATTTGGTAATCAGTTGTTAAACACAGCATTTGCTAATCTTCTTTCATCAGGCAATTTTTATTTGGCATTGGCAGGAGAAGGAAATTTTAGAACATTCTCTTTGTGCTGCGTAATACCCAAATATAAAATCAAATATAGCAATGTTGCTTTCTCTATATTCCCTTATTCCCTGACTCTAAACACCATAGAAAACAGAACTTGTACAGGGGAATGATATAACAAGGCAGTATTAAAGAAAATAAATCTCAGCAAAGATAATGGCTTGATTTTATCCTGGTGATCTGTTGCCCACTTTAGACAAAAGGCACTGGCTGGTTAGAATTTAGCATGCAATTGCCCAGATGTCATGAACTAGTTTTCAGTCTCTGTGGTTATTTCAGGTGCTGCTAGTAGAAAAACAGAGGCTCAACTTTTTACTGTGCTTTTCTTTCTTTGTTGTTCACAAGTAGCTTCTGAAAAAAATAGACCGAGCAAAAGATAGCATTTATGATTTAAAAAAAAAAGTAATAAAACATATTAGATAACATTTTGAATCAATTTCTGCTTTCCTACACAAAGGTATTGATTTAGATTTCCATTGGACTAAATTACAGACCAAATCTGCGTGTCATACACAGATATTCTGTTTAAGAAATGTTAAGTTTTCCTAACTGCCATGCTCTGCTCACTATTACAGAAGTGCAAAGAGACATTTATGAGAAGAAGAGTCTTATACCATTTCTCTTGCAAGATACAAATATTGAGTAACCTTGGACTGCACGTATTTTTTCTATTTGGGATTTCTCTATTTAAACTGTATGAGATAGAAATATCCAAAATATTTTAAATAGTAGGTTGGTTCTTTGTGGTCACCTTGTATGTGCCAAATCCAGATCTTTTCCACATCAGAAACAGCTTGTTTAATTAAAGCTTTTGTCTCTTAAAAGTTACTTCAATCCCTCTGCCTGTCATGGTGAAGATAAAATCCAAACTAAGTCATGTGTACTTGTGGTCTTGGGAACACAGATACCCCTCTTCTCTCTTTAAGATTAGGATAATACCCACCTGCCTGTTAAAACTGCTTTGGAGGTAAGCTCCCTAGTTGGAAAGCAGTCTACTAATTTTGCATATCAGGCTGTGCTGACAAGCTTATACATGTGGGTGAGCTTGATGGGCTAAAGACAGCCCAGAGAACGCACACATACTGGCCATGCACAGTGATGCTAGAAGGCTCCCCACTCAGGGGTGCTCTCCGTGGCTGCAGGATACCTTCTGCAATCCTCAGACTGCATCTTCTGCTTCTGCCCACAGGACTTGCGTGGATGGGGAATCTCTGCAAGTAAGTCTATGTTTTGCATTCAGGATACTTGAATTGCCCACCTCACCCTGCCTTTGACTCTTAGACATTGTAACGTACTTTACACAACACCTTCAAATCAACTTTGAAAGCAAAATTCACGAGAGTGTAAACTTATCAATAAGCAACAGCTCTATCAAGAGTAGGAAACATGAGTCATCCACATCTATGGAAAAAACAGGTATGAAACAAATTTATGTATCTGTGCATTAACCAACCAAAAAAAACCCCAAAACCAAAAAAACCCTAGTTAATACTCTAATACTGCAACTACAGTTACACAGACAAACATCTACCCATGTGGAATATGTCAGTTGTCACTAGGGACAAATATCAGTGAAGCAATTTGCTAGTATGGAGATCTCTATCATTATCCTTGTGCTATTATGATGTAGAAAAGAATGCACTTTGACAGGGTTTGTAGCATTACCAGCTTATAGAAAAATTATGGTTTGACGTACAAACCATATCAGATCATTAACAAGATATGTGAAATAGCACAGCTTCATTTTTGCTAAGACACCCTCAGGTATACAAATGCATATTAATGATCTCATTGGCATGGCTGTTACCTTTAAAATACAAACACTGCATACAGCTACATGCCAATCACTAAGTGCTTTGGGCTACAAAGGGTTACAAAATAAACTTTATATCTGTGAGTGTGAGTGTTTGAGTGCTGACAGAAGAGAACACAAAATTTCAGTCAGTATAAGTGAACATGTATTTTCTATCTTCAGAATACTACCTTTGCTTTACCTTTGACGGCATGCTTCTGATTTCTATTAAGTATGACTACCTCCTTGTCTTGTCAAACAATTAAAGTGACAAAAGTGATAGCAGATGCTTCCTTCATAGTTAAAACTACAACAAGCAGACCACAGCTTGCATTTTATTACACTCACTCTATACAGCTTAGTAATTGAAAGGTAATTGAAAAGATCCTGATAATAAACTGCTAGTTTACTTTTTTTTTTTTTCAGATGAAATAAATATATAACCCAATTCAGGCTTCATTTTAACAACACATTAGATGGTTTCCAACTTGTCTTGATTTTTGTTTTATTTTATGATTGTAAATAAACCCTGGAAAATTCCTTCCCCAATTTTACCACCTGAAACTGCAGCTGTTGGCTGACACTATCAAAGCCTCACAATTCCAAACTCACGTGCAAATCTCATCAAGTGCAGACACTTCTAATTGATTCCAGAAGTTTTTCTTTTGCTAAGATCAGCGGGCAGGAGAAGAATAATGAGCAGCTTTTAAGCAGAGGGGGAAGGGTGTTGAGCTCAGGGAGTGGAGATTTTAAAGCTCCAGCTCAACTGCTCTGCCAGAAATGCAGAGCAATTTTACGGTCAATTGGCCAGAGCATCTGGAACTATACATCATAGTCCTTAGTTGATGGTGGTGAAGCCGACTCTCAAACTGGCTAAGTCTAAAATCAGTAATGACTCTGCTGTCACACCTAAGTGGAAACTAACTTAATCTATTGCCAGATTTTGCTGTGTCTTTTTCTAAGGGACATTATTCCCCTTAGGGCAGTTGTCAAGAATATTAAAAGTCCAGTCCCTGGGATACACTGCATGGCATAGCAAACTTTTTGAATGGGGCTTACATAGAAAAAAACTGATTACAACGCGTGTTTGTTTAATTCCATGTGCGTTGACAAGGCTTTTTATCATAAGGCAGCAGAGTTTCCTTCCATCCCAAGTTTCATTTCAAAGATATATTTGAAATACACCAGCCAATCTAGTTAGGGCACAGAGACTGCATAAATGCTGAGGTCATAAATCATAGCACAGGCCATGGGGCTTTCACCTTAATGGAAACCAAATATGGGATACGCGGCTCTTTGAAATGTGGCACAGATGATCTTAACGAGGGACCAAGAAAAAATGCTACAGAGCAGAAAACTATCGTTGATGTGGAAATAACTTCTTATGAGTAAATGTTTGTTTTATGTCTGTACTCATAAGTCAGTATTCCAACACTGGTAAATTATACTAAGAAACAAGTGAGGTAACAGCAACTCTTTGTATGATGAAAGGAGAAATAAGTAGTGCGATAATATATCACATTAAGAGGGACATCTGTGGAACACAGGATACCATGTAAATCAGTTCTTTAATAAAGAGATATTTTATATTTTATCCAGACCAATTAGATCTCATGCCATAAGAAATACCAGAATTGCATCAAAGATCAGAGAAGCAGTCAATTTGGTACAGAATACTGTCTCTAAAAGTTTTTGGAACAGTTGCATCTACCAAGTGTAGATACTCTGGAGGAATAAATTAGCAATTTGACCACAATAAAGCTCATTTCTACCTTAAGGGCTGAATTATACTCCGCAGCACAAGATTCTGTATATCCTCCAAAGCTGGTTGTATTTCTACTGTACCACATGCCCATATAAAACAGAAAAGAAAACAAGTTATTAATTTAAAACATCACACATATATAAAACCTCCCTTTTCCTCTCTTTTCCACCATGAAAGCTGCCCTAGATTTTTGTCCTTCCTACCTGTAAATTAATACATGCCAGCCAACACGTTCATAGCCAGGCAGCTCATTATGTTACAATGCAGAAGTCAGGGTGAAAAGATTTACTCTCAGATACAATGCCTTAGCGGCAACAAGGGTAAAAGATACACACATCAAGACAGACATCTATTTCCTCCTCCCTCTTCCTCACTCCTAGCCCCTTAGGTTAAGAGTCTGAGTTGCAGCTACTATGAGAGTTGGTGAAAATATTTAAAACAAGAGTTCCAACAACATGTCAATGGCTCTCATTTCTACTTGCTCCTCATTAGTACTACTGTCAAATAACAGCCAGTGCTTGACCAAATTCAGCTCATGGAATATGCTGGCTGATGCCAAACCAGAGCAGTTGGATGGAAACACTTTAAAGAGGTGGACCATCATCAGAGATTTATTTTTACATATCGTGCCTGCTGAACCGTCACATAACTGAACACACTACCAACGTTTTCTGCTACCTCCAGGTGGTTAAGGGGCTCCAGGCCCAGTCTGACAGAAAATGATTTGGCTTTAGTAATACACACAATCATCACATTACACAGGCCTGAAGTAATCAGCCTAAAGAAAGCTAACTAGTATAGGATGTGGCAGCACAGAATCTCAAAACACACCAGCTCTTCAAACCAGTCAAATATATTCCCTGTCATCAAGGTTTTTAGCAACTCCCACCCAAGAAATAATTTTCTTAATATCTAAAAATTTCCTCATATATCAGCACTTTTTTCTTAAATAAACAAACAAAAGATAAAAACTCAAACAAAGAAACAACAACAAAAAAAACACCACACTCCCCCTCCCATCTACATTCAGTTAATCATCCATATGAAACACATAAGGAAAAGGAAAAGAAAATACATGCTGAGGAATGTACACTGTTCCACCTCCTACATTACTTTTGTAATGATGACAGCTTCAAATTATTTTCTTATTTGGAGGACAAAAGGACACTGGGAGAGATCCCAATGAGTATATCATAGAATGAATTCAAATACAATAGCAGGAAGGACAATATATTTAAATGATCAGAAAAATAACATAATTTTCATAAGGAACCAAATCTGGTAACACATAACTTCAAAGTATTGATGGAGCCAATGCCATTTTTACTTGACTGCAGACACAGAAAACAACATATTAAGACTGCAGCTTTAGCAAAAGCAGAAGCCCTTCTCTCTTTCTAACACACCTATAGCATCATTTTACTTCCTCCTTCCCTGAGCCTTAGCATTAAGAAACTTTCTTGCTCCATAGAAATTTGCATCACTTACCTGAAGAAAAATCTTTGTCTGGCTAAGTCAGCCCAGCAATTTAAGCCAGTTAGCAGGGCAGCAAGGAGGGTAAGAGGATAGAGCCAGAAGGCAGGACTGTTCCTTCTGCTCAAATTAACATCCTCAGCTGCTTTTTTCAAGCCCACCTGAGCTAATCTAATGGTGAAGTGGGAAAGGCTTGCTTCTTGTTTCCTCTACTCTTCTCCCTTCTCTCACTGACCACCTAGTTTTCTCTCATTTCTTTTGTATTTCCCATCTAGATTCCCCCCAGAAGGCATTCCTCCCATGTAGTAATTCTGATAATTTCAAGCTATCTTATGAGCCAAACACAATCATTTACAGTTTAAAGCACCTATTTTTGCTAGTTAGAATACTCTGCAAATAGCATGGCAAGGATATTTTCTTTAGAAATCTTATCTACTGGTTCTAAAGTAGTCTTGAGAAATAGGAACATATGAAACATAGTCACAGAAAAACCCCACACATATCAAAAATAGTTGCATACTTTTTAATGAATGATTGAACACCCTGTTGGTAAAATCGGTCTTGCACTTACCTGCTGCAATGTGCACCATTAACTTAAGAATTCTGGGACAGAATTGTTTGTGAAATTCTAGAAACACTTCTTCATCCCTAAGTAATTATGCCCTTGAAGGCATAATTTATAGGAAAAGCCAACACAAACTCTTTCACATGATGTTGTGCTTTCATTCTTGAACACCAGATTATTACAGAGTTGTTAATTTGCTAACACATAAGGATGAAGATGTAAAGAGAACATTTTTGAGTATATTACGGGTTATGATTACTAGAAATATTAGATTAAACGATTAAAGACAGCTCAATCTAGGTATATGCTAAAGAGGGGATACTTAGATGAGGAAAATAAAATTATTAAATAAATGTTTTAATTTTCATCCTGTAAGAGGATATGAAAATAAAACAGAGAAAGGAAGTGGAAAATCAAGGAAATTATCTATGCTATTATATAATGAAGGTAAAATAACTTGAAATGATGAACAGAAACAATTTTTAGGAAAAAATTTTAGACCTAACTTCTGGGAAAACCATCTGTTTACCTATTTCTTATGCTTTCTGGTACTGCTGTTTCAAAATTACCAAGTCAATATTGAGACAAAACACTAATGTTTGAAGACTTTTTAACATGAATTGACAAATCTCCAGCCACCTCTCAGATTTTTTTTTAACATAACTTCCATTAGAGCCATCAGAACATGTCTACCATGAATCCAGAAACTGTATAATGCATTGGGAGCAAAAGTGGATAATTTATTTTAAAATGGGGAACACTTTGAAGTTTGTCAAAAATATTCAGACAAAAAGCAGAAAATTTTTCATTATGAAGGTGGTGAAGCGTTGGAACAAATTTTTAGAGAGGTGGTAGTTGCCACATCTCTGGAAATTTTCAAGATAGAGGTTGATCAGGACTCAGAGCAACCTGACACAGTTGAAGATGTCCCTGCTCATTGCTGGGGATTGGACTAGAGGACCTTTTTACTTCCAACCCAAAATATTCCATCATTCTAGGATTCTGTGATCACAAAAGCCACTACTATCACCAAATTGTTGATTAGTGATAAAATGTCTAGTGTGGATATATTGGCATCACTCAGAATTATCTATTCTGGCCTGCCCAAGAGCAAATTATTTGAAAGACACCTATTTTGTCAGTATTTTCAAAGAGAAATTGTGAGCAAGGTACTCCTGTCTCTTGTTAAAAATGGACTACATAGTGTCAAAAAAAAGTACTAAAAAAAAAGAACAAGAACTGTACTATGAAGGAGAACAAAAACAAAAGGAAGAAAGAACAGGAAAATTCAGTAGAGAAGAACTCAAGATGGCAATAAAAGAATTTTTTAAATGACAGAAACATACAAAGAATAGAGCAAGAACCACTTTATTTTGTTTTCTTCTTCATGAAAGAATAGGAAGCTATAGAATTCCCTATAAAAATAATTTTACTTCTACTCATTTCTTACTAAGAGATGCTTTTAAATATGTACACAGAATTCTGCAAGGCAGGTATTAAGGGTGCATATTATGACAAAATTCTCCCAGAATTTAGCTAGAATACCCAAATAATTCAAGTCTGAAAGGGCTTGTCTCAAGGGCTAGATAATTAGTTCTAAAATTTTTAGAATTTGTTACTTCAAGCCTTCCTACTGTATTAGGCTACTCAGGAAATTATACAAACATTTTCCAAATTATATTTAAGCAAACCCCTTAAATACCTGCTGAGTTCCTTACATTAAATGAATTCAAGAACAATCTGATTTATACACTGAAGCTTTGACAATGTAACAATGGGGGGAGGGGCAGAATTAAACAATTCTCAATTAGTGGCATTTATCTAGCTTTAAGTATTTCTAACAGTTACTGTTTTCTGAAATAGGCAGAAAAAAAGAACAGAAAAACCTCCCAGACCCACAGTAGCAGTAGATTTTTCTCATTATTCTAATTCCTTTTTCCTTAGAACAGCAGGAGAAGTAAGACCACTACCAGAAACCTCCAACTGGGAAAGATGCTATGAATTTTGCATATGTTTGAAGTCAAAGGAATAATTTTGAACTTGTTCAAGTCTCAGTTCCTACTGTTTTATTTGAGTTTTTTTCTGATTTTAAGCCAAAGAGTAACTTTCTGATGAGGTTCTACTGATCCAGACACCCATTCATACCCTTGCTGGTTATGAATAACCAGTCTTTTGCGGTAACCAAGAGTAGGAGGCTCAGTACTGTTATTCAGGTAAGAATAATATCAGTGACTATTATTATTTTATTGTGATAATATTAAAAGAGGCATGAAATACCAACTGTACAGAAAAGGAAAATAATAGAAAGCAAAAGGCATGAACAGGATGAAAAGCAAGTGCTAAGAACACAAAAGTAGCCATGTAATCAGACCACAGGTCTATTGAGTCCTGTATCCACTCCTTGTCAATGGCCAAAAGTCTGTTTCTGAGGCACGGGATTAGAACAGAAGAAAATATTTTATATTTAAGTCTTCCAGCCTCCAAGCATTTTCCGATTTCTCCCATAAAAGGAGAATTAAACAATTCAAATTCAGCAATGCATTACTATTATTCACTTTAAAGCATGTGGCCACAAGTAAATTTTTGCAGGGAGTGGTAAACGTTCTCCTTCATAACCTGTTTTTCAAGGAAAACAGGCATGTCAGTAGCAAAGCTGAATAGTTTTCTTACAAAATAATCATAAAACATGAAAAACAGAGATAAGAAAAGGTATACTCTATTCAAATAGCATAATGAAAAATAAGAAAGCAAAATTTAAATGTTTAGCGTTTCTGCTTTTTTCTAAAAAGAGAAAAAATCTAGAGTAATCAGCATAGACATTTTAAAATAAATGTCTTACCTCATATGCATAGCCCAAGATTGAAAACTGACTCCTAAAGTAGCCAAGTTTGTAAACACCTATGAAGACTAAACAGCGGGTGATTTCCAAAATTCCTGCTTTGGACCTAGAAAAGGGAGCAAATTCCAATTAACATCCAGTCTTTTCCTCCTTGCTAAGTTCAGTGAAAAAGACAAAATAGAATTAGTCTGTGATGTCCTGCACTTACATCAAGTCTTAACCTTATAGCTAAGTTTTTATAGTATATACCTTACATGGACTTGGAACACTGAATTTGCTGGTGGTGAGACTACACATACTTGCAAAATATATTTGAACTCACACAAATGGGGCTGTACATATAGTTACTGACTTTTGATCTCAAAAATTACCACAACAAAATTCTGAAAAGTAGTTCAGAATCTTTTCAACGGTCTACTTCTATAAATATTTACTAATTTCTCTTTATTCACATGTCTGGCATGTTGACAGATTTTTACCTATCCTGAATAAAACACTTCAGTCTATAAAAGGGAAATATATTCCTTTCTGAAAACATAATGAAGAGCAGGTGCAAAGCAGAACTGGCACCTCAGTCTCAAAGGAAACTTCTATTCCACATTTCTTCTCTGGCAGGGCAAATAACTTCTTTGTAAGAAACTCTGGATGCAGCTTACTTTCTTTAGGGCCACAGTGCCCATATGGACTACATAATGTATCTCACTGGCCTGGTGTACTCAAGACCCAATTTCATTTGAAGCCATACTGATTTAGTCTTAAGTCTACACCATCTTTCACATGATTTTGACCCCACTCTGAGCTACAGCGTGCTCTTCATATACCATCACTGTAACTGGCACCTTTGGCATGCTACACAGGGCTGGCACAATAGGGCTGCAGTCTGACCTTGAGCAGCCTCGGGACAGCTGGCAGGTTCCACTCACCTGCCAGTGTCCCAAACCCAGAGGACAGAACCCAATAAATGCAAGCACAAAGGGACACGTGACAAACCCATCCCAAAACTTTTCTGCAAGGAACAATATAGATATAGTCACTACTTGCTATGGGAACACTCCTGGATTTAGGTGCCAGGTAGTCATGTGTTATTTTCCAGTCAACAGACAGCTGCAGGTGGGTCTGGGTATTTATATTTCTTTATGAATATAGTTTCTGGGATTCACATATAATTATAAATAATCCATGATGAAAGAAGAAAAAACCCCACATATTTTGTATCTTACTTGTTCTCCATAAGTAGTCCAAAAGATGCTAGGGACAGAATGATAAAGCCAATTCTCAGGAGAACTGTTCCCTGTGATAGCATCTGTTAAAAGGCAGACAAAGAATTCATTTAGAGCAATTTTCTGGAGAAAACTGGAGTTTTATGGAACAGTAGCTTCAACTTCCTCACTCAGTGATGCTAGTGTCCCCTTTTAAAGTAATTTGCTACTTTAAATTTTACAAAAAAATATCTGCTCTGGATAGCACACATACTTGGAGTAACCACCTCCACAGCTGTTTCCTGGATGCTGTATTTCCAAAACAACATTTAATATTATTCCCTTCTATCCTATGTGCTTTTTCCACAAGTTATTGATTTCCTTTTGACTCTACTCAAGAGCGAAGAATTTCTAGATAAAAATCCCAGAAGCCTTGTTCTTTTGTTCTTTAAATTTCGTCATATGTTACCAGGTGTTTACAATAGTCATCTTTGAATCCCAAAGGACACAAAAGCCAATGTACTGGTGAGAATAACAACTCACATGACATGATCATATTTAAGAAGAAACAAAGTAAATGTTTTCCCTTCATGACAACTCACTGCTTGGTTCCCAAATCAGCAAAACTTTTTCGCTCTTATCATTAATTTCAATTGGACCTAAAACACTTCTAAAAATTAACATGTGCATGAGTACTTGAAAGAATAGCAGCCTGATGACTAATGTCCTTAAAATTTACATCAAAATGATATAAACAAAATTGAGGAAAACAGAAATTATTTTGATTGTAAAGTTTGAATTTTTAAAATTTATTAAATATTTATTTTGTATTCTACAAAGCTGCCCTTGAAAATCAAATATTTAATCAGTTTTCTTTTCCCTCCCTGATTTTGTTTCAAATATTAGTTTTGAAAAGCTTTTGGTTTTTTCATTAAAACAAAACAAAACAAAAGTAGTGGATCTGACTGAGTTATAGAAATCCTTTCTTGCTTCAACAGCAAAAGAGTTTATGAACAGCATCCTGCACTTCAGCTGCAGCCATTGGAAAAAATAAAACTCCATGAATGTCTGCCCTGATTTCAATAAATCCCCTTCAATGACATGCCCAACTTCCTTCGGTCGAGGCCCCAACCCCTCCAAGAGATCTAAGGTAAATATCTGTGAGCATGGGAGGCCACAGGAGGATATTCTCGTATTTTACAGCTGTGTGAACTTAGAGTGCCCATGTTTGCAAAACACATCAAACCACACACTCAGTCTGGGTGGGTTTCTGTTGTTTTACTGAAGCATCACAAACACCTACTTAGATATCCTCAGCAGTTATTGAACAAAGAAAACTCAATACCAGCAATGAGCAAGCTAAACAGCAGCCTCACCAGTTTACAAGCTGGAACATAATTCTTACAAATGACACCTGTCAAGCCACTCTGTTGCACAGATTTGTATCAGGTGAAAATCAACCTTACTACTGCATTTCTACATTACCAATCTGTTCCATTTCTCCTTATGATAAACTTTCCATTGTTAGCAATAGCAGGAAGATGTTTTGAAGTGACGAAATGTTTGGACAGAGCTTTTTTATAAAAACCAGGCATGGACTCTATCTGAATTACATTAAATGAGGAGCTCTTTCACTGCCCCTCTAGTCATACTCCCTCTTCAGCTTCCTATACAAACTGAGTCATACAAAAATTCAAGAAGTAAGCAAAGAAAAATATGATTTGGCACATGCATAAGGGAATTCACCCATCAATTTCTTAGAAATGCTTTGATAGGTTTTTCAATGATTCTAACTTATCAAATAAAGGAGTTTTCCAGGGAATGAGGACTTTTCTTCTTAAAGACTGTCCTCATTTTTAAGTTGAAAAATTACACCTTTTCTTAAATCTACTTCTTGACAGGTGGATCTCATTTTTCTTTGTTTCCAGTGTGATGCACCAGGTTCTGCAGACTCCCTTAAAAACGTTCCCAGAGTGATAGAGCACTATTCTGAGAAAAGGAGAGCAAGATTTTGTATCTTCTTAAGTACAAAAGAGAACTGAACATCAAATCCAGATTTCCATCTAGTCAGAGAATTGTTACATGACAATATATAGCTAAAATCACACTTTGTGGAAAATGAATGAAACTGCAATACTTTTCATAGAAGTGCTAATACTTCTCTTCAGGAAAGATGCAACAGTACATGCCACGAATGAGCAAGGGTACGTCCAGCTTCCAGTTTTAAAGAGCTGTATGATTTCAAAATTTTCTGTCTTTCCAGTGTTCCCAAGCTGGCTAGCTAGTCCCAAGCATCTGGACTTCCTTGTGACTCCAGCTGCAGAAAACTGAGGTGCTGATTCATTCTGCCTGCCTTTAAGCACCTTCACTGAAGTGCTTGAAAACCTGTTATTAACCTAAGCTTTTGCTGAAACTCATGGAGAGAGCATGTTGGGAATGTGGGAATAACCTAAGCACTTTGAGAATTCCATTTCTTGCCATTAGCTAGACTGCAAGCCTAAAGCCTAAATTTGGTTGTGCATTAAGAGCTGGATTTGAGTGGATGATGGAAACACTTCCCAAAAAGTAGACTATTTTGGGTCACATTTTAGTGACAGTTTTACCCATAACTTCTATCAAGGACTTTTTTCTTTGCTTAAAGATGCATTTTATTTCACATTTCTAGAATAGGAAAAATATTAAAATTATTCCCCACATTCATCTAACACAAAGAATAAAGCACAGATTAAGAACTTGAAAGGAATTTAATAAATTTCAGATCAGTCTTAAACATGGAGTTCTAGCAAAAAAAAAAATGGGAATAGAAATACATTTTAATGTTTTTTCATAAAACAGAAGAACTGAAGCCCCCTTATGTTTTTTTTTTTTTTTTTTTAAATCAAACTCAAATGTAAACAAGCCTTTATCTTTAAGTGGATAAAATGCTATATGAAGTTCTTTGGCATAATAACTACTTAAACCAGGTGTGATCATATTTTACAGATTTGTTTTTTCAGGCCAATTTCCATTTCTCTACAGACACAATCTTACTTGAAGCATACCATTTTGAACACTACTTTTTTGTAAAATTCCTTATGGTCAATACCCACTGTGGCCTAGAATGTGAAGGACTGGAGGACTCTAAAGCACAACTTGCCAATCCTGGTTAATTTCAAACTAGCACTATCATCAGATTCACACAAAAGCATGGCACTTTAATGTCTGAGCACAGAGTGGCAGCTTTCCACTTCTCAAAACATCAGCTTTTGGAGTAGTGAAGGGAGAGACTAAAAATACTGGGAACCATGAAGGTAGAAGGTGCAAGTTACCCTTCACTGTATGTACATGCACCACATTCACATACAAGAAAAAAAATTGTTCCCTCATTTGTACTCCTAGTCAAGGATTACTGAGAAATATTCAGTGAAATACACCAAGATGCCACTGGGAATAATTGCTTTTAGAAAACCAGCCATATAGCATACATTTTACCACTGTTAGTTTGCTTCCCTAACTTTCTCTTACAGTTCCAGTGGTATAGTAATATGCTGCCTTGATTCTTTTATTTGCTTTCAAACATGTATCACCCTGTGAAGTGGATGCTGGCAGCTGAGGCATCCATTTTCTAGGCATTACTCTACCAAAATCAACAAAATAGTCAGTGGGTTATATCACTAAACTAACATCATATATTAAATCTATGCACTGCAAGCAGCAGTGTGAAAAGAATGTGCCTTTTACACCTTCATTAGAGTTAGCATCCTTGTTCCACTTAAACATAGTATGCATGGGTGTATATATAAAATAAATGAATATTTATATACTGGAGTATTTGTATAAACAGAGAAGCATGTGGGACCACAGCAGGTTCCCCAATTACAAGTCAGCCACAACTTTGCAATGTGGTTATTGGCTGCAATCAAACAGAAAAAAATATTTCTGTTGGATTTTCATTTCATTTAAAGCTTTAAAAATATCTTTGAGCCTGAAAAAAAAGGGGGGTAGGGGGGTGGAGGAAGGGGATTATAGAATTTAGTAAGAGGTTTGTAATCAACAGAATACCACAGAATTATTATTTTATAGTTTTTTAGTAATGAAAAAATAATTAATTTAAACAAAGGAAATGTTCTTCCAAATCTGTACTTAGATGAGCATTGAAATATTTCAAATTGACTTTTATATTGCAAAGAACCAGGTTTTTTATTCCTTTTGAAGAATAACATGGATGCATTTTCTCATTCTGATTTGTCCAGTGTTTCAAAAGAACTGCTAGGAATGATGCCAGCATGTTTCATAAGTTAACAGATGCCCTGCTCTCAGACAACAGACACTTTCAACATTCAAATTAGGAATGCTAATACAGTGCTACGAATTTTCTATTGTTAAGTATCTTTGTATGGATTTATTTGAACTTAGAATTCCTAGAAAAAAATTTAATTCTTAGCAATATTACATACACACTACTTGGTGATGCCCTACTGAATGGATACGGTCAACGTGTTCTTAACTTTCAAGAGATCTATCTTACCCCTTCCTAATTTTCATCTAATTGAAACTGCTCACGTATTCATATAATTATAAGCACAATTAAAGTTATAGTATTTATCAACAATAAAAAAAAGACACTGGAAAATGTGTTTAAGGTGCACTTCAATTCAATTTATATGATACCTGCAGTTCTGGAGCTATGAGACTTTTGCTTTGAATGTACTGCAGTTTTACACTCCTAGCACTCTCTCTGGGACTGATCCAAACCCCATTTCTTCAATGAGCTTTGGATCAGATCTAGATGTGCAGAGCTCAGAAAGCAATTTTTATTCACTGGATGTAGTGCAGATCACTATATAGAAAACAAACACTGTACACTCTCTCCTGTGGAAAATATATATTTTTTCTTTCCTGTTTTGCTCTTTTCATAAGTTAAACGTAGGTCATTCAGACAGAAGGTACATGGTTGCTCTTTACGGATGGAGAAATTTAACACTTCTACAGGGCGTGAGACCAAACACTGAGCAACTGTAATCACTTGAGAAATGTAATAGCTGTGTGCTGTGTCTTATGGCTGTTAAGAAATGGAACTTATACCTAAAGATGAGGAAAACAGTTAGTTTTCTCCATTTATGGAGCTATGCCACAGTTATGACATAATTCATAGCCAGACAGAACGTTCCAGTTGTATCCATAGACATTTCATAACTCAGTGTAGTGGAAAACTGATATTGAAGGAAGATTTTTGCCAAGTAAAGTTATTCATACACAAGTTTCCTTCTCATGACAGCTTCCCCACTGTACTGCAGAGCAATGCTGGAACTCTGCCTTGGGACCAGCACTTTCTACACCCACGCTGAAGGTTTATGTCCTGAGATGAGGTGCTTCCAGTCCCCTGTGCTCTCCTTCTTATCCTACCTTATTACCCTGCAGTTTTGTGCGGAGGATTTTCTAGTTGCTTTTCTACAGTTAGTTCATAAATGGTGGATCTTTCCATGTTTCCTCCATGATTGAAAGAATTTTATGATTATCTGGGGCTTGGGTGCATTTTTCAACTTTATTATTTATTCTTAAACAGCTGCAGTTACCAGCAGATAAAATAATTTGGACCATCCATTTTTCCTTCCAGTACCAGAAAAAGGCCAAAAGAAAAAAGAATAAAATAGGAAAAAAGCAAGTCTCCTTAATTCTTGCTGCTAAAAGCAACAACAAAATAAAAACCAAAACAAAACCCAACAGCAGAACAAAACAAATGAAAAAACCTCAAACACGGAGTTGGATTCCTATGCAAATGTATGTATGAATCTAGACGCATATCTGGACAATCTTTCAGAGGTTTTTCTCAATATAAGAACATTGGCAATCATGTATACTGTTTCACTTGTATATTTTGGAGGTATTTATTCTTATCCATGGATTAATTTCCTGTCCTTAGAACAGACTAAGCCTCAGATGATTTAGTAATCTCCTAATTCCCTCCAATTTCAGTGTGACCCTTTGCAGAGGCAAACATGGCGAGTAGAATAACCATACTAATCAGAAGAGTATGCCTTTTACATCATACCAGGAATGCTACGTACTGCAGTGTCCAATGAGGTAGGCAGGGGACTGTGACCACTGTTGGCCAAGGGTTGGAAATTGCCAGGTGAGTGCAGGAACTCAGCACTTCTGTACAAGGAATCATTATGATTACACAGAAGCTTTAAAATTCTCTAAAATATGCATCACCTCCTTGGGCATCATGCAGGAACTCATACATCTTCCAATTTTTACATAATACCTACTTACTTATCACCTCTTTTATGTATTTAGCTTATTTATATATTCTACCAATTTGTACATAACCTATACAGTTCACTTACTTATACATAACTCACAACTTATACATCTTACTCACTATCTTATACTGCTCATACATGTTGCTCTACTTATACACTTCACTCTATTTTTACATAGTACTTACTTAACTCAGTACTTCTACCTCATACAGTACTTATAGATTTTACCTTACTTATACCTTTTACAACTAATCCATAATACAGTGCATATACGTTTTGGAACTGCTGTGTGCATGAGATTATACATTACCTGATTAAACCCTCTACTTTGTTCAAGAGCTCCACACACACTTTTCAGATAATAGGATTGGTTCCTAATTTAGTGTTGCACAGTCCTCTTTATCTATTCTTTGCTGTCTCGGCATTTAGACTTTCAGCTTCTCCTTTCCCAATTCTTTTTCAATTCAGCACAGTTTATCTTTCAGTACCTTTCAGTCCTTGATGCTCCAGATCCAGGCAAGCAGAGTCAAGATGATGGCAGCAACAAAACCCACCCAGTGATCAGCAGCCAAGTTAGTCCAGGAAATCCAAAGTACTAGACAGCAAAGGCCAGAGAGCAGATACAAGCCTGTCCTGTCCTGTCCTGTCCTGTCCTGTCCTGTCCTGTCCTGTCCTCTCCTCTCCTCTCCTCTCCTCTCCTCTCCTCTCCTCTCCCCTCCAGCCTGCTACAGCAACATGGGTGACATAACAAGAACATGGCTGTTTAGGGAGGTCATAGAAAGGGTTTATCAAGAAGACCAAAGGGCATTTTATCAAAATAATAGAATTTTATTGTGTTTTGGTACATCTTGAGAGGTGTTTCACTTATTTGTAGGAATATTAGATGCATTAAATTCTGCTTCACAACAAGAAAATTTTAGCTTTAGTACACGTGGGAAAGTTATAAAGGAAGGAAGAAAAAAAGGAGCTTGGAAGGATGTGAAACCTTAGAAGTAGTTAATGTCTCCCTTCTTGTAGGTGGACATGGCTTTGTAGTTCCCCTTCAGAGGCTGCCAGGTATCCACAGAGGAACCAGTTACCAAAGAGATCCCATCAGCCCAAACTCATGGTCATAAATACATGCCTCTCCTTGCTGTATTTTTATAAATGGTGTTGTATGTTGGAGACTGGAAGAAAGATTTGCCCTGACTTTGTGCTCCTCCAATTCTGAACTCATGCTGACACCAACATTCCCAACTGCAAGCACTGAAAGACCATTGCAATATTCCTTCTAAAGCCTGGGCATCCAATGGTATGACCAACATTGACATCTTAAAACCCACATAATTTCAAGCCTCATGAGGTTCTAAAAACTGAAGCAGATACACACATCTTCTAGGCAAATTATTTCTATCATGCAAATAACTGATATGGTTATTAAAAACTGTTTATTAAACTTTATAAAACATTGCATATTTAATAGCATGGAATTATATATTTAGCCATTTATGTTGATACTTTTTACCGAATCTAGTTATTATTTTAATAGTTCAAGTAAGATATGAGTCAGCTACAGAGCCTCTGCTCAATGCTTTAATATTTAAACATGCTGTGTGCCATTGCTCCTAGCAGGAGATAATATTTCATAAAGGAAGGTATTACTTACACTTATAGAAGCAAGAAGTTCGGTGTACAAGTCCACTATTATAGCAAAATGTACAAGTGCATAGCAATTACAATAAGCTGGTACAGGTGGATTGAAGGGAACTTCCTTTCCAGTGATCTGTATAAAGCAAAACAAATACTTGCCTTCAAGAGTGACCTGCTCCAGCCTGTTGCTCCTTAACAATCTTTACAATTACAAAAAGGGAGACAGATAATTGAAGATAATCTGCTGTCAAACTTATGTACTACCTAGTCTGAGACAGAGTTTAACTCTGGGTGTTTGTACATGTCCACAGCTGAAAAAAAAAGAGAAATTATTGTATTCCATAGAAAATTTTTGAAAATCTCTTCAGGAAATGAATAATGAAAAAACAAATTAAAAATACATTTTTTCCTTCAAATAAAAAGGAAAAAACACCCACAGCTAAAACATTCATTTCCTTCAGTTTCTTTTCCCATTTCAACTTCCCCTATGCTTTATGACTGCTAATTTGCTAATTTAAAATAGCATGTGTAGAGTTTTTAACATTGATCCAGTAGCATTAAGAGGTTCAAGTAAATTACACCCAACTGAAAGCCTGTGCATGTTCTATTTACCACCGGGATTTCCTCAGGAAGGCCAAGTCTAGGTTTGCCTGGTCCCCAGCCTGGCCCTTTGAATATGACAGAAAGCTTATTGCAGAATCCAGGTGTGGCCCAAAACGTGTTCCAAATATGAGCCAAGGGACGTAACTGAGAAAAAAAGAGTAAGTAATTTTTCACTGTTAGCAAAATAAAGATTAATAAAATATTATATTTTATTAATTTTTAACTTTCAAATAAATTATTTTTTCAAACTCTGTAAATAGAATAAATCAGAAATAGATGAGGACAGTTCAGAAAATCTGGCTTAAATAGGCAAAAGTTATATGAAGCCCTCGGTTAATTTGGTGAGGATTACAATGACTTCTGCTCAGAGGAAAAATCTCTTCCTCCATCTGTGTGTCCTGTAATCACTCCAGAGTATTTAGTGGTATATTGCATAGCTATATTTATGCTATATGATTTGTTTACAGGGATCTTGACATGACATATTCTCAATAACTAAATTACTTAGTATCTGAATGAAATGGATATAATTGTACATCCTCACACTTTCCAGCCCTGACAGACCTAGCAGCAGAATTTCTCATTCTTTGAGATTCCTCCTTGGATGAATAGTCATGAAAAGCAAATATGGACTCCACCACTTCTCATGTTTTTGCTGAGAGTTTTTTATCTAGCTTAAGTTAAACCTAGATCAATAAACCTAAGAAGCACCACACTAATTACTTTCCTTTTTTTTTTTAATATATACTTTTGTCTGTGCTTCACTGCACATTGCACTGCATATTTCAAAACAGATCTCACTCAGTCCAACACCTTATATATCACTGTTCTAATCAGTTGTTAATTTTACTGTTTTGTATTTTCATGATTACTACAAATTCTGCATGTACTCAATGCAGTGAGTGGAAATGACTGTCAGAATGAAATACTGAAGAAATTGTAGATAATATAATTGACTGGACAGCAAAGCAAGGATGGCCTCAACTGTGTCTAAGAGAGGGGTTTCTTTTGAATATGACAGAATATTGAAGATATCAGAGTCAGTGACACAAACTATAGCACCTGGAGCATGATGGGATCAAAGGAATTTACTGGATGTGTTAAGCCATATACAACTTTTGCATCTTCGGCTTCAAATGTTCCTGATGGAAGAAGAAAACAAAAGAACAACAAACAATCAAATTCAAAAGTATACATATTTTTGCCACAATGACCAAACACGACAGAGAACACCTTCTGTTACTTACCAAATATCCTGTCCCAGATAATGAGTGTGCCACCATAATTTTTGTCAATGCAGTAAGGATTTCTACCTATAATAAAAATCAATTATGAGACAAGTAATGGGATAAAGAAGAATATTAGCAACTAAGTTATGAAGGAAAGTCATAGTTTTAATTGCTTTATAGCCTAAAAATAACTTTAAAAGATAGCTAACCCATCACTCCTCATACTTCTATGAATTTTTTTTCCTTAATAGCCTTATTGCTCTCCTTCTATTCAGATTCAAACATACAAATCCAATGTGTCACACCCAAAACTTCAATGAAAAAAAAGGATTCATTTGGAGAGGAAAACCAGGTCAAAATTTATTTATAAAAACAAATTAAAAAGCAAACAAAAATTAATCCACTATCTTATACCTAAGAAAATATGTGCTAAATGCATGTAAGTGTAATTACTACACTTTTACTACATATCTCTATCCTCTATGACATATGTCTGATCCTGCACTATTAATTTCAGTGTGAGGAAACCTGCTCCTTCTATGTTTTCTAGGGAATGTATTTGTATATAAGCAGTCCTCTCACAGTTATGAGTGAAGAAACATTGGTTACGTATCCTTAAATTTGTGCAGGTAATCTGGAGCAACTGATCAGCCTCTGATCAGCTCTGGAACGATTCAGCTTAACTCCAGTCAGGATGAGAGCATTAGTTTAGATTTACAGCTGAGCAAATAAGAGCAGAGTGTCTCCCTGAGGGTTACCAGCAGTTGTGCAAATTTTAAGGACTAGATACTTGCAGCACCACCACTGTGGATACAGCAATTGTGAGGATACAATAAACATTAGTAACATCCTCTGTACATTTGAGTCTGTTTCAAATTGCTCTTCCATTCTTCTATTTTTTTTTTTTTTTAACTTATTATTTCTCTGCACTGAATGAGCTAAGGACATCTGTGAAATTCACTTCTGTTTCTCAGATGTGTTCATGGTTATTTTTCAGTATGCAGTGGAGTTATTAATACAATTTACATATGCAGTACACTCTTGAAGGCCTCTGAATACTGATGAAAAATCAATCATCATGCACTTCTGTGAAGTGAGATTTATCAATACATCACATGAAATCAAATTCCACTAAAATATTTAAAAGTGCTTCTAAAACCTAGCCATGTTTTTCACACATGCAGTGTTTGAATGCAAAAGCATGTTTGTTGATGATTCAGTAGTCAGGGAAGGATGAGATGTTTTTCTATCACTCTTCATACTTAAAAACATTGAATTTTTTTGCTCCAAGTCTTCAAATTTTTCAGGTTATCCAGACTTAATTTTTGCTCAATAATTAATCTTAAACATAAAAACGTTTACATTAAACATAAGATCTGAAAATGTTTTTTAAAATACTGTGAAATTTCCTATGGAAGAGGGACCACTTCTGAAGTAGTGGTCAAAATTAAAATCTTTCTGTAAAACTGATTTTACAATATAATTTTACTACACTGCTATTACTATACAAACAGTGACCTTGAGGAAAAAAAAAAAAAAAAACAACACATGAAGGAATAAGGGGTTCTACTTTTATCTTACCATGATGAACTCTATGATGACTGGGAGTATTGAGAATCCATTCCAGAGGCCCAAGTTTGGTGATAACCTTAAAAAATGTAATGTTTCAATGAACTTGAAAATACTGTATAAGATCAAGAAGAAGCAGAGGAATGAAAGAAGGAAAGTAAAAAGAAGATGTTTATCTGCTGGAGAACTGCATAAAAAGACAGAAGTGCTATATTCTTTTCTGAACTAGCTCACTGCACTACAGGTACAAAAATTTTCATTAAAAAATACAAGTTAAAAATTTAATTTCTTTTTGATTCACAAGCTAATTTCTTTTGATCTAGCAGTGAATTTTTTTTTTAATTGTTTTTATCATTGTTCCCTGAGAATCTTTGAAAGAACAGGCAATCATGAGCTGACACTAACATGGAACCACAAGGAAGTGATTGTCCCATTGAATTCAGCACTGATGAGGCTGTACCTTGAGTACTGTGCTCAGTTTTGGGCCTCTCACTTCAAGAAAGGACACTGAGGTGCTGGAGCGTGTCCAGAGAAGGGCAATGGAGCTGGTGAAAGGTCTAGAAAGCCTCTCCTGTGAGGAGTGACTGAGGGAACTGGGGTTGTTTAGCCTGGAGAAAATGAGGCTCAGAAGGACTTACTGCTCTCTACCTACCTCAAAGGAGGTTGTAGTGAGGTGCAGGTTCATTTCTTCTGCCATGTCCCAAATTAAAGGACAAGAGGAAACAGCTTTCAGTTGTGCCAGTGGAGGTTCACATTGGATATTAGAAAAAAAAATTCACTGGAAGACTATTTAGGCATTAGAATAAGTTGCCCAGGGAGGTGGTGGAGTCACCATCTCTGGAAAAGTTCCAAAGGCATCTGGATGTTACACTTGGGGATATGGTTTAGGAGTGATTCTGGTGATGCTGGGTTGATGGTTAGACTAGATGATCTTAAAGGTCTCTTACAACCTTGATAATTCTGTGATTCCATACAAATTGTTTCACTCATTTTTCTTATCCAGTGACACTGCTCAGGAGTCAGTGCAACTCTATAATCCCAGTTATGTAAACAT
The DNA here is from genome assembly GCA_020086605.1 of Lanius collurio. Lineage (NCBI taxonomy): Eukaryota > Metazoa > Chordata > Aves > Passeriformes > Laniidae > Lanius > Lanius collurio. Next base: position 1,471,187 of record JACBWW010000012.1, read on the forward strand.
TTCATGTCAGCAAATAGCTGGCACTGACCCAGAAACAAGTACTCCTTCCCCCTTCAGTACCTTTGACTGCTTGTTTCTTCTATCAATAACCTTCTTGTACCCTGGCACGAATGTATTAACACAACAAACCTGATTGGGGAACTGATGCAAATCAAAACTACTTTTGTTTTGTTTTGTTTTTCTTAGTTTAACTGGATCAGTTCCTGATTTTGGTCCAAGATACAGTCACAAATACATCATCACGAGTCAGAGACGTGACCAGCATAAATTCATCGTGGAGTTACAATCTAAGGCAATGAGTGAACAGTACAGAAAGGTAGCCTTGCCCTGATCATTTTAGTACCAAACCAAAAATGACAGAAAGTAGCCATTGCCAAAAACTCACTCTAGTGTTTCAAGCTTTGTCAGAAAACGCTGATGAATTAAGTTTGTATCAGCAGAGTTTATGCTAAATTAGGTACCCGCAGCTAATGTGGAACTAGAGAAAAGCCAGCACTGACATTTAAATTTAGTGCTTTGGTTAGCTCAACAGAAGTGTGTGGACACCTGAACACAGCAACCATTCTTTAATCCCAAACACAAATCTATCTGCCACAAATTGATGCAATAACTGGATGATGAAAAAGGACATCTATTCATGATATATATTGAAATGGCATCTATTCACCATGTCTGATTATGGTCATAATGTATTGAAATTAAAAGGGGGCAAGGGACATAAAAGCAGCTAAATAAAAATGCTTAGACATCAAGAAACAAGCCTAAGAATCTATATTATTTTCCTTCTAGAGAATTTTATTAGTAAATTTAATACTTACACTGCCAGAAGGAGTAATCTGTAATATAATAATAGAGATAATACTAGCAAAAAAATACATTTAGAGGGACAAACAGTCATTACTCATGAGAGCGGGTCCAATCATCTATAAAGGATTTTCATTTCTTTAAGATTTACAGAACAAAGTCCTGAAATACGGCAGTTCCATGTCTCTTTAATTTACAGTTTTGCAAGTGCAATAAAATTTAGTTTCAAAAAGCAGACTTAGGACATTCTTCAGATCTATTTAAATTGTTATGAATCAGTTAAGTATAATAAAGGAATTTTTTTTCCTTTTTTTCTTCAATAACAGCAAAAGAACATCTACTTAATTGGTTAAGTAGAGAATTTCTGTCATTAAAGGAGTATAGAAATACAAAAATTCTTCAGGTACAGAGAACTGTAATATTTGGAGTATCTTTCTCAAAATCCTGCTCACACTTGACTGGAAAAAGAGAATACTGAGACAAGTTTGTTTTGTTTCATTTAACTCAGAAACCAAGGACAACATAAGTAGGATCAGCTCTCCCTCAAAATAAGTTCAAGTCTGAAAAGACCACCTAAAGGTAAGAAACAATCCATCATTCGGGCTAGTTCCATTTTCTGCCTTTCTCAAGCAGAACATCCCACTGTTTTAAGATATGTGAGACGTGACCATTAATTTAATTTAATCTGAGCCAAATGTCTTGCAATGAACTGCAGCCCAGCACCTGAGAGAGCACTGATTTATCTAATAGACCAGAACTAACTTTGATCCAGTTCATTTTAATATATTTTTATCTCAGTATTTTTATTTTTATGAAAATAAACCAAATGTGCACTAGGACAGCAGGGAATCAGTAAGGCATAGCAGTCTTCAGTTTTAGCCTACAGGTGGATTGTACCAAAATGTCCTCAGAATGAATGCCTTCAGGTCTCAATATCCAGGTGGTTGAATTAAAATTTTAAAACTAAAATCCCTCCTTTTGAAAGTCTACATAGTACATTCTTATGCTAAAGCAGAACTTTGTGTCTTTGGACTCCCTAAGGACTCCAGGGATTTATGTAAAACTTTAAGTAAATTTTTCTAAATAATACTAGCGAAAGTATTTTCTTTGGATAATGAAACCTCTCTCATCCTTTAGAACAGTCTTTCTTTGAGTGATGACATCTAAAAATCTACTAAAATATCTTCTCTGTGGCATAATTAGTGATTGATACCTGAGCCTACTTTGATTCATTATTCAGTCAAGGTCACCTCCATTGCAAAGACATTTTAGCCCCCCTCTGATGAAAAGATCATCTGAGACAACAATTATAACCACATGACTTTAAAGCTCAGAGGGGGCACAGAACTCTGTACCTGATGAAGCAGAAATCTAGTAAATGTATGTTGACATTAGCAATCCATAAATCAATGTTTTGTCTAAAACACATCACAAATATTTTTGCACCAGACAGTCAAAACAGTACAAAGTGCTATTTCTAGACACTTCCTTTGCTATCAGTAAGTTTACTTATAGATATTTAGCACATTCCTTAAAAAAAAATCATAAAAAAATGTTGTCAAAGGAAAGGTTTTGGTGTCAAAATTTTTATAAATATTTTATAAGCATATATGCTATAAATATAATCATATATCTTTTCAAGAAACAGAAAGATAACACCAATGAAAAGCTGAATTTTGAAGGCTCTTACTGCTGCAAGAGCAGTACTACATGGCAAAGAACGTAATTCTTTTGTTTAAAGTTGCTGAATTTTTCTATATTCTGCCATCTTACCTGGGACAAAACTCCTACAAGCAGATTTTTCAGCAAAGAAAATTGTACAGGATAGTAAGACAACTTTTGCCAGACAAGATTCTGACATAGCCATGTCAGGCTGACATGAACTTACAGCAGCCATACTGAAAGAAATGAAGTTCGTAAGAACTGACTCATAACAAGATTTAATGTGGCATAGCAACAGGCCTTGTTCAAAAGAATACCCAGAGAGAGAGAAGGCAGGGGCAGCTGTTCCACCTACCCACCCTACCTTTCATCTGTCAGTCTATCCTCATTTTATTATGTCCAGATATTTTCCTTGGAGAACGGCAATTTCAAAGGAGCTCATAAGCATTCTTTGTAGCTGTAACCTGGCTTTCACTGCAGTTGCCAAAGCACATAGACCACTAAGTTTCAGACATTGAAGACAGAAAAACATTTTCAGTTTACAGTATCATTGTATTCAAATTGGCTTATTAGAGTAAGAGCTTTCACAATGTTCACATACCAGGAAAAAAAAACCAAAACAACTTTTTAAAGAACACCAAATAAATGTCATAAGATCAGCTTAGTTTTTGATGCTTGTATTTAGGATTGTCATTTAAAAAAATCCTGCTACTCTAATTTTTGCATCTCACCTTTTTACAGTAAAGTATTCTAAAAAGTAAAAAAACAATAGTTGAAATGTCATTGTTCAGTAACTCTACCACCAGTACCTCAAACCTTATTTCATGTTACTCAAAAGAAAAAAGTCTGCTTGTGAATATAAAATATTCTTACTCTATATATCATCACCTTGCAGTGAAAGCTGAAATATCCCAACTGTAGTCCAATGATAACCTTATCTGTATTTTGACCAATATGACTGGGGGTTTACCTTTTTGTTTGTTTCCCTGATACAGATACCTACTGTTCTAAATCAACTCCTGTCTCAGATTTTTCCTTTCTCAATTAACACATCATGTGCATCTAAACTCCCATGCCAGTGACCCACAGATGAACTGCAGCATTCCAAAAAACCTCTTTTCCTGTTTCCTTTATTTTTTTACCATCCCATTGCCACAAAAATAATTTTTCATTTGTCAAAATCCTTACAAATGGACTCAGTAGACTACCCGCAAATCAGGTATGTAGGCATCTTATATATATCAGGTATAAAAGTTTTGTCCACAAAACATCTTGTTTCCTTCTTTTCTTTAAAAACCAACATATTTCTTCTGTTGTAGTTGGGTATGACTAAACAATAATAATAACTGACAATAATTGAAGCAACTCCAAAAGCAGTGTAATAAATAAGGCATGCTTAGAAATACTTTCCATACATTACTGAATAAAATATCCTGGAATTGAAATCTTCAAGTATAATGAGGACTAAATGTTTTTTTTTCTACAACAGTAGTTCTTAAATAAAGATGTTTCCTTTGTGACAGCAATCCCTCGCCTAAAGGAAAAGAACATTATGCAATATCTCTTGTGGCATGTAAGCACCTCCATTTGTGGTCTCAGAGTTTGTCAGCACCAAGGGAAATCTTTATTGCCTGGTACCTGCATCCCTTCAATGTAGTTCTTGTTTAAGTAATGAGAAAAAATCGTAACATAAAATCCAAGGGAAACTTTACATCTTGTGTAACAACTCCTCCTGTCACCACTACCACATGAATCTTTACTCAGCCCCGTTTCAACGTGAACGCCAGGAAGGAATGTCAACTGAGTAAAGCAGGCAACCTTACAGTAAAACCATTCGCATATAAAAGGTTCTGGGTTGTTTTTTTTTTCCTTTGAGCATAAGGAAAGCTGTTTGTAGCACAGCATTACTTTCAATATCATAGTGTTACTGATCTGCAGGACAGGAGAGGTTAAATTCATCCCTGGAGCATCACTAAGGAGCACTCTGAACTTAACTTTGGGCTTTCTGTTAGACTAGTTGGTAGTAAAACACATATTACAAGTCATTTCCTCATCAAAATCAAGATAAGATCCTTATTCCTGGTATATAAATCTATATTTCAGACAGTCTGGTGGGGAAATTTAAAAATATGAGCTTAATTACATTCCCCAGTAGAGCTGCTGTGTTAATTCAGGACAACACACCCATGTATTTATACAGATGGCTCTGGTGATCAGATTTGCCATGTAAAATCTCTGCAGGGAAGCTGAGGAAAGGCAGAACTCCTAGGATTTGTGCTCGTCTGCCAGTTTCACACTTTGAAATCCTTGGCAAAGTCTGATTTATACACCGCCAACTGTTTTCCTATCTGATTAGGCAGTTTTCTACTCCAGTAAGCATGTAAAATGGATATAGCTGACTTTCCACACTGAGGAGCGAAAAAACAATATTTATAGTTTAGAAATAAAACAAGTGAGAGGAATCAGGCCTGTTGGGATCATAAAGAATTTCATAGAGGGTGAATTTCTGATAAACCTGGATTGTAGGAATGGGAGGTGAAAGCCTAGTTTAAACGGACAGTCTGGTTTAGGGCATATTTATATAATAAACATGCAGACTTAAGAAATGTGTTTACAATAAATTATCTTGTAGGCAAGCTTTTGTCACTTTTCATTGTTATACATCTCAACTACAAGGTAAGGTTCGAATCAAATCAGCATCTTACATGAATATCTAAGTTAACAATTTTGATAAGTGGATGCAAATTTTTTTTTTTCTTTATAGGTGCAATTAAGCCTTGTGGGAAAGGTGAGCACATATAGGAAGTTTCAATCAATTTTTCCACTAAAAATGAAAAATCGTACATTAAGTGATTGGTTTAATTGCAGCATTACAAATAGCAGAGTATGGAGCAAGTCACACTTCCAGTCATATATCAAGTTAAGCATTTTAAACAAACTCCAGGAGAAAAATTGCTATACAATTTCGGTATTTTTCAGCAGCCTGACAAATACATTCTGGCAATGGCAGGAAAAAAACCCAGAAAGTCATAAATCAGAATGCCAGTCCCGAAATAAACTAAAATATAGTCAATTGAGGCTCTTCATCTTCCTTTTTACCACAGATCAAAAAATATTCAGCAGTCTATACTTTGTGATTTTAACAAAGAAGGGTCTTTCAAATTTTCTGCTGGCTTAGAACTATAACTAATTTAAATAGATTCTCAGTGAGTACAAGCTTTGATAAAAAATTCAAGAGCATTACAAGTAATATGTTAAGATGGACAAAGAGATTTTTCTTTTTTACAAAGAGCAGTTATCTCTAACATCATTAATGTGGTATCCTATAATTATTATATTAAATTTCTGAAATGACTTGTTTAGATTCTTTTCCAGGATGCAGAATATACTGAAATGTGTTACATCTTTATCTTAGTAATTCTCCAGGAACACAATAGACAGAAGTGACCTAAATAAATTTCTTTACGTATCTTTAGTTTTAAGGTTTCTGCAATCAGGTTAGTAATAGTCAGGTCCACTACTGCTGAAGTAAACACTTCACAGCTGTCATTTGCAAAGAAGAGCCTTTGGTGCAAGGACCAGAAGCCATCACTCAAGGATTTAACTAACAGGATCCAAATTGAGGTTCTTGATTATGTTCTTATCCCATAAACTTTTTATTTCTGTCCCCACTAGTGACCCAGCTTCAACAGGGATAGGGGAGGATTCTTCTGCCTGGATTGTTGCCTATCAAATACAACTAATATAATCCTATTGTCATGGAGCAGCCACTTTTCAATGAAAAAGATCATGGCTCCTGAGCTGCATGTTGAATTCAGAGCTACTGGGTGCACAGTACAGTTAAAATAGGAGCTCACACACACAGTTAAAATAGTGTTCTCATCCTCATGCTACTAAGGTGTGGCACTGGCATTCTTAATCATCACTGAGCTTTTAGGTGCCACAGAAGGCACTCCAAACTTCATCCCACTATGTTTTTCCTGATTATACTCTGTTCAAGTGCAGTCTACCCTTAGCAGGACAGGAATAGTATTCTCTCCTATGAATGTTTTATTTTCTCTCTCTTTTGTTATTCTTTTTATTTAAAACAAAAAGCAGAGTTATATGCCTTATATATCTAGAAAGACAATACTTTTCTCCCCTCCTGGGGGAAGTGAAACATGGAAGATTGGAACATATTTTACAGTTATTGCCAGTATTTGTGTTTAATGATAGCATTGTCAGCTTTGGTTTTCTCTGTGTTCTGGCAAGTGCAATGATGACAAGACTTTCATCCTGCAGGCTGGTCAGAAAATCTAATAAGCCATTTTGGCAGACAGGCTGGATTGAAGCAGGGAGATCTCTTTGTTTTTTGGAATCATGCTTAAGTTTTAATGTCTATTATGTATACATAGCCTATCCGGACCTACGAAGTCACTGTCTGCATTAAAGAAATTATGTTTATACTCCTGTGTTTTTGAATTTGTTTTCTTTCTCTCCAGAGTAAATGTCTGATTTCAGAGTTTGCAGCAGAAAAATAATGAATTAATGAATGATAAAAGCATCAGTAATCCAGAATGTGGCTTTCTTTTGTTAACAAAACTTTCTTTAAAAAGAACTTTCTTTTGCAAACTATATTTGGTTCTTTAGGTAAATCAGCAAATAATTGGTTCCCCATTGTTTTTAAAATAATTTCTTGGATCTTTGTAACAGTAAGAAAGTATGCAGTAGGCTGTTGGATGATGTCATCTGTTTCTAGGAATTCCAGTAAATCATCTTGTCACTGAATGCTGACAGACGCAATCTTGAACATCAGACTGGGAGAATGGCTGTCATCACCTCTAATTACCTTCATCCCTTTGATGACTTCTAGCAAAAGGGATGAATGGTAAATTTCCTCTGAATGGTAAGTTTCTGATTCCTTGTGACCTGACAAGGACAGATGTGTGTGTTTCTAATTTGAAAGGGAACATCAGACAGAACTGTGTCTATTTTTGGCTAATGAGGCTGAATAAAATGAAATAAGTGCATTATTTCATTAAATGAACCAATGCACTAGAATGAAGAAAAATAAAGGTTTTCTTGGCATATGGTATTTGAATTCAAAGTGACCTTCCAGAAACAAATTAAAGAGATACTGTAGTTTCACAATTCTACTCAATACGTTGGATTATTACTGATTTTACCTTTTACTGATAATTTTTAGATTTAAAAAAAAAAATCAACAAACTCCAACAAACCAAAACAACATCAGCAGTAAAGCAAAAGCCAAACAACATTTCTCATCCTGGCCAGAAAATCAAATCAATCTACCATACTCTGTTTCCACTGTGATCGATTCGATACTACTTGTACATCATCATTTTGTCAAAACTTCCACACATTAAATTTGACTTACATCTTACTGACTTTATAGGAAATACCCACAGTATAGAAAACTAAGAATAAATATATGACTTTGTAAACCAGGCCTAGAGGTATTTTACCTCCTGTCAGAGACTGAAATATTATAGTTTATGACTTAAACATTTTTATGAAGGACTTGAAAAACTGTTTTACCAAAGCTGCAGAGAAGGCTACCACACCCTGAATGGGGCTCCGAGAGGCTCTGGACTGCTCGCTGATGAAGATAAGATAAAGTAACAGCTCAGGGCTGGGGACATTCACAGAGCACAAACTTAACACCTCAAGGGTTGCAGATCAGGGCTATCAGCTGCCAGGCTGGTACTGACCCTCGCACCAAAGGGTGGGGGGAGGAGAGGCTTTGGGTGTGTGTTGGAAAAGCCTCTGGTCAGAGGCAGTGAACACCCATCCACCACAGTGCAGAGGAGCCCAGCTGAGGGGCCCCTTCACCCAGAGAAGAAGCCGCATCCACGTGAAGGACAGAAGGGTGACATGGCCCATCTTATTTTCTCTTCCTTTCTCTTTGTCTCTTTTACTATGAAATAAAATATATCAATTCTTTGGCACCAACATCTGTCCTTGTTTGGTTTTAATCTCGTTTTTGTGTATGTTTTGAACATTCTAAGTTCTTTCCTGAGAAAAAACACAAGTGCATGACATAAGTCACAAAGTTGTGTTTTCACTCTAGCATACACACAGAGACTTAGTTTTCTTTGCTCTTCTGGGTTTAAACCAGATTGCTAGAGTTCCCAACAAAGCATCTCCTTTTTTATTTGCTAACTATTGAATACTTTAGCTTTTTTACCAAAACCTTCCTTAAATTCCACAAATCAATCACAAGAATAAAACTATCTTCTTTCCAAGACAAACACTAAAAAAGTAACAGTAAAGTAAGTTTTTTATTAGTCAAGTAAGTTTTTATTAGCATCCCGGGGGTTTATTTTTCTCTTTTTTGCTGTTTCCTTTCTTCTTTCCTTCTATTCATGAATTCTTTGTTAAAATGCTTTTTTAATTCAAAATTTTATTTATTGATCAAATTTACTTTTCAGTTTTGAGAAGTGGATTAAAAAACTACTGCAAGTTCTTGAAATAGATGTTGTAACATTTTTTTTACTCTTGAAAGCCCTCTTGCTTATTTAAATGAGACTTCAGCATACAATGTGGAGAAAATAGGTCCAAGTAAATTGAAAAATAAAATTTGCAAAGAAATAGACCAAACCCAATTGCTGGAACCCGGAAATTAATAACTGAATATTTTATGTATTGTATCACGCTGTCACTTATTTATCACAGCGTCCTAATTATGATTCTTTCATCCAATTCATTCACTATCCAACAGATTTTTGTCTCAAACAGCTTCTGCTTAAAAAGACAACAATACCCTCTACAGTTTCAAGAATAACTTTCATTATTGACATGGTAATCACAGGTGTACTGCTACTTAGAAGAACTTATGTCTATTTTTATGTATTTTCCTTAATTTTACCAGGTTCTTCAATCTGCTTGTTTAATCTCCTTATTGGAAAATAAAGCCAAAATGAAACAGATCTTTTCTGAATCTGGCCATCTTCCAAGGTATGAGCTGATTGATACAAGAACTTAAGGGCTGGGCCACAAGAACTCACCTGAATTCAGGGAGCCGGATGGGCTGTGCAGGGCATGTAAGCATTGGGACTTTACAATTTCTCTCTTTCAAAGCTTTTCATTAAAGAAAAGTGAGCAGAAGCCAAAGGTAAAAAAAGAAATTGACAAAAACTTAGACCAGTACACACTGTGCATAAGTACAAAATATTGTTTTGACAAATACTATACACTTCCTCAGCAAATTTCAGTTTTACTAATAGGTCTTTTCCGACAAAAAAAAAAAAAAAAGTGTTTTTCCTTATAGCTGTAGCAATTTCATGCCTCTCTTTCCAGTCTGCATGAGGTGTTGCTAAATTTATTCCCACTCCTCACCTGTTTTCACCCATGCTACTCCTGGTTAATAGTTGTGGCTCACCTTTTTCTGTTCCGAGTTGGATGAGGTAGAAAGACTTACACAAGGTGAAAAGAGATGCCTTAAAAAACCTGACCTCTGTGAGTATGGTAAAGAGCAGATCATATTCTTTCCTTAAATTAGAAAATTAAACAGAAAGCAATACATGTCAAAGATCAAACAGGCAAGGAATAATCTGCTGCTGCAATTACTACCATCAGGGATTGGATCAGTTGATACTTTCTAAATACAGTTTGACATCTCATAAAAATTACAGCTAAACCAACAGAAAGTAATTTCTGTTTTTCACAGGTGTCTATCAGGTTATAAACACACCTAACTTATTGGTTGTAATAAATGTATAATGGAAGGATATAGTTTAATATAAGCCATAGACCTTCTGAATCACCTGCGAAAATAAACTGAAATGGAGTATTTCTGTCTGTCAGTAAGAGTCCTGAAACATTTTGCGGCTTTTGAAAAATTAGATTTTAGTGGCCTTTGACTGAAGTATTTTTTTTTTACTTCCCTTATGATGTAGAGGAGAATGGTCTGTCTAGTCATAGAAGCATTTCTCCCAGATTATTTAAGAGCAGATCTGAGTCTTTCAATTGACCTAAACAGTATTGGATAGAACTAAAAATTGTTTTTTCTTGATTTATTGAGATCACAGACTAATATAATCATTTAGGTTGAAAAAGAACTTTAAGATCATCAAGTCTAACAGTTTACCCAGCACTGCCAAATGTTTTCCTCAGGGTTTTTTGGGGGGTTGATTTTTTTTTTCATTTTTCATTTAAATAAATTATTAGGAGTTTATTTCAATTTTTGGTGATACTCAGAGATTTTTTTTTTAAATTCATGAAAACATTCTGATATAATTTCAGATTGCCATGTACATGGTGCAACAATCATAGAATCATTAAGTTTGGAAAAGACGTACAAGACCATCAACTCCTCTCTTTGACTAAACACCATCATATTACTAAACAATAGCACTAAGAGTCATGTCCAGTCATTTCCTGAACACTTCCAAGGATGGTGACTCCACCACTTCCCCGGGAAGCCCATTCCAATCCTTAACCACACTTCCAATTAATAGATTTTTCATGATGTTCAACCTGAGCCTCCTCTAGCACAGCTAGAGGCCATTTCCTCTAGTTCTGTCACTGGCTGCCCAGGAGCAGAAAACGGCCCCCACCCGGCTGCAGCCTCCTTTCCGGCAGCTGTAGAGAGCCATAAGCTCTCTCGTAAGTCTTTTTTTCCTTCCAGGGAAAACAGCCCCAGCTCCTTCAGCTGCTCCTCACAGGACTCGTGCTCCTTCCCCAGCTCCATTGTCTTTTTCTGGACTCGCTCCAACACCTCAATGTGCTCCTTGCAGTGAGTGGTCCAGAACTGGACACAGGATCCACAGTGATACAGTCCCACCAGTGCTGAGTACAGGCAGACAATCACCACCCTGGTCCTGCTGGCCACTCTATTGCTAATACAGGCCAGGATGTTATTGGCCTTCTTGGCCACCTGGGCACACTGACAGCTCATGTTCAGCTGCTGACAACCAGCACCTCCATATTCTTCTCTGCTTGGCTGCTTTCCAGCTACTCTTCCCCCAACCTGTAGCCCTCCAAGGGGCTCTTGTGCTCAAAATGCAGCACCTGACACTCGGCTTTGAACTTCCTATCTCTGGCCCATTGATCCAGAATGAACAGAAGTAGTGAAAAAACACAAGTGCATAACATAAGTCACAAAGTTGTGTTTTCACTCTAGCATACACACACTTTATTAATTTCAGACATGCCTTTCCTGTATCAATAGTCCATTCTAATATTAAATAATAGTAAAAGAAGCCAGCACCACAATAACAATATCATTTATATGTAACATTTATAGTGCTTAAAATGCTGTACTATTCTACAAAAAATGACAAAAACTAATGCATGCCAAGTATGTAGGAAATACAGAAGTCTAAATGAGGTAGAACGAATGTGTAGTTTTGATCTTTATGATACTGTAGTCACAAGAATATACGAGTCATTTGAGTTAAAATAAAATAGACCACGTCTGACCTCCTGGTAATAAAGCTGGACAAAAACTGGCACAACAAATAATGAGACAGGTCAAAGTCATAACACAGGAAACATCTCTTAACATTGTTTGAAACAACACTGGACACACATAAAATTTAAGTATAGGAAAATATCAGGGATTGTATCTGGCTATAAACTTTTGCTCTAGGCTGAAACACAACATAGAAAGTTTCAGCACAGCATGATCATTCTTTTGCAGTTACTGAATTCAATTTAAATTACTCAGAACAAAACATCTTCCCTCAGAAACTTTCATGTACTTAAATTCTTTCCTGTTACTTAAATATCACCTTTTTTCTTCTATAAAACAATAAATTCTGCACGTGCTTTCCCAAACTTTTCAGTCCTATGTAAAAATAAATAAAAATCAATTGTTGAAGAAAAGAGATTTTTTTTCCCTGCATATTACTAGATTTTATTTTTCTTAAAGAGAAAGATGTGCAATCAAAAGTTGTCAAGTGACCATTTCCAAACATCTTCAACTAGTCAATGTGGGGTCAAATTGTATCTCAGGAAACTGATACTGACGAAAAGCAATAGAAATCAAAGGAAAATAAAGTTTCTTATTAATTGCTCTTGCATTTTAGAAGCAAACTATTATATTACTATTATACTACACTGGCAGAATGGAAATAATGAAGTGTATCTCCTGCAGATCCCTAATGACATGTAACAGCACCCTCCATGGGCTCCCAGAGGACATCAGAGCTGCTAGGAGATGATAAATATCTGCTCTCAGAGTAAGGGCTAGCAGCAGTTACTGAGATAGGATACTGTTTGCTATAGAATCCCAGGCTGCAGCTCTGAACAAACTTTGTATGTAAGGATGAAAACAGAGACTTGCAGAAAGGATTTTCATACTAATATAAACTGTGTCAGATAATAAGAATCATTAAAATTCAGAAAAGGACTGTCAGGAAAAAAAAAAAAAGGATCTGCAATAGCTTTAAATAGTTAAATTGTACTAGTAGTTGCAAAGAAAACCCATTATAATGGTGAAGTATCATATTAATTTCACCAAAAATATAGGGTGACATAAACCTGCATGGCTGATACCACTTCCCTTCCTTTCCTTATTTTTTCCTGTCAATCCCTTGCCCTTGAGAGCAGGAAATCTGCTAATACATGGTGTAACCCCATTTCTATTTCGACATAATTTTTGACCTTAGAGCATGACTTCAACATATTTCAACTGATTTCAGCTGTGCTATAAAATCAACAACATCAACATTAAGAATAATTTCCCTTGTAAGCAAAGTTCTTTGAGTGCATCAACTGGATCAATACAAAACATCCATTGTTTTCCTACTGGCACAATACTTTAATAGTAAGGAGTTGTCTCGATATGAGATAAATTAGGAGGAAACGTCTTGAGATGAAGATGTCCTCTAATGGAAAGTAGGTTTTGGCAGCCCCGCCCCCCACAGCTAGATCCCTCTGCTGGCCTGTTAGCAGAGGCAAGAAATTTTTACCAGGATTGTGGACTCTTCTTCTTCTTCTTCTTCTTCTGGAATGGTTCAGCTTTGCTCCGGTCTGAAACACCAGAACATTGCCAGGAGCCCCCATGCCACAGCCCAAAAGGGAGGCCCTAGGGTGCCACACTCCAGCTCCAGAGGACCTCGGGAGAAGTGGAGCAGGACTCTAAAAACCCACCATCCTTCTCCACAACTTGAAGGTTTATTATCTAACACTATTCATGGTTTTTTTTTCCCTTGTGCCTGTATGCACTCTGCTTGCTAAATGAAAAAGTTTTTTTCACTCTCCTCCAAGAAATTCCTTTTGAACCTGTGGGGGAGGGGCTGCCAAAACATGCCTTCCATTAGAGGATACGTTCATCTCAGGATGTTCCCTCCTAATTTGTCTCAAACTGAGACAAAAATTTGGCTTATCTTTTCACTGAGACTGAAATTCATTCTTGTTTAGACTAGTGTCTAAACTTGGCACATTGCACATATGCTATGGAAATTCCTTTTAAGCTCTATGAAGGATTTAGTACTTTAGAGTGATGTAGGCAATTCATAAGCCTCTGAAATTCACTTTAGAAACTTAAGACGCACACTGTGGCACCAATGCTGAGTCTCATTGAGTTACTGCTACACAGCAGAATGTTAGAAACCTCTCAGCCAAGGAAGAGATGGCTTCAAACCCTGGAGAAGACATAGATGAGGCATACCATCATTTGTTTAGTGGCAAAACACACTAAAACTAGTTTGTGGAGCCTAGAGTATGGTCAAAGAAAATTTGCTACCATATGACTCCTAGTGTTCATTTGGTACCGTTTCAAAGAGTGCTTGAATTTGTTCAAAATATTTTAAAAAGCTGAAGTGTGTACTGCTTAACTTTATGCCACTGCCGGTGCTGTGTGTGACATTCTATGTAAGCCTTCCCTATTCGTGTGGGGCTGCAGAGCATCAGACGTGTGTTAATGATTTGAGAAACGTGTCCCACAGAAACAAAACAGCCTCAATCAAAGTTTTCTCTGGGTTAGGTTTAGAGTATGGGTTGGGTTAGGGGTTAGTTTTAGGATTAGGGGTTACAGTTAGGGTTAGGGATAGGTTTAGGATTGGGTTAGGGTTTAGGTTAGGGTTAGCATTAAGGTTAGGGTGTTGGTTATGGTTTTGGTTAGGGTTAGGGTTAAGGTTTAGGGTTAGTTTTAGCATTAGTGTTACAGTTGGGTTAGGATTAACATTAGGATGTACGGTTGCATGTTACGGTTAGATTTACGGTTAGGTCTATGGTTTGGTTAGGGTTAGGGTTAGGTTTAGGGTTAGTTCAATGATTTGGTTTGGGTTAGGTTTGGGGGTAGGTGTAGGGTTAGATTTAAGGTCAGGGTTAGGGGTTCGGGTTAAGGTTAGGGATATGGGTAGGGACAGGTGTAGGGTTAGGGTTTACGTTTGGGTTAGGATTTAAGGTGGAGGTAATTTTACTTTTACAGTTAGGGTTAGGGTTTGGGTTTAGGGATAGGCTTATGGTTTGGGTTAGCGTGTTTTGGGGTAGTGTTAGGTGTTAGGCGTAGGTTTAGGATTAGGTTTAGGGTTAGAGTTTGGTTACTGTAAGAGTTTTGGTATTACAGTTAGGCTTAGTGTTACGGTTAGGTATAGGGTTTAGGTTTAGGGATAGAGGTTAGGGTTATTGTTAGGGTGTTAGAATTAGGATTAGGTTTAGGGTTTTCAGGAACTACATAGAAAAATTAAAAGAAAAGTCTTCAATTTATAGAATATGATCACCTTAAATAGCAAATCAAGAAAATAAAATTACTTTCCCAAAGATCTGTTCTATATATTGCATCATGGAATTAGAGAGGGAAGGCTTCTGTCTGGTCTGTATAATCAAAGGAGTGTCATGGAAATAATTAGCTTGCATCCCACTTGGTGCTCCTGAGAAACATGCTGCTGAGTCATAACCTAAAATACCTTTCAATATCTCTATTGTAATGTAAGGAAGGAGACAAAAGCCACTGAAGTACCTGAGAACTGTGGGAAACTTGCTAATTACAGTGTCCTATTAACTGTATATGTGTTTTTACTAGATATGGTATAGATATGATAAATGCATTCACGAAATAGAAATTAAGTGTGTATTCATATACAAATAGCCATCAGATTATCAGAGAGCATTTTTCATCTGAGAATTACCTGCACTAAGAAAGAAGTAATATCTGACTTTAGTTGCAACTCTGAATGATCTTTAAGAAGCACCAGCTTTTGGTTATTTTCCCTAAAATATTTATCTTAAAAATGAAATCAGTTTCAGTATCTGCCAGAAATGTTTAATAAGTTGCAAGACAGGAAAATATACTATTAAAATAGAAAAAAGTTTTGATTCCTTACAGTTACTTATTTTTTTCCAAATCTAATTGGGACCAACTGGCCTCATTGCTTCTTATAAACTTAGCAATATATATTCAGAAAAAGGAATAAAAATGAACAGATGTTTCTCCTTACAGAAGTCAGACAAAGATTTTTCTTACACAATAAATCAGCTGCTAGTGGATTTCCAGGACACTGCTCCAGGCTAACTCTTTAGGTATGGCTTAAAAACCTGGTTTACCTCTGTATGTATCCAAAACTGGTAAAGTAGATTAAACTGTAAATGAACAGCAAACACCGAAGGGGGAATGAAAAGAGCCATGGGCAAGTTGAACATCTGAAAAATGAGAAGGAAAACATACATTAGATATATAATTCTAAACTCATGATGATATAATGATGTACTATCAGGAGCTCAAAGCCCTGCAAAGTATACTTGCTTCTTCTTATACATCCATAATGCAGATATTACATAGTATACATAGATAGTGATTATTATGTTACCTCTAGATGTGCTATAGCAAATGAGACATAAATTGATCCAAAAGTGATTTTCCAAAAGCCAAACTGAGCAAGTTGAAAATTCAAGAAAAGAATTCATAAATTTTGACATTAGATGCTTATGCTATGTACTATATGGAGCAGATAGCAACATATCCTTGACATGAAGGGCTCACATATAGGGAAGAATGATCACAGATTAAGCAAGGTGTGAATTTATAACACTATAACTTTTCCATCCAAACCCCCTACTTAAGTATCATGAGGGTAGGACAGCTTACTTGGCTCTCCAAGTTAATTGCAATTCTCACCCTTTCTCATGGCATCTCCCATAAAGTCCCAATATATTGCTGAGCCCTAAAAACATGCTAGCATGAAAACAGTATCGGAAAACTGCTTACTTGGGAAACTCAAGTATCTTAGATACGGAATAAAGTCCTAGGAATTTCACAATTAATTGCTCAACTAGCTGAGCAATAGAATAAAACTTCCAAGAACTTCATAGTTTAACAATCAGTCTGCTTTCTTCAGAAAAAGGCTTATCTTTTTCTTTTCCCTTTTACCTGTCATTTTTTTCTATCACCTGCATTGTAAAGTTAATACTTCTCTAAAATACAGAGATTTTTCCTAAACCACACAGTAGCAGAGGTATTTTCAAAAGTTTAAATCTCTTTAGCACTCAGGGAATATCTGTGTGGCAGGAAACAGCTCCCTGTGAAGAACAGGAAAATTAGCAAAATCCATTTCCAAATTACTATTGTCCTTTTCACAAAAATCAAATTTTTGAACATCCAAGAAAGCAGTCTGATATCCATGGCAAGCCTCCTGGACCAGGAATTCCTTTAGTGAGGGTCTGGACATAGCATTTAAAACCGGTATTCTCTCAGTTTTAGTCTAAAGGCCTGCCCAATAGATTAGAGGTCACACTGGGGGCTGTGAAACAACTGCACCTCCACCCCAGTGATGTGACTGATACTCTCAAGAAAGTCACCACAGACATACCCCACTGCGACAAAGCAAGGGAGGACTAAAACCCTGCAATATCAGCTTCGTCTGCTGGCTTCAACACCAGACAATGTATGAAACACTAGGACAAAACCCTGAAGCCACTGCAGTATCACCTGGCAGGGCTGGGTCAGCTGGGATTTCAAAATCTACCCTCGAAGGCTTCACGGATCTCAGCTGCTCCACAAATTACATATGTGCGGTGTTTCTGTTTCTGTCTCAGAAGTTACTTTCCAAGAAGTAAAAGAATTAAAAGTTAGTAGAAGAGTACTGAGTTTCTGTCTAATGGCATGATAACAGCAGGACTTTTTAAAAAAAGGAATGGAGAGGAAATTGATTAAAAAAAAAAAAACAAAAACCAAACCAGATGGTTTTCAGGTTATTCATGAAAGTGGTTACAGGATTGAAAGCAGGATTAAAAATTGTATTTCCCTAAAAGTATCAGAGGCAATTTGGTGGTATTCACAGATGACTCAAGGGGGAAAGAAGGATCATCTTCATATTTATTTCCTAACTTACTTTTCACAAGACTACTAGGATTTCCCTGCTAAGTGGTGGGATGAAGGAAATTTTATATAAATCTACAGGTAACTTTGAGACTGTCAAAGGAGAATGTTTTACTAACTGCCTCATATTTTCTTGCAATGTAAGCTTTATTTCACACATTAAGGATTTTAAAGATTATTTACAGAAGTGGAACTCATAGGGAGAAATGAAAACTTCTCCCATATCATGATCTGACTTTTCCTATTTGCGGCTCCACTAAAACAGGAAGATCTATCTCAGGAAAAAGAAAAAAAAATATTAGTTTTTCACTGGAAATGCCAATTCAACAAACCAAAAGATTTCATGGCAATGTACCAGCTTTCCTAAATTTGTAGAGGAAAAGTCTTCCTGGCTCCAGAATAGAATTTCTGGTCAAAACTGCATGAAAACTTTTATCAGGCTGCCAGATCTTTTCTCACGTGTGGATTCAGCAGCAGGGATTGACAAAGTGCTACAACAGCTGATGGGAAAAGCACCCAGAGAGGGGCTGGAGAGGCATTTGCATCTGGGGCTGCGGCACTACAGCTGCTTGCCCTCACACCAAAGGCACTGCCCCTTTGGAAGGTCCACTACCCACTCTCCCATGTGGGCATTTCTACCTTTCTGCCTCCCATTTGTAAGTAAAAGCTGATAAACACTTCCACAACACAAAGGGAGCGCATTGAAACTCCCGAGCCTCAGCAAGAGCGCTGAGTCTCCGTGCTGGGTCTCTGGGGCCACCTGCCGATGCGGCCGCGGAGGGTCTGTGGGGCGTGGGGGCTGCAGGACAGCTGCCGACAGCAAGTTCCTGTGGGCATGGACTCGTGGGAGGGCTCTCCGGGAGTTAAAGGCAAGGATAAAAAAACAAAACAAAACAAAAACAAACAAACAAACCAAAAAAACCCCAAAAAACAAAAAACAAAAAAACCAAAAAAGCCAACACATTTTTTACAGATCCCAGACCTAGCAGGCTCCTCAGTAGACAAGAAGTGGCTGACTGTGCTGAAAACTGTGTTACCTACTCCCTTTCCAGACTTATATGTAGATGCTTCCACTGCTTTCATAACAAGGCATAGTTCAACCCTTTATCTAAATGTAGTCTAAAGCTATCAAATTATTATGGATCTAATATTTGCAATTAAATCCTACCCCTAGAGGAAAGCTGAGAATGGTACTCAAAGCATTAAATCATGGCTTTTCAAAGTGTATGTGCAAATCTCTCACAACTGCCCTTCGACTGTTTCAGCACTTTTATATTAATTTATATAGCATTATCTTGCATTAGCTTGCTGTTTTCTTCTTAAAAAATTAATATACTCTTTTTTTTGGACAGATTTTTCCCACCAAATGGGCCTCAACACTATCTCTTAGTCTTCACAGCAGATCTGCTCCTCTACGGCCACTCCAGTGGAGAAACAGAAAGGCTGTGTATGTAAACTACATGAAGCACTATACATTTGGTTCCAAAATCAGGAGTACATCTCACACCACTGATTGTCAAGCATGTTTTTCTATTCTCTTTCATTTCATATCTTTTCAATCATAGATTAGCATGCTGATTTATCTTACAGTGTTTAACTTAAAACACAACAGAGCTGGCAGCAGAACAGTTCCGTAATCCCACGCCATTCAGCACAAGTTTTTCACAGTCTCCACAAACTTGGATGTCAAACTGCATTCAACAGTACAGTATACATTCAACAACATCAGATCACTCTCACAGATTAATTAAGGATTTCACTGAGTTTCAGCTTCAAGGCAGATCCATCCATGGTTCTGAACAAGTCTGTGTCCAAAAAAACAGCAGTTCTGTAAGAATTAGCAAGAATTGTGATCATGCACAGTAAGGTGTTGCAGAAAGAAAACCAGTGTAGGTCTGAAAAGTTCAGGGAGGAGGCAAAACAGGCATACACTAATGATATGTTTTGGCTAGTACCAAATATTTGGTGAAAAAAAACTGGCACTCAAAAGTACCATATATTCCTAGATTCATTTCCCTTTGCACAAAGCAAATGAATTTTAAACATATGTATATTATTTGCCAAGTGATACCAGTGTGGTCCTGAGGATGGTCTTTGGAATCCAAGGTGGCCAGACATCTTGGTCTTTGGAATATTTTATGCTCTCTGAGGTGTCATCCTAAAAACCATGCCAGCAGACAAAGTGCTCATGCACACACCCATATGTACTCACAGGCTTTTTGTCTTTTAAATTATTGTTTTTGTTAAGCGTTTGCACATATGGTCCCAATGGGTAAATGGGCAAAGGTTAAATCTTTAACACAGCAGTATTTACAGAGGAAGCAGAGTTGTCACAGACAGACATCCCTTCCGCTATTGCTCATTACAGTAATTTAAATTCTAGGCAATTCTGCTAAAATCAGACAATTACTTTCTTAATAGAAACACAGCAAGAATTTATATAGAAGACATTAAGAAAAATATCTAAGAAATAGTACTGATTCATGACTTTCAGAAGAAAATTTCTCTGGAACCTAGCACTTTAACTAATTTAATGTCACATGCTTCAAACAGTTATCAACTAGAGGCTAAATCCATGTTCAGTTACATAAATTTACTAAAGTTAATGGAGTTACACTGGATTTGCATGTGTGAGCATACTCTCTTGACTTTGAGTCATTCATTCACAGGATGTAGACATTGTCAGAGGACTGTCGGTTTCCTTCACCACCTATATTAAACCTCCTTGGAGAATATATATAATTATATAAATATATGTGCGTATTTAAGTATGTAAATACATTTAATATTCATTTTGAACTCTAATTCTGAAAATTAGATTTTGAAGGCATTCTTTTTGAATAACATACAACAAGAAAAACTACAATCTGAGTGAAAAAAGTCAAAAGAGAACATGAGGGCTCACCTGAGGAAATCAGCAGTCACCTTGGGTACAAAACTAAACCCTAAATATTATGTTACATTTATGAATGCATTTGGATTTTTAAAATTGGTAAACAAATAATGAATATGTACACAGCTCAACATTCCAAATTACTTTTATCTGAAATAACAGTTACATACTGCCCTTACCTACTACAGTACTGACATGACATAACTGAGCAGAGACAAATAACTACATTTGCATTGCCAAAGGAATTTTAAATGATGATTTCTCTCCCTGCTCCTTTTAGTTAGACAGACATATTCTGAAATAGTTGAATTATACCCTGCTCTTTTTCTGTACTTATGTATGAATAACTGAATGAAAATTCTCCATTCTACTCAAAAAGTTATGAAAATATAAATGCAGGGTTATATAGTTAGCCTTCTTTAATTTTTATAGCTATTTTCATGGGTTTTGTACATTAGTGAATATATTTTAAAACTTGTGATTCTCATATTCTTCAGTTTCATCTTCTGTACCTTCAGTGTGAAACATCTTTAAAGAAATTGTTTTTCTTTGAAGGGAAATAAATGCTCTGTTTTGACTTTTACTGAACCTTGTTGATATTAATTTGTTTTTCAAATCTTGTGCAACTTACCCAGGAGGTGTATTTCTGCAGTACAGATTGTCTCAAGGCTGTGAATAAGTTGTAATCTTCTGAACTATGGTGTACTTGGTGTGCAGCCCAAAGTATATTAACCTCTGTAAAACACAAAATTTCTAATGAGGTTTGAACTAGAGAAGCAACATCTGTTTCTCAAGGCCTTTTTTCTTAAGCTAAAAGAGACTAATCCCCCAATTTACACTTTGCTATTTTACATTAACATAAAATAATAAAACTGAGTGCTCAAAGCTGAGTTTCGGTAGGCTGGGTTACGTCTGTTGGTGCACACAAGGTAGTGTAAATTTCATGCTGAAGCAAGGTGAGGCTGTATCAGGAACTAAAATCATTGCTGCAAGAGTAGAAGGATGTGTGAGATGAGAATTAAATAGTCAGAAAGCCTCATCTGAGTCAGGGTAACATGAGTCAGTAGGAACTCTGTACAAGATTCAGAGGGACAAAGACTGAGGATGCTCTCATGCTTGCACTTGGATATACACTTGGATATATTTAGAGACTAGAAGGGGACACAAAAAGTTCCAAAAACATCAAATGCATCAAATTTAAATAAACGACCTAACTGGTGTCAGCTTTTATGCTCACATTTTTCTGGAATGCGTGAATCTTCAACCCACTTGTACCACAGACCACAAAACACAGCCACTGCCTGCCCACTAGTGAGAAATGGAAAAACAAACCAATGCTCGCTGGGAACCCCTGACCTAGCCAAAGGAGAGCAGTGATTCTATCGTTACAGTCAAAAAACAATTTGCTGGAATAAGGGCAAAACCAGTGTCAGCCACGTCCTTTGAAGCCATGATACCACTAAAACATTGAAATGAAGAATACTTCAAAATTCTGATTATATTTCAAGGCATTTTCTCACTCAAATGCAGAGCTGGGTAGTCTGTCCGACTGTATCTGGACAGTCTAAAGTGGGATGTTAAGATAGAAATATTCATAGCAATCATATATATAGCTATAAGGACTACCTTAATTACAGGAAAAAAAGGAAAAGCATTGCAGCCCAAATAATGCCTTTTTATCATAATCCTTAATTTACAGTCTCATGTATTCCAAGGAATGAACTATACACAAAGCCTCAGCTAATTATAGAAATTAAAAGTTGACTGGCTCTCTGCCAGCTGCACACTCCCATTGCCACTGATTTCTTTTACCAGAGCCATTAGAGAAGTGCCTTTGGCAGATGCTAGAATCACATTCAGAGAACAATTTTATAACGTCTGTCTGAAGTCCTGTAATTGTCTGCAGCCAAGTTTATATCAAATAGTTTAGGTCTGGTGATTAACACGCACTTGCAATGTAAAGTAATGCAAAAAAAAATCCTCTTAATGAATCTGAAAGTATCTTCACCATTTAGGGGTCTAGATCATCTTTTAACAGTAGGTAGAAGTCCTAGCAACTGGAACTTTTAAATCTAATTAATTTTGACAATTTGGTAATTAACATCACAAAATCATTTTTGAATGACCTCTAAGGCCTTAAAAATACTTGAAATTGCTGAAATAAATCTGTGATTTCAAGTATCAAAAACCACTTAACACCGAGTCTTAAAATCCTTTCTTTAAATGCATTTGTTTCTGAAGGGACAAGTGTTCACTGTATCAAAAATTATTGATGTCTCCCAAAAAAACTAAAAACAACAACCACATCTCAATGTATCTCTGCCTAATAAATACACTAGGAAATGAACTGTTCAGGTGAGCTTCAGTTTTCATTAATAATTTGTATTTAAAATGTTTCTCAAGACCTCAACAGAAGCTAAATGAGTGAACAAAGCATCTGAAAAGGTGGAGGTTAAAGACCTGTCTCCTTAGTTGTTTTAAAAGCATTTACTTCCTATCACAAACTGTGTGTAACACAAGCCTCCACTCAATGAAGTACAGCTGTGCAAACAGGGTACAGTAACTGGATCTTTCTTCTTTCCCTCAGTCATTTTTCAGCATTATGAAAAGTTCAAGGAAGGGAATCTATGATGATTTTTACAGTCTACTTTCATTGTAGTTAAGGTCAAATGGTTTTCAAAATGAATTACTAAAAAGGCATTTTATTAGGATTCATTTTTCAGCTAAACTGCCTCTTACACTAACAAGTGTATGGAATAAGGTAACCAAATATTGGTAAAATGTTAGCCTTTCAGATGTGCGAGTCAGCTTAAATGATCTACCATTCAAAAATGCACGAGAGGAATATTTGGGACATAAACAAACAATTCTTCCACAAGTAATTTAACTGCTACAGCTATTTCTAACTTCTGTTACAGCTAAGTAAATTAAATCCTGCTCCTTAATCCTATTCTTGACGATACAAATGGCACAAACTATGTTAAATTCCTTTGAAAAACAGGCAGACTCAATTGGAAAAAAAATTTGTATTAAAAATTTATCCAAAGAAACTGATAATCAAGAACTTTTTATTTGAAGTAGAAGAATATGAATGTGAGAAATAGATCACCCCAAAACTCAGTCTGTAAGCATTAGTACATTAAAAATATTACAACCATGATGCCAAAAAGACGTCTCAAATCTAAGAAACAGACCAAGCATTCTTCAAGGAATAAAGCTGTCTGCTCACCAACTGCCCACAACAGAAATGAAATTCTATGTGTCTACAGAAGACTTGTGGTTTCACTTTTTCATTCCTAATAATGATAACTTGAAAGAAAATGAGAAAATTATTTGAATGAGGATAAAATTATAAAAGACTCTCTCATATGCACTTTCTCGTATGTATTATTACATAATGACCACTAAAGAGAGCAAGGCTGAGCCAATTCTAACATAGATACAGAAAAAAAGAAAAACCTATGCAGAAAACAGGAAGTATTACTGCATTTTATAGAATTATCAATTTCTACTGTGAAGCCACAAGGAAAAAAGTAGGCAATGGAATTGGAGAAGCCACCGAGACAATGCCCTAATGGAATTTTTGACATCTCATAATTCAAATGTGATTGTTAAATACAATTTTAAAAATCAATAACTTCATGACGCTTATGCATAAACCTCTTATTTTGCATTCAGGAGAGTGAACCTCATAAAATCATAGGATAATTCAGGTGGGAGAGAACCACTGAAGGTCTCTAGTCCAACCTTCTGCTCACAGCAGGACCAGCTTTAAGTTCCTCAGACTCAGTTGGGTCTCAGAAAACCTCCTCATTTTCTGCTATTAGGAAGAACTACCTCTAACTGAAGATAAAGGTAGCATTTCCTTTTCAGGGAGCTGTGAGAAAAGTTATTCAAGTTATAACATAGCACAGCAAGGACCTCCTCTCCTGCCATGGCTTTCCCCAACTTCCTGTTAATGGACAGAGACCTGATGAGCTACTTGCATCTGGGGAACAAGAGAGCAACTGTATCTTGCTGCTGGAGTCAATTACTGTCAAATCTATTACTATATTATTATTATTGAGTCATTACTATTATTAGTATTATTATTATTATTATTATTGCTATTACCACCACCATCATCCAATTTAAAGAATCAGCATGTAATCCCAACAGAGAATAAAGGAGGCCATGTAGCTAGATGGGGAAGGAAAGAAAATTGGTGCTACATAGAAATTGCTGAATGAGGGACAGGTTATGATTTGGCCCTCAGTTTTCTGTTAAATTTTCTGTTGTTTTTTTCTTTCTTTGTCTCATAGTTCTTTTACTTGGAGTTCAGACTGAAATGCAGGAGAAGCAGAGTTTTTCTTCAGACTCAGGTGTTTATTATTTCTTATCTATAGTACAGCTGCACAGAATGTGCCTCTAAGTTAACAAGGTGAAAAAGGCCCCTGAGTTCTACCTTCCAAGGTCTTATAAAGCCCAAACTACCCAATTATGGAATGCCAACTAATTTATTTTTACTTATAATCCAGTAACTAATCATTCATGTTCCACACTGTGGTTTTTTGAACCAATACCAGATCGCCCAGGCTTGTGAAGGAAGAGAACTAAACTACACCCAAAATCCTGCATCTTGTTACATGTGTATTACTATATCCCAGAAACCTAAATTTTCCACATCTCTGCATATTCCACCCAGTGATATAAGAAACTTCTTTTTAAATTACACAGCAACAATCTCAGTGCTATTACATAATTTGGGAAGCCTTTCCCAAGGCCTCAGGTCAAATGCAATATACTTTTAAGGATCACTGCCTGTGAGCACTGAAAGACTGAAATTCTCTGAACCCAGGGTTCCAACAGTTTTCATTCTAGCTCTTTAAGTCTCTGTGAAGTAATCTCAGAATCAGATCTGCACTTGCTAAAATCAGTGGGTTCAGCTGACAGACTCCTATCCTACGACTAATTCCAAAAGAAAATGAAGATTTGTCATTTTAGCATTAATTCAATGTATAAATTCTGTCATTAGAAGAAAGAAAATGAGAAGCTGAGGGAACTGGCCTGGAGAAGCACAGGCTTGGGTAGGAACTTAATAGCCTTGTAAAAACAATGAAGCACTGGCTAACAAGAAGCTGGAGCCAGGCTTTTTCAGTAGTCAAACTTTGTCTTCTCTTCTGGATTTTCCAAAATGAAAAAAGATTATTGATGTTATCCATCTTTTGTACTTCTTCCTGCCTTCCTCCTCCTAATTAATTCATAAAATGTAATGATTCACACACTTTCAAAATCATATCAGTAAGGCAACCAATGATTTTACTTGGGTTTAATTTTTTTATTTAAAAATAATTTTCATTACTAACCAATTCCCTTTCTATGAATCCCTAAGACAGACCCAATGTCTGGGCCATGTTTGACTATTTCTGAAGTATTTCTTTTGTAGTAGTAGAAAATGGTCATTGTGCAGATAAGATTCCTCTTTAAGAATACACAATACAGAGAGGTCAAAATGAGATTTTTTTTGTTGTTCATTTCTGTAATTTAAAGTGATTTCCACAGCCCAACACATTTTGATTAACAACAGGAGAAAACATGTATGCCAAAAAAACACCTGCAGTCATTTTAAGGAGTGATTTTAATGACAACAGCCATTTAATGAAATCCTCAGAATCAGTGAAATGGCAAAGATTTGATGAACCTTGAGTAAATAAAAAAGATTAGAGATGATATTTTAATTAAAATATGCACACAAGCTTTTGTAAGATCTTAAGTAATATAGAAAAAAAAATACACATGATGAGTCACGTAAAGTTTCCATTCTCTTTCAGTTAACACTCACTGTAGCTAGGAGAACAGGTGAAAGTTTCCCTTCAGCACCTACCTAAATTTAAACAGAGCCTTCAGTTTTGCTATGCTAGCCATATTTACAAGATGGCATGGTCCCAACTGACCCCAGTGTGGAATCTGTTGGCTCCTAAAGCAGGTGTAACCCACAGTGCTTCCGAGATAGGTACTCTCTGCTGCGTTCACCTACAAGCAATTGAAAAGGGATCATCTCCTGGGTCTACTTCTCTCCAGTTAGAATTACTAGAAACCCCAGGATGACTGAGGAAAGAAAAATGGCCTCCAACATAGAAATGTCAGTCACTCCTTTCCTATGCACTCCAACCCCACCTACAAAGATAACAGAGAGGAAAACACATAGCATTTAAATAATTTATCTGCTAAACTATTACTTTTATCTGATTCACAAAAAATCCCCAACCATTTGATTAATGACTACTTTTCTGCCTTCTTCTAATTGATCTGTTTATAGAATCATAGAACCACAGCATATGCTGAGCTGAGAGGGACTTAAAAGGATTATCAAGTCCAACTCCTGGCCTGGCACAGTACAGCCCCAAGAATCACTCTATGTCTCTGACAGCATTGATGAAATGCTTCTTGAACTATGTCAGTCTTGGTGCTGTGACCACTCTCCTGGCCAGTGCCTGGCCATCCTCTGGTGAAAAACCTTTTCCTTATCTGATGCAGCTTCATGATTGGTCACCAAAAAGAAAAGATTGGTGTCTGCTTCTCCACTTCCCCTCATGAGGAAGTTCTAACTGCAATGAAGTCTCTCCTCCATCTCCTTCAGGCTGAACTGATCAATGACCTCAGCCACTGCCTCAGCTTCCCCTCAAGGCTCTTAAACATCTTTGTTGCCTTCCTTTGGGTACTCTCTAAAGAGTTTAATGTCTTTTTTTATTGTGGCACCCAAAACTGCCCCTAGCACTCAAGGGGAGGCTGCCCCAGTGCAGAGCAGAGCAGGACAATCCCCTCCCTTGCCCGGCTGGTGATGCTGTGCCTGATGCCCCTCAGGACACGCTTGGCCCTCCTGGCTGCCAGAGCACTGCTGGCTCATGTCCAGCTTGCCACTGACTAGGGCTCCCAGGTCCCTTTCTGCAGCACTGCCCTCCAGCATCTCATTCCCCAGTCTGTCTGTACATCCAGGGTTGTTCTGGTCCAGGTATAGAATCCAGCACTTGTCTTTGTTAAACTTCCTGCATCTGGTGATCACCCAAAACTTTAATTTGATGAGATCTCTCTGCAGGGCCTCTGACTTCAAGGGAGTCCTCCAAATTTAGCGTACCATTGATGCTTTTCAAGAATTTGAATAAATTCCTTCTCATGCAGAGCTTTTTCACAGAATGTCATTCCCTGCTGGATTCTACACTTGAACTGGATGAGCAACCCCAGAGATATAGTACCACTTGAATTTTGTTACTGGAAAGGACAATTACCAGATTTTTTTACATAAAAGTTGGCTAAAAAACTGTATTTTGGGACCTATTTGGGATCAACCTTGCATAAAACCAGAAATCTAACAGATTACCTATCATCTCCACAACAGAAGTAGATATGAACTATGTGCAACTCTCCTGTTAAGTCTGCTATGGTATAGCCCCTATTTTGTGACTCTTCTGAGCCAATTTTGCTTTATGATTTTTGCTTTAGTGTTGTTCAGGCAGAGTTGCAGGATAGGTGATTTGCCAAAAGGCTCTGCTTCCTGCTTATTAGAAATATAATTCTTATAGGAAAAATTCTTTCCTCGGTTACGTTAGTGTTAGCATAGAGCTGTGTGGGTTTAATGAGAACAGGATCAGATCCAAGAAATTTATCTGGAAGGCTCTGTTATATACCACACACTAAGAAGCATGTATATAGGGAAATGTACACTCTGGTTTGTTTGGGGTTTTTGTTGTTTTTTTTTTTTTTTTTTTTTTAATAAGACACATTTTTCTTAAATTGTGGCCTTGGCTGCAGTGAGTTTCAGCAGTTTGTATTCTCAAGATAATCACATTTGTAAATAAAAAGACTGGCTGTAAGGAGATCTGAGTTCAAGTAGTGAACTAGACTTGATTTACTACAGACATTCAAACAATTTTTTTAATCTTCTTCTGCACATTTTTCTTGAGAAGCACCTATCTGTGCATGTACCTAACCCAGACCAGTTCTCAGCCTTTAGCAAGTAGGAGTTCCACCACTGTTTAAAATACTATCCATTGCTCATTGAGTTGGTGTGTCAAGAGAAGGGGAACAACTGAGATGCATCTTTTTAGCCTCAGTACTATCTAGTCCTCCTTGATCATTTTGCAATGAAATACATATTGTGCTACCCACACAATGCCAGGATAGGCAATCATACAGCTTGTCTCAAAGCCAATATCAAACAGAAAATGATGCTACCCAGGGACGCTCTGTGACCTATATAATCACAATCCAGCAGCTTAACTAGGAAATTTCACTCGGTGTTCCACATCTGATCCTTCTGTGATGTGAGATGTGCTCTTTCTGAGCTTTACTCAGGATTATATCTGTTTTTCAGCCTTCTTCTTATGTTACTGTATGTGGTCAGCAAACTATTTAGTGAGTGGGCTAACTTGTAATCAAGTAATACATGGTATACACTCCCATGGTTTGTAAGCCAAAAACTGGAGCAACCTACAAAACCTGCCTCCAGAATGTGTGCACAAGCCAAAACCTCCTGCTTGATCTGCTGCCATACCAGTTGAAAACACAAATCTGCTCCCACACAAAAAATCCACAATAAGATCTGCAAAACTTAAGATGCAGAATGGTCTGGGGAAACGTGGGAAGAATCAAGATAAGCCAAAGTATTACACATGCTACCCAGAATAAACAACAGGCCAGATCATATCCCCTTCTAGCAAGAATCCAGGGGACTGTGAACTACACTCAGATACACTTCTGAATCTGTGAAGTATTTAGGATATCATGTGGTTAGGAAAGCAGAAACTGGCCAGGTCAAAAATAATGGTCCTCTCAACCCATACGTGCTGTACGTTATTTCCTGGTGAACTCACAAGCATGGGACATCAATGCAAAGACTACAAAAAGCCACAGCATACCCAAAGATTCAGTCTCTTCTAGTAGGAGCAGTTCTCTGGGAAACTAAGCTGCATGAGTCAAACTTCATGCAGCATTGTTATATCCATGTAAACCAGAGTAAGAATCTCAGTTATTACATTAGGACAGTGTTAACTCATGGCCTGTGAGCTTTTCAGTTACCAGGAACTGAACAGTCTGTTTCCACATACACCATGGAAAGCCACAAAGGAATAAAGGTTATCAGGTAAGAGTCAGAAATAAAGTACAGTGACTCAATCTCTTACTTCACTCATAGTTCTAACAGAAAATGAATGTGCATTCCTTTGTGCAAAAAGATACTGAGAAGATAAATGATGCAAAGCAATTTTAGCATGTGATGATTGGATCTGGACACTTCCACAAACACAAATAGGAAAAATTTTAAAAATGACAAAAAAATACAGATGGGATGAAGTTTCAGTACTGTGTATATATGTTAACTGTGAAAATAGTGGAACATTTGGCAAGTCTTTCAGTACACAATAGGTCTCTCACAAGAAATTTTGCTACAGCAACTCGCCTGACCAGCCTGTTTCTCACACCTTCTTGAAGCCAATTGTTTAAGTGCTCTAGTTGTCTGGAGCAGCTCTGCAGCTGGTCAAAGCTTTGTTTCCCTGAGCTCTGGGTGATCTCTGTAACAAAGCCAGGAGTCTCTAGACCATCAGGAACCAAGATGGTGGCAGCTGTTGCACTTTCACGTGTCTCTTGTCTCTTTCACATGTGTATAAGGCTTGATTCAGCTATCCTGTTTTCCAGTTGTTAAGGATTTCATCACAGATTCTTTATGTTAGAAGTGTTAAAACAGCTCTGATTTGTTAAAAAAAAAAACAAAAAAAAAAAAAAAAAAAAAAAAAAAACAAAACCCTGATGCCATGGCAGTTTCAAGGTTAACCAAACCATAGCATAAAATCCTCTTTTTGAACCCAGTCCCAAGCCCTGTCAAGCATTTTCCACAAATATCGGCCTCGAGTTTTTTCAAATACCCTTTCTTTAGTGAGGGCTCCTCCTGGTTATAGCAAGGTTTATCCACCTTACACCTCACAGCCTCCTGACTGACACAGATGTTAACTTCTGAAATTCATTGATGTAGAAACTTTTTGCTGCACTTCGCTCTTTCTGCGCCTTTTATACTACAAAGGGGAGAATATGGCTCATTAATTTCACAATTCTAAATCATCGTGTTGGTGAAGGAACATTCATATACAAAAATAAAACCTAAAACAAATTTCTGTGTAAAGAAGATCCCTAGCAGCTGGTTCAAAATGACATCTATACGTCTGTGTCACTATACAAGCTGCAGATTGGACTCAAGCTTCTCCCAATATGGCCAATAACAGCACTGGCAGTTTTTAGTTCTGAGCACTTGCCAACCTGTATATTATAACTTAGTGTTACTGAATACTGAGGCGAAACTGTGGTATAAACGTGTGAAATGCATTAACTGTGACAAAATTAGCAGTGTATTCATTAGCCTGATGACAAAAAGAGAACAGACTAAATTAAATAAAATCTTTAAAGGAAAAAAAACTTATTTCAAAAAACCTAAAGATGAATTTTTACTTCAAGTCTTTCTTTTTTTTTCCTTCCCCAAAAGAGTCTCAGCCACTGAAATGTCAGCTTATGCAATCTGAGAACATATTCATCTTGGAGGATCTTAGAAGGAAATTGCTGAAATGAAATGGGGAAAAAAAGAGAAGATAATTCTCCTTTTGTTGTTTCTGTGTGGGGGAGTAGGGGTGAGAGTTCTCCTGTATTCTGGGCTGTCTTTACAGAAGATTGATGTCTGGTGTCACTGTTAGGAAGTGCAAACTGTTCAGCTCCATTGCAATCCACGTCCTCATCCTCCTGCTCTGCAGGATACCACATACTTTGGCAGGCAATATTCAGAAGGGAAGCACTTTAATGGCAAGAATGTATACTAGTGAAACCTTTTCCCACAATGTTCAAAACTCTGAATGTACATACAATAAAGCAACATAAAGATGGAGGATATTAAGAAGAAAACAGTAACTGATAGTAACTCAGACAAACTAATCTTACTTTTTTACCCCTCAGAACAATACATTCAAAGAATGCTAGGGAAATACATTCACAAGGGTAAAAAAAAGAAAGAAAAAATAAAGAAAAGGATGAACTGGAATGATTTCAAGTTTTCCAACCTAAAAGCATAAACATACTTTTTCAAAGGAAATATGCACAGCTCCTTCATGTAACTTTTACCTTTTAGGCTGAACTCCTGTGTTCATTTATTTGGTTGGTCATTTTTTCAAACTAGATACAGTAAGAATTAACCCTGATAAGTCAATTTATTCTGGTATAAAAGAGGAATTGGCTCCCTAGTTTTCTCTTCCAAAGTGTTTTAAATGACTTATTAAGCCATGTTCCTGAAAGACAGATGCGTGGAAATGCAGACTAGATTTGCAAATGAATCTACTGAAATTTACGGAGATACCAGGAAAGCCCTGTGCTTATTAAACAGTGGTAGTTTAATTAACACTGGCAGCCATCCGGTTCATTTATAGCATATGTGATGTGTGCTAAAAGAGACCTGCACTTCCACAAAGTACATTTGGACCACTGTTGTCAGTTCTTCTATTATGGTCCCATTCCTAAGAGTATACAGTTGACCATAGATCCTCTACGTCCATCAACTAATTAATTACCTGTGGCTGCATCTCTCCTGCAACAGATTGGCCCTGGACACTATTAAGCATGCTAAAACTTTAACAGTCTTTTCCATTTGTCATCCTAACAAGAAGGACATGGAAGCCATTTAGACAGATTAGATAAAGAAAGCAGAACACAGTCAATTGTAAAAGCAGGCAGCCTCAATTTAATGTGAAAAGAAAGGGACAAGCTTGCCTCCATACCCCACCACACTGGGATCTATCTGTAAAGAACACCCTTGAGTGTGTCAGCTGGGATTATCTAGAGGATGTTGCTAGCACCAGAATGTTATATTCAAGGTTTTGTCTCCCACCACTCCCTGTCCTGTCTCTTCAGCAGGGAACAGACAAGAGCCTAAACTGGGACTACACAGATAGGTCATAACATTGGAGACATCCACAGGGATACAGGTACCAGCAGCATGCTCGCATTTAGCCAAAAGGCATGAAAAAAGGCTTGAAGAAAGTCTTTTACTTGGGTTTCCCTTGCTAATAGTGCTAACTCTGGAATTCCAAATACCAGTAAGAGGAGTAACTTTACATTACATTTCCTCTTTCTCCAAAATATTGATAAATCATTACTAGCTGAAGACAGGTGAAGCCACACATAGTAGAGTTTCAGGTACAGACTGTATTTCCACGTGTGCCATAAGTTCTGGTAATAAGTTTGGAGAGCTGAAGGTGCTCCTGCACTATCAGCAAGCACTGAAACAGATTGCAGGTCTGGGAGTGGAAAACAATGGCTGGCAACCCCAGCAGCTAACAGATGAAGCTGGAGGTGTGGGGGAGCAGGAATACCAACAGACTCCTATGATGCTAATTCAGACTGATTTGTCAAAGAGCAGCTATTGCACTTGACCTGTAAAGGCACTCCTCCCACATACTCACTGGGTTTGGCAACCACATGTCTCCTGAATGATGTTGCATTTTCTGACTTTAAAGGCCAATAGCTAGTGGCTGGATAATTAGTACCAGAGCTAAGAGAAAGGAAAGGATTTCAGAGACAGAAAATAGCAAGCATGGAAAAAAAAAGATTTTTAGCTAATTAATTGCAACATTTTTACACATCCCACTGTAAAAGAATTCATTTTTATCCTTTATCTGTTTGCTCTAAGTTACAGAACAAGCTAAGACTTAAAGCTCAATGCAGGATGCAACTGTTTTACTTTGTACTTTCCAATTACAAAATTCAGCATTAAAGCTAGGAAGTGCAGGATACTAGACTGCAGACTTACCTCAACCACTAAAGTTGTATATAGGAAACAGACCTGCCTAAGAAAGACAGGCTCCTCTACTTTATATAGTGTCATTATTACCTGGCAGGAGTAGTGTATTTCACTTTCAATATAAAAATAGAAGGGTTTTTTTCTGCTTTGAGATCTCTGGTTAAAATCCATCACTAGACAAAACAACTGACCCAAAACTGTGTACTGTTGGCTTTCTTAGGCAGATTGAGCCAAATGCAATTCTTGTCTACAAAAAAGTCCTACTACTGCACCGCCAATCTCCGCCTACTATTAGCAGGGGAGGAGAAGGAAACAGAGAATCTTTCTCTTTATCTGAAAAGTGTTGATTTTTTTATGGAAAACATACTTGTAAGTACAAAGTTTTACAGTGTGTTAAGACATATTGAACAGTAAGCATTTATGTATAATTTCATAGGATATTTTACATGTACTCCAGTACCCATTATCTCTATACCCAGCATGGGAGCTTTCAAAACTTTTAAGTTAAAGGACTACCCCATATTTATCTCACCACTACATTAGAGCCTTTGACAGAAGGCCCCAGCAATGGATAATATATTTCTTTTAAACTTCCCAGCCAAGAGACACTCAGTGGCAGCAAAACAGATACCAGAGGGAAGCAGTGCACAGCTGTGCCAGTCCAGGCTAAGAATATTCTTTAGCCAAAACTCCACAGGAATTGCTAGGAGCTTACAGTAGGGAATCAGAACCTAGACAATCAAATCAGTGTAACTGACAGGTTTCAATATCACAACATCTAAGACAGTGGCTATAGCACAGGAACCTTCTTTATTTCACCTCCAGGCAGAGAGATGCAAGGGAAAAGAAGAATTAAAAAAGGGAGGCGAGAAGGTAGAAACACAAGCAAACCTAATTTAGAGATAGTTGCTAAAATACATCAGGAAATTAACATAAAAGAACTTGATGTATATAAAGATTGACATGATTTTTCAGAAACAGATCAAAACTTTATTTGATTGTCTAAATAATTTTAATCCCACTTAAATAACATTACCAGTTATTTGACCACTGCCACAGAGAAGAGGCATGTCTGATAAAGCAAGTGGGAATTGAAAGACATGGTCAGAATAGTGAATTTCTTTGTTCTTTAGTTTATAAAAAGAAAACTTTAGTTCACAGGCCTGTTGTTTACTTCCTCTGCTACTAGCAAAAAAAAGAACTGTAGCTTCAGAGTACTAAATACTCTTCTTATTCCCCCAACAACATTAACAGAATGACAGTACTGTCTTGATAAAAATTTGGATAAAATAATAAATGTTTTGGCCAGGTATCAGTACAGATTTTATATAGTACAGGTGTTTGTTTTCAAATCTAAAAGCAAAACAAACATCTGCATTTTGCAACTGGCTAGGGCAATCATATCACCACATAGATGCTCATCTAAATCTATTACATTAGGCTTCTAATCATCCACATATTTCCTATGAAAGTAGATTAAAAACCCTTAGATCAGGAGCACTTCTTTCTGTGCATTTATCGAGCACCCAGTACCTACCAGCTCTGATCTCTTCTGAGACCGCAGATCTCCTGTGCCATGAGACCACATAAGGTCTGAATGAAAGTTATAAGGAAAGATTTATAAAGGTGTACTAGAGACAGATACATTTGTTTCTGGAATTAGATAGGGCTGGTGAAGTAGAGCTCAGTGGAAAAGCAGGTGGTTGAGATTATGATCAACCAGGCAAACAAACTCAGGCAAGCTGGACCAGATGGCCTTTTTTCTGTTACTAATATTACTTATGTTCCTATTCAGCTGTAAGAAGTTACAAATAGTTTACCTGTTCAGATTTTTCTGACTCAAATTACATAAGATCAATGCTCTCACTTCACTGTCACATTAAAACTTATCATGACACTGTCTGTAATTCTATTTAATAATTTACAATGCTGCCAACCCAGAGGAGAAACTGGTAGGTGTAACAGGAGAAGTTTTGCCTTTTACAACACTAATTACGCAGCAAACCACATTAAAAAGGAAAGAAAAAAAACCAAGCAAACTCCCAAAAAATTAATCTAGGAGATTAAGTGCTACTAAATACAAACAAAATCTTAAGTCAAACCATATTTCCTGCATTAAAAGATGAAATTTTGAAGGAAAACTAATGGGCGTGACTAAGCTGTAGTCACACAGATTGCATGACACATTAATTTACAACCGCATCCACCATGTCAAAACCTCTCCTTCATCTAACATGGGGCACAGTTCAGAAGCTATAAATTTAAAATCAGAACGGTATTTCACAGGTGCAAGAAAAAAAGTAACATCTCTAAGATCCTAATTTGCATTCACTTATTTCAAACCTATACAATTCACAAGGAATATTCATATGACCTACAGCTTATGTTGAAATTCAGACTAATATGAGTGTGGCTTTTCTGTGACAGCAGATCTAAACTACTGTTAGCAAAGCAAACTGCCAGTTGTGGGGTACACTCTGATGCTGTAAAGATTCTAATAATCTAGAGAGAAAGTTACCAGAGTGACAAGACTTGCAGGATTATGACCAGATCAATCCACTCAACACCCATCTATACCTATTTTCCAAAATAACAGTCTCCACAGTAATTTGATATCACATAGAATAATACTGAGACAAAGCAAACTGTGTCTATTATACACTTTATAAAACTTTAGAAATCATTCCACATTTATGTCTATTTACATTTGAAATATCACCTTGGTCAATGAAAGTCTGTGGTCTTCAAGCACTCCAGGTGCAGGTGCATTGAGACCACATGAAGGACTGCTGAATTCCAGTTCATATCAGGAGTCTTAGAAGAAATCACAAGAATGTATAAACTATCTATACCTATTCTTGAAATATTTGTATTAAAGTGTGCCTAGAAAGTGGTAAATCCTACAGCTGCTGAATGAATGAACTATGAATACATAGTTATTGATTGCTGCTTCATTTCCTTGCAATTATTTTGGAGGAATGCTGGAGGGAGAAATTTACTGTGGCTTCCAGGAATAGCTTAACAACATACTTCACAAATTTTCTTGATCCTGGTTCTGCAGACATGCAAATATTTTTATTTACACATGTGTAGTGCTAAACCATAACAACATGGTATGGGGTTTTGGCTGGCTTGTTTACCATTTATAGCGACAGCACACAGTACACTTTCTTTAGACATACTAGGCCAGCCTGTCAGTGGAATGATAGGTAAAGTGAGCACAGCTAAAGTCAGTGGAAAGAAGGAGAACTTTCCCAGTAGCACAGAAAAAAAACCCTTGAGTGGTATTATTCCAATCAGGATGTGACTATAAGTTTCTCAGAGTTGCACCTCACCCTGGAATGACACAGCAGGCAGGCAACACATGGTTTTTGACACATTTTAAAGTGTCTGGGTATCTGAATTCAAAGAATTTTCTTGTTCTAGTTTATACATATACTATTGTGGTAAGGCAGAACTTCAGAGATTGGAAGTCTTTATTATATTCCAGCATTCTCTCACTTCAAGGGAAGTCAGACAAGTAGTGGCATCTTAAGGGTCTCTAACTTGGGACCTTCTCACCTAGAAATGTGACTATTTGTGTGTTCAAGTGTTCTGTTCAGTCAGAATCACAGAGATTTAAAATTTCTGTCTTTATTTTGCACCATGTGCAGTATTGATAGCCTTTGTATAATAGCTGAACAACTGAAACAACTCAGTACTTATGCTATGTATTCCACTACTTTATGCCAGCCTCATTCATTCAGCACAACAAAATAAGCATTCATGCAAGAAACTGAGCTGAAAGAGCTCACTATGAAGCAAAATATACTGAGAAATAGATAGGTTGAGGGCTTCTCCTGAAGGCCACAGCAATAACGCCAGTGTGATCATCTGCCTAAATACTTTGTTAGTGTACTGTATATAGCGATGTTTAGTTATACAGATTCTACTCTCCCTTTGTATAATTTAATGAAAATTTTTTTGTAGAGTACTAACTCCCCCCTGTTTTAATGTAGCAGAGAAGAGCAGAACACTCATACATATTCAGTCTGAACATCGTCAGGACACTTAAAAATTGAACCATAGAAGCAAAGATAAAACCATCATACTCTATGCCAGCCACCACAATCTTTTCTGTGACTCTTCTATAATATTTTCAAGTGTATTAATATCCTACTTTAGTCTTGGATCAACAGATGAACATGCACAAAATTGGAAGCATAGAAAGCACATTTCTCAAGAATTATCAAAAACACTGAATAAATAGCACAGTTACAACTTCCTGTTCATATTTAATTCAACTCTCTTCATATCCAGTAGAGAAATCAAGTTAAAAGATTAAATCAGACCTCATATTTTCACGAACCTAACCAGGGACAAAGATCTGTTTAAAAAAAAATCTGTGAGTGGTTTTACTGTGAGCATTTGCATTTTTTGAAAAGTTTAAAGATTTTTGTGCAGCCTTTTTCATTAAAATTACTCAGAAAGTTTCATTTTAATCCAGTTTAGTGATAAAGAGTAATTATTCTTTCTGTAATTATGTTTTTCATTAAAAAATACAAAACCAGGAAGTGATCTGATTATTATATTTAGTACTTCTGTATTTTGCCTTATAGTGCTTCAGTAGTTTGGAGACAGTTTAAGTATTCTTAACATAATTTGTTCCATCAAACTAGAGTAGACAAACAGCTTTTCAGAC
This sequence comes from Lanius collurio, assembly GCA_020086605.1. Classification (NCBI taxonomy): domain Eukaryota; kingdom Metazoa; phylum Chordata; class Aves; order Passeriformes; family Laniidae; genus Lanius; species Lanius collurio. The sequence continues at coordinate 1,509,297 of JACBWW010000012.1, forward strand.
AGACCTTAATCCTGCAAGGTGCTGAGACCTCAGCAGTGAGTACATACTGTATACTCACTGTCTTCTCTTGAGCTACAGTCCTAGACTTGAGCACCAAGAGATAATAAAACCTGTTATAGAGTCCATAGAAACCTTGACTGGACTAAAACTCTAGAAAAATTTCACACCACTGGTGTCCTATGGATACTAGGAGCTTATGTATAACTTGCCAACCTCATGACCCAAAGAGTATGCAGTTTATGACCTCATGTACCACTAAATCTACAGAAGTGAGGGTTTTCTTGCACCTTGAAGAGTGAACCACAAATGACAAACATTTGCATTATAAATGTTATCACCAGTCATAAATATCCAGAAGATTGCTCCTTAAACATTAATTTTGTATTTTTTGACAGAAAAAAATTTGTTCATGGCAGAGTACTAAACCAATGGTTTTCCTTAGAACTTTTTGTAATATGTCAAAATGCTGGAGGAAGTCTTGATGAGAAAAATTAACCTACTGACTAATCTTTGTACATTAAAAGATTAGTAAAATTATTATTGAGAAATATATCTGCTTTGTCCTGAAGTTTCTGGTTTTTATTTTCACTAAAACATTTATCCCAAATCTTTGTAAATTAATCCTTTCGGTATGATGTCTAACGTTTTGATCTCTGGGTGTCAAGTACATTTTTTGAACTGGCCAAACTACAGTTCCAGGGCCTGTGGGAGCAACCCACCAGCTCCAGCTTATACATTGTTGCTCATTTTCCTAGATGAGTCTTCTCCCTACCTCAACAACATCCTCAGGGGAAACTCTGGTTTAGAATTCTTCCCAAATGATGCTTACAGCAGTCAAACCATGGCCAAAAAACAACACTTTGTATTCATGGCCATCTTTTACTGACTAATAAAGCCCTTGACAAAGAACTAAAACGCTCCTCTGCGCCTCAAGTGTTCACTCTATCACTTTGCTTGTCAAGATGGATTTGATGCTTCTTCAGCCCAGATGATCAGTACACGGTCACCTAAACACAGAAGAGACAGTTGACTATATACAACACATAAGGAGATTGCAATTTTGAGCTCTTAAAAGGATGGCTTATTTGAAGGTAAAATTATACAAACATAAAATCAAGAAATCTGAGCAATAAGCACACAGGATTTTGCATTCATAATCATGTCATACTCTGTGTACTTCTGTTTATGTATGTGGCTGTACATTACCTAATTGCATCCCCCTGCAGTACAGTCACACACTGGTTAGAGGCAGCAGTGACTGGCTGTGAAGATGGATCCTACTCATAGCCAATTTTCCTAGGCCAGTTTTCATCACAACTGAACTCTAAAACTTGAAGTGTGCATGTAGGGATTTGCCTGTGGCCACTCTTTTGGATTAATGAATAAGCCCCAGAACACACTGCACATATGATGAGATCTCCAGCTGCAACGCAGAGTAACAATTTATCATAGACAAGATCTGCTGGGTTCTATTAGGAAATGGGTTTAGAAATAAGGGAGTGAAGATGTCATAGGTCACATCCAAGGGACAGCTGAGGAAGCCTGTTGTGATTAAGGCAGCCTTACATAACTGCCATGAAAAATTTTCAGCTCAAAATGCAACATCTGTTCAACCAAATCTACCGCAGCAATTGTGAAGTCTATGACCAAAAACCAAGGAAAATGATACTATATTTTCTCATAAAAAGTACTTCCCACAAAGAGAATTTTATAGGACTTGACTGAGTGAAGTGTTGAGCTCATAAGAGAGAAGTTTCAAAGGGCAAGCAGAAGGGATAGGGCAAATTCAATATAAATCAGCTATGTATTTGCTATGTCTGTCCTCAGTACTGCTGAGGGAGCCACGAAGGAAAGAAGTCAGGGAATATAACTTAAGAACAAAGAAATTATCAATAGTAGAGAGCATTTTTAAACTGATTAGCCATATATATATACAAAAATAAGCTATACTGGTGACAAGCTGATCAACCATGGACAGCAGGATTAAGGAAAAAAGTGTATACTATCTTGCTGACATGAATCATTCCAAAAAACAGTATCCTGCAGGATTATCCAGACTTAGTATATGTACTAAAGAACATATAAGGGCCCCAAATTTTTAATATTATATGTATAAATTGATAGATTAAATAGTCATTCATCACTTTCAAAAAGTATTAATGATTCTTCAATAAAAATGAAATTTCACCATAGACACGTTGTGCTTTGCTCTAGTTAGTAATTGTTAATTGAAATCTTGCTTTCTGTTAATTTCATACAAAAGATAACATAATGCAATGAATATCAAAATTAAAGTAAAAAATCTTTCGCTTATTTCCTACAAGATTGTTGAATGTTAGCTAGATGAGATGAATCAGAGATGTTCATACAAGTCACTGTAGATCAAGATTTCCCACATCTCTGGATCTGACCCCCAGGAAAAATTAAAAATATCTCCTTCCTTGACAGGATAGTGGATTAGTCAATTGTCTCAGCTCAAGAAAAGGGCTGATGCACACCTGACAAAGCAGTCAGGGTGAGATGGCAGCTGGACTTAGAAGGAAAGAAAATGCTGGGGGTAGGGTGTGAATGGGGGAGAATAATGGTGTGGCAGAGTGGAGCTTGAAGTGACCAGAAAAGTGAAGCAAGAACAAGAGACAGTCCCTCTGTTCCAGAAACTGAATGCAATCCCCTGACTTCACACCAGGTCAATACTGATGGCATGGAATCATAGAAACATTTGGGCTGTAAAAGACCTTTAAGACTGCAAGGCAAATGTGTACTTAAGCCAGGCAGCATCAAAGTTTGCACAAGCAAGAAAAGTATCATAGTCTGTTCAGGGGGGTCTTTTACTTAGTCTCATGACAAGACCACAGCACACAAAGCATTCTAATGGAAATCTGATTCACTTTGCAGATGTTCCTCACATAGAGCAAGAAGAGTTTCAATATTTATTTTTAAATAATTGAACCTCCTCTAACCTGAATATAACTTTCTGTTAAGTAACTTTCTGATCTGTTCTTCCATCAGCCTTAACATGGTTAGAGACATCACTTTGCTACACTTACACAGGAGATTCAACAGCTGCTTTTACTGCTGTTTTGAAAGTGCCACTTCATAGCACTCTACTGAACCCAGTTTAGATTTTAGATATCAAACTGATGTCCAGATTCTGCTGATGTATTTAAAGATGGATGGAAAAAAGAAATGGGACTTTGTTTCTGCCTTCCCCTTAGATTTCTTTCTCAGGGAACATGACAACAAATTAATCCTTACACAGATGTAATCTTTCTCCCAGTGACTAATAGCCAACTTTCATAGTTTTCAATAAACTGACTGATTGCATCAGTTTCATTTTCACATTTAATTTTGATATTTAAATGTCAAAATAACCCCCAAAACTCAATTTTAAACATATTTTTTTTGTGCAAAAATTCTTTAAATTGGAATGAATATGTGGAAAAACTCTAAGGTTTAAAGGTCTTCATTATTAAATTCTTTTGTTGCTAGGACCAGAATTTTTTTTGATTTTCTTTTTTTTATATGACAGGAAAAATTGGAAGGAAATATCTTCTAAAATCAACATCAAAATATTCTTATCATTTAAAGTTAAAATGCTGAATACAGTCATCCACAAGGCACAACCCTTGAACTAAATTTACAGGCAAAAGAAATGATAAGTAGATAATTCTCTTTTCAAATTTTGCCTACATTCAAGAAATGTGATTCTTTTTTAAGCACAGAAACAATTGTTGTGAGTCAATAACAGATTTGCATATAAAAAAAGCCCAATATTACTTTTGAATTTCATGCTACTCTGACACATCAGAAAATAAAGCATAGCTATCTTTTTTTAATCCAAAGATTAAAACAACTCATGACATCAAAGTTCTACTGACTTAATTAAGTTCAAGATTTACTAGAGCTTTGTAGAAGCAAAATTGCTGTAAAATAAAAACTTACATGAAACTTTTCCAGTGTCTCCATCACCACAGAAATTACCCCCAAAAGACTGAAATGCCCTCAGCATGACATTGCCATTGTGTATCCTGAACTCAAAATCAAGATCAACTAAAAACGAGGAAACATGGCTGTTGCTACAATAATAATTTTCTAATAATAGCAAGGGATGGTGAACATATGGCTGTATTTCCAAATAAAATCCAGTAGCAGCTTTTGGGCTGTGGTTTATGGGTGTTTGTAATTTTAAAATAAAGCAAAGCTGTTGCTGCTGCAGAAAAGATGAGCAATTTTTTTTCTATGCAGGGGGCTTTTTCCAAAAACTCCAAAGGGATTATTCCTAAGTGAGGCAAAATTTTCCTTTGAAAATTTTACACATCTTTAAGTCAAGAAAATTACCTGGCATTACCTTATCAAGAGATACTTGCAAACTTGCACTACAACAGATAATAAAAGACTAAAAATCCTACCAAAATTAAATTTTAAAAACATAATTAAAAATAAAAAGATGACATTTTTCAAACTTTGATTTTTATCCATCATCACAAGGTAGTTCTTTAGACATTTTAACCCATCCTTGGAGAGCAGTCTCTAATTTCCCAGTTGATTTCTACCACCAGGAAAGGCCTGTCAAATATACAGACAGTACCAAATATTTTAGGATTTACATTCCTTTGGGTATTTTACTTCCTGTTTATTGGGGCTTACTGCAAAAGCATAATGAAGTGGTGAAGCTGATGTTTCAGCCCCCACACCACATGCTCATAGCTGACCTGAGAAAGCCAAGCCTCTGTAGGATTCAGAAGTTTTCTGCAGTACAGTGGGAAGGTAAGCATAGCCCGTAATACTAATGGCTTTCAAACTCTTTGTCAGCACAAACCAGTTTTGGATTTCTAAAAGACAACCTGACAGAAATAGAGAAGAGGAAAGCTGATGAAAAGGGAAATGCCTTTATGTCACCATCTTGCCTATAGCTACCACAGATATGTTTAGGTGCCAAGTGTCAAACTCCGTACCTGCAACACAAATTACTTGAAATTTGTACCATTCACAGGTTCCTGCTTCACATCCAATCATTTTAGACATCCATAGGTGCAATGGCATCTATTTTGCCCAAGTTTTTTGCATAGCCAATATTTTCCTTGTTAAATTATTTAGCTGCCTCTGTGCAGTTAAACTGAGGAAAAAAAACCCACCACCAAAACCACATCAAGAACAACAATCAGTGAATTCACATGAAATGAAAAAAATCTGGAAACTGAGCTATTGCAAGGAAGTGACAGACAGGTTAATATAATAGATTGCATTTCTTTAGGAGGCTGCTAGGTAATTCAACTTATTTTGAAAAAGATAGTTCTCTCCCCAAATGGAGTCATTTGCTGTGAAAATCTTTATACTGAGCTACCAATGGTTTGAACTTTGGATGATGAGCAAATTTCAGTGTGCATTTGATATATTAATCATATGTGCATTTTGAAGTGCTTTCATACAGATTGGCAATGGGAGCACATAAGCAGAATGGTCCAGTCAATCTTCATATTGATCTGAGCACTCTGGGAGAGGGAGGATTTAAGCTCTCAGGATATCATACTCCTCCTTGAGGGTTATTCCATGAGTGATGCTTTCATTGCACACATCTGAAAGACTTGTGCTGAACACATGTTAGACATCAAGCAGCAGTAGTCAGGAATTTTTCCATTTTTTAACAAAATAACTCATGTAAATTCATCAGCAGCTAATAGAAAGATTATTCTGTACATGTGCAGATCTTACCTGTAAAAATTTACTTATCTGTAAAAATTAATTCATCTTCAGTATTAGTAAGGTCATAAAGCTTTGCCTCTGTATACCTCAGTGTTCACAATGTCTTGATATTGATTCATGTCTTCTTTTTCTTGATTATATTTCTTTCTGATAATCAACATTGTTATGTAAGTAAACCTTTCAATTAATGCCTCCCCAGTTCCTATTATTTCAAAATCCAGTAGGTCTTTGTGGATATACTGATTCATCATTTCCTGAGAAATTTTTCATAGGGGTTCACAGTGAAAATGTCCTGCTGTTTTAGTTATCAGCAAGCTTTCTGATTGATCTCTGTCAGCCTGCAGATCTTCCATGTCTTTGCTCACGCAGGATGCCGTTTACCTTTGGCAAAAATCAAGTATCTACTTGGCAGTATCAGCCTTGAAAACATGAAACTTGGTGGTTATGATCTCATGGAATTTTCGTGTAATTTTTCCATCCATAACTTTGACCACAGTAAATGGAAATTGGATCTTTTTTTTTTTTTTTAAGAAGACTGTAAGATTGTTGAATCAGCCTCAGCTCATCCTCTATTAGATGTTTATAAACTCAGACAGTTTAGCTATTAAAATGTTAGAGAATAAAAAAAAATGAATGTTCAACTCTAGATTCACCTTTTGATACATTCTTGCATAGCTGATGTGAACATGAACTCACATTTAGACACTTGTAATGAACTATGTTTTCTCAATTCACACAAAATCTATAAACAGGATTTCAGATGTATCAGGTTTGGAAACATTTCCATAAATATAATAACTCTCCACTGTCCAACTAGAAATTCTGACAGGACAGAATCATCTGTGAAATACATTTACTGAATTTAGTTACTTCAATGGCAAACTTGTTACTTTTTATGCTGTTGATTTTAGCATACTTTGAAATATATAATTATTTTAAATGAGTTATATGGTTCTGATTTTGGTCTTATTTTACTCTCTCCAAGTATTTGGACAGAAACTCATAATTATGTTTAATGGAAGATAAAATCAAAATCTCCAATCTAATGCTCCTTCACTACAGTGTTCTCTACATATGAGCTATGAACTATAAACTGAAAAAATAACTATATCCCAGCTGCAACATACAGATTATTTTTTAAAAAAAAAGAAGAAAAACTGGATATATGTGCAAGACAATGTGTAGTACAGTCAGTCTTGATTAAAAGCCAGCTGTGTGAGCTTGAGCTCTCCTTAGCAGGGTTAACTTCCTAGGTTAGGCTAAAACTTAGCATGTATTTTCTTTTTCTTCTCCTTTAAGAAAAAAGATGTGACATCATGTAAAGGAAAAAAAGTCCTTATCAGGGTCAACTTAACGCCTCTCTTCATCAAATACAAACCTTTTAACTTGCTCAACCATAATTCTTTTTACGGTTGAGTTTGAAAATTACACATTCCAGATGTGAGGCAATAGGAAAATTGCAATGCGGGGGTTGGCTTTGGGATCTGTGTGTGTCTGAAGCATTCTTTTCCCACTAGGACCTTTTCCCACATTTATAATAATGAAATAGTGAATAATAAAAACAAAGTTTAAAAAAAAAGAAGTTCCTAAACACAAGGGCCAACATTTTCAAATTATAAACAAGAATAAAGTGTGTCTTCTTATGATTCATCCATTAATTTTGGAAACTGAGAACTGCAGGTCACAGCATCTATTTCAAAATTCAGAGGGAAATGCTGGCTGATGACTTCTTTTATTAGAAATTATTTGAATCTTTGGAAATGCAGCCAGCAGGAATTTAGGATGCAATGGAGTTCAAGGTTTGTGTGGGTGTGTGTTGTTGGGAAGTAAAGAATATCAATACAGGCTACTTTAACTTGCCAGATACAATTTCCTTTCTCGGCACTGTTTCTATGGGCTTGCCTAAAAAACTGGAAAAATTTACTTTTTATTTGCAAAATTGGCTATAGCTGGAATCAATCAAGCAGTACTATCAAAATTTTTAGTTTAATGTAGGAGAAAAATAGTGATATTGGCCTGGTGTTCTCTTTCTTATCCTGAATCAGATACTTGCAACTCACGAGAACTGTACATGTTCTATGTACACAGGTAACAAGAATGTGTGTGTGTAAATATATATAGTGGGAGTGTGGATGCATACACAAATTATATCTATGTAACCCAAGGTTAAGACTAAGATTTTCCAATGTGATCAGTCTCTAAATCCACACATTGGCAAATAAATACATCCTGTTCCTGCAAAATACTGTGCTCCTGGGGTTTCTCTAGAAAGTACTTGGTGTGGCTGGAAACACCCTGGAAACAGGGCTGGGCAGGCCGGTCTTCCCCTAAGTCACAGATAATCCTCTGCATATGGAATGAAGTCTGAATCTCCTTTTTTTATCTCCTGCTGCAGCCTTTCCCCTAATCAGGCAACAGATAAACAGTTTATGCCCCAGTTCAGTGGAAAGACAGTTTGGAAGATGGGCTTTTCCAAACGACTACCTGGGACAGTGGGAAAAGCACTCTGAGCCCAATGCTGCCATTCCCAGGAGACCTTTGTTGCCCTCACAGCTTGTTCCTCCAGAATCTTTCCTCAGTGGTGGGATTTTTGACCAAGTTCTCCAGCCCTGTTGTGAGGACACGTGCAATCCCAGAGTCTCCCAGGAAAAGGAAGGGAGCTGTACTCCTTAGCTCCCTTGCTCAGCAGATTGTGCAGTATAGACTTCCTCTGCCAAAACACTAAAGGTGTTTAGAGGACTAGCAAAAATATACAGGATCTCAGTTGTGAAAGATTAAAACCAGTCTGGATCAACAATTTAACACTTGGTCATTTTGCTGGAAGTACAAACAGGACAAACTGAAATTTCACACTGCTTTGAAGAGAGGACACTTCCTTTGTGTGTCACCTGAATGGGAACAGTTTGGGAGATGGCACAGGCCAGCTCTGCTGACTGATGTAAGAAAACATTGTCAGCTTTCTTCTCAAATCTGAATGGCTCAAACAGCTTTTTACAAGATTTTCTCTAGACTGACCCTCATTATGTCTTCTAGGGCATTACAACATTCTGTCTCTACGAGTCAGCACTAAGCAACCTTCATTATTTTTAGACTTTTTCAGAGGAGACTGGAGTGATATAAAAGCAAGCAGAGGCTTGAAACAGAAGACCTTTCCATTTTTACAAATGGCTGTACCAGAGATCCTATCTTCCTAATGTCTCTGCTTTTGCACTACTCAAAAATAACAAATACCTGGTTGTAAAGGAAAGGTTTTTATTATGTTTCATGTAAGCAACATTTTATGAAGTACTGTGGTCTGGAAGAGTTATTGAATACAAAATTGAAAGATAAGTGCAAAAGAATCCATGTGTCTTTCTAGGAAATGTGAATTTATTACAGACAGAAAAAGCTTCACCTTTCTTTTCAACTTTAAATTAGAAATAAAGAGACAAAATGTTTATTTCCCTTCTGAGCGTCTTCATGTTATGAATTTTTTTCAAACAGTGAGTGGATACACTGTTAACAAAAAACAGATATATTTTTTTCTATCCTGCTGGGCCACTAGAAGTACATTTTATGTTTATGAGTAGGCTTTTCTCATATGTTGTGGAAATGAACATGGTAGCAGCACATTCTAGAAATCTAAAGTTAAATGCTTATTGTGCTTAAATGATTGGGTTTTCTTATCTCCAATGATTATTTCACAGTTCTTTAATACTTCACTGATACATTTTAAATGTGCAATAATTATGGCTACTTACACATCTGGTGAGCCCTATTTGAGTTTACTTTCTGCATGCCACTAAATTTAACCTTGCATCAAACATTTTAAATAAAAACATCCAGAAAAAAAAAAAAAGTACTTTGGCTCCAACTGAGAAGAAGAAAATAATTTTAGAAAATGAAATTATAACAATGCATGAGGGTACCAGTATCTGCTGATGTTTTCTGGAGCAGGCAAGAGGCTATTCCTTACACTCCTTAAAAATTTCAGAATGACAAGGCAACATTCTGCCTCCTAAAGAATTAAAATTATTTGTTTGTGGGTTGTGTTGACCCTGGTTGAATCCCAAGTGCCCTCCTTCCCCGCCCCCAAGGCCACTTTGTCACTGCCATCCTTAGCTGGATATGGAAAATATAACAAAAGGCTCGGGGGTTGAGACAAGGACAGGGACAGATCACTCACTGATTAGCGTCATGGGCAAACCAGATTCAACTTGGGCAAATTAATTTAATTTTATTAACAATCAAAATGAGAGCAGAATAATGAGAAATGAAAACTAAATCTTAAAACAACTTCCCCCACACCTATTTTTTCCACTTCTTAAATCTGTTGTCCCAGAGGCACTACCACTGTCACTGACTGCCTTGGCCTTGGTCAGCAGTGTATTCATCTTGGAGCTGGATGGCATTGGCTCTGTCAGACATGGGAGAAGCTTCTGGCAGCTTCCCACAGACAACACCCTTGTAGTCACACCCCACAACCCTCCCTTGTTATCTAGCTCAAGCTGTTCCCATGATATTGTGCTCTGTTATTATATTTCAGATTCACATGGACTCCTAGAAAGTGTTGGAGCAGTCTAGTACAGAGTTGTTTTAAGCTAAAAGTGACTTTAAGCCAGCACAGAAAACCAACTTTAACACATTTTATGTAGCTGATATATTAGAAATCACCTTGTCCAAAAGTTTTAATGAATGTAAAATGTCAAACATCACTAAAACTGCTGACTCTGCCACAGCATATTAAGTATAAGAGAAAATGGAAACATACTGTCAAAGTTGTTGCTTATCAGTGGATCTTTTATTCTGAATTCCTCTCTCTTCCCCTCTGTTAGAATACCAGGGAATTAAAGCACTAGTGGCACATTTTTAATGGATTAACAGAACAGTTACTGAAACATTTTTTTGACAGAAAACAAACAACAGGGAAAAAAAATAAACCACTCAACCCACCCCTTACTTTCTCATGCAAAAAGGCCAAATAAGATTAAAAAAATCCAGATGAAAATCAGTGGAAAATGTGTAGCAACCAGTGAAACTGTATCTCAGAAGAAATGGGAAACAGCAGAAAAACAGAAAGACATTTGGGTATCGGGAAAACTCCCACCTCTCCCACAGCTCCTACCAGTCCCTACTTTGATTCCCTCTTCCTACCAGCCCTATGAATTGGAAGCTGCTTCTCTTCAGTCAGCAGCTTTGGCTCAGATACAAACTTTCCCCTCTCAAAAGCCTGAGACAGGGTTCCTTCTCGGTTTGCCTCCTCCAAAGCCCTGCAAGGAGGTGTTGAAGCTTCATCTCTGCCAGTGGTACCAGGGGTTAGCACTTGCCTGCTGCAGCAATGGAAAGCTAAGAGCTCTCTCTGCATATCTGGTGATTCCCCTGGCAGTGATCAACACTGTGCAAAAATAATGCAAATATGAGGATCTATGGAGGGACAATGCAAATCTACCAATTTTAGTGCCATGAGGATTTCCCTTGTGGCACCTTTGCTGCGCTGGATTCTCTCCAAGTGGGAAGTCCTGCTTCACTTTGCATCTGGAGGCACAGAAAGGAAATGTTTTCTGTGGGATGGGGAGCAGAGCTCCAGGGAAAAGTCAGACTACACGGCAAAGCCCATATGGTCATTTGCTCTAACCAAAGTGATGATCACAAGTCCCTCTTCGGCTGCTCTTCCCCTCTATCCTCCTGTACACCCACACACACACGCCTGCTCACTCTGGCACTCACGACAACACTCAGCAGGGTAATTCAGCTCACTGGGTTAGTTTTTGGCTGGGATTATAAAACAAGAGAAGTGGACTGTCATCCTTGGCTCTGTGATCTGTTTAGTTTTCCTTTTAACCCCTGCCTTTCTCAGCATGGATAGCATTTGGACCCAGTTATAAAAATACACTCCTAAAAACAGTGAGCACAGAAACACTAAAAGTCAGCCATGATGTTCAGAGAGTGCTTTTATCCATCAGTACATCCATAGGGAAAGGTGTTGGTGCCCAGAAGGCAGGCAGTGTTCTGAACTTAAGACAATTGGAAGTAACATCAAACAAGCAGTTTTTGAACCCTATTTTATGCTTTAACATTTCACTGCAGTCCCAAGATCTGTACCTTGGATGGGGAAGCAGGACCACTCACTTGAAAGGCTGCTGCTTAAAGAACATAAGCCATCCTGTTGGATACAGATGACTGACCTGCTGCTCCCTGGTGGAGAGCAAGAGGGGTTGGTTACAGAACAAACAATAAGAGTTGAGTAGGTGCAGAGATTCCTGGATTGTGAATCTTATCCAGTCCTAGATAAGACTGTGAATTCAGACTGCCTCCAAAATGCAACTCAAGATTTTAATTGCTTGTCATTGTAGAAGAGCTAATAATTTCAACCATTCTGCAAACTTAAAAGACCAACTAAAAAATAATAGAACCATCTCTTGAAACTCATCACAGAACTGCAGCCAAAGAGCTTGTACAAAGTAAGACAGACTGTTTGAAAATCATAAAAAAAGTTTCAGAGATGAGTACATATATTCACATTAAAGGTACCCTACTCTCCAGTATGCTTTGAATTATTTTTTTAATTCCTTGAACAAATATTTGTTTATGGTCTTCTTTGAATGACCATTCTCAGCTCATTTATCATCTGTATAAAGTTTCAGACCAGTAAAAATCAACCTAAGCACCTACACTTCTTCCTTTGAGTATCGGCATTGGCTTACTCATAGCCAAGTGTTCCTTATGAAGAAATAAAATATTACTCATAGTAACACAAGTGTTCCTACAAAATATTCATATGATGAATTAGTGGAAGAGCAAATAAAAAACATCATATAATCATAGAATGGTTTGCACTGGAAGGGACCTTAAAGATCATCTAAGTTCCAAACCCCTGGACTCCTTCCACCAGAACAGATTACTCACAGCCCCACTCAACCCGGCCTTGGACACTTACAGAGATAGGGCATCCATAGCGTCTCTGGACAACCTGTTCCAGTGCCTCTCAACCCTCACAGTAAAGAATTTCTTACTAATATCTAATCTTAACTCTCAGTTTGAAACCATTACCCACGTTGTCCTATCACTGCACGTCCTTGGAAACACCTCCTCTCCAGATTTCTTGCAGGCTCCCTTTAGGTACTAAAAGGCTGACACAGGTCACCCCAGAGCCTTCTCTTTCCAGGCTGGACAACTCCAACTCTTTCAGCTTTTCACTGTAGGAGAGGTACAACATCCCTCCAATCAACTTCGTGTCTCTTCTCTGGACTCATTCCAACAGGTCCATGTATTTCCTATGCTGAGGGCCCCGGAGCTGGATGCACTACTCCAGATGGAGTCTCACCGGAGCAAAAAGAATCGCCTCCCTCAACCTGATGGCCAACGGATGGCCTTACATGGATGTGGTTTGTTGTTGGGGAAGAAATGAGTGGGAGGAGCAGAATAACTCTCAGCACTTGTTTGCTGCTTCCCATCATGGACAGTAAAGACATTAAGAAAAAGGACATCTTCCTTTCACTACCAATACACGTGGCACCAAAACACGCAACACAAAAAACAATCCCTGGGCCTTTCACAGCAAGAAACCCCTTGACATTCTTTGTAATTGCAGAGTTAAATCACTCATTTTAACTGGTACTCATGAATTATTGCTTACTGAAAAAGCAACTTTGATCTAACCAGTAGATATGTGCCTTCTCTTGACAGCAGCTTCTTATACATAAATTAAAATAAAAATCACTATCATGGCAGAAGCGTCATCCATCAAATGATATTTCAAAATGCTTCTCAGTTTCCTTGGAGCACATTATTTGCTAATGAAGATAGGATATATAATGAAATTGGTTTTGTCTGTTAAAAGTGTGTTGTCTTTCAACAAACACTGAAATGAAAAATGTGTTCAAATATACATAATTGTGTTTTTACACTGAAGTGTGCAAAAGGTGCTATGAAAATGTCCCTTTGTGAGGAAATAATTTATATTGTTTGTGAAGTAATGAGATATTCTAATTGTAAGGGCCATACAAAACCATTACGTATGAATCACTGTACAGATCAAAATGGAATTTCAGTCGCTAATGGCTGAGAATTTCAACTCCAGCTCTCTGTCTCTTTTTCACAGGTGCAGACATAGAAGATCCAGTACACACAACTGGAAATTATTTTAAATGAACATGCGTATTTGGGAAATTTTTTCAAATACTGAGAAACAAACAGTAGGCCAACTTTTGTAAGTAAAGAAGAAAAAGGAAATCTCCTATTTTACAGTGTAATATGAACAACTCACTGAGATGCTTTAGGGAGAAGATTTCACACTGGAATTGCCATGTTTTTTTAAAAAAAATACCCAAGATGAGCTGTTGAAAACTCATTAAAATCGATGCAGCTCAATAAAGAGTCATGTGCTTCTACTTTTAAACACAGTTAAAACCATACAAAGCAGCATACAATCACCTTTTATAGCTGTCTAAACTTGTTCTGGATCAGAAAATGCAATGCTTACTACAAAAAATAATGAAAGCAGCTAATAAACCTTACAGAAAACAGTAGAGTCGAGCACATGCAAGCAATATGCTGAATAGCTGTTGATTTTCTGTCTGCTGAGTGACTTCAGATCTTGTCACCAGCACAGTCAATGGGGTACAAAATCCTATGGAATTTGCTGTGTGACACTGGCCAAGCAAAACAACCACTGGATCCTAGAACACTGGACATGTCACATGCTGTCAGCATAGATCATGCTGCTGTTCTCACTCCCATGCCAGCAGAAAAGCCTGCTCTTTATATTAAATGCAGACTCTCACAAATCAGTTTTAATAAAAAATTACTTGTGTGCAACAGTATTTAAATCTCTAGCAATTACACTGATTAACTCAAGATGGTCTCTTTCTTCATTCAACTCTTAAGTCTGGCTACCTAAAGGCTGGAGAGAAAGCATATCAAAAGCCATTTTATTCTGCATTTGTTTTGGTTCCTCCATCTAACCTCATCACTTTAGTCACAATGTATTGAGCAACTCCAAGAAACTTGTTGTCAAAGCAAGACTTGACATACTTGGTATTTTCTGAATACTTACTAAATGAACATATATTTGAAAGCTGCTGATGGGCCATTCCCATATTTCACAAGATTTAAAGAGTCAATAAATTTTGCAGAATCACACACAGTATGCATTCACGTATGGTATCTATATCCTACAACATAAACTGGGAACAACTGTACATAAGAATGGTGTCCTCCTAAATCAGCCTATATATTTCAGACCCCAATGTAAAAGCATCTAGACTATTACTGTCAAAAGTACCTTTGACTTTTTTAAGGGACAGTGACAATCATTTGAGTGGTTTAGTTCTGAAGATTCCTTAAAAAGACTGTAGTTTATTTTGCACAATATGCAATTCCATACTAGGGCCACAGACACTGAGGAAGTAAGAACACTGGGTAAATGGATTTTTCTGTTCAATGCCTTGCTTTGTTCCCCTTTGGCAGAAGGAAGTGATTTTTTTTTTTTTTTTTTTTTTTTTTTGTCATTGCAATTACTGTGAATTGGAGCACAATTCCTAACCTGGCTTTGAGAACCAAACAGGTACAGTTCAGTATAATAAAACATGAGGACCTTCTACCCTTGTTGGGAACTGAAATACAGAAATATGATGTGATACATGGAACAGTTGTTACTAGCACACAATTTATCGATTACTCTCCCCATAACAGAAGAGGTCTGTAGCTGGATAAAATAAAGATCTCCTAGTATGGCAGTAACATACATGCCAATACATAGGATCTTGATTTTCTCCTAATTACTGTAAGCTATTGTCTGTGCAGAGTTCATTAAGATCATAACATTTGGCATATTTCAAATTTAATTACCATTGTGAAATTCCTGCCAAAAATACAAAATAGCTTCAAATACATTAAAAGCTGACATGCTTAAAAGGTAAATAATTAGCTATCCCAGTATTAACATTATCCTAGAGAAATTACAAGGGTTATTTTCCACCTAAATTTTCCATAATTAATTTCAAACACTAGAAAATGATTTTTTTTCATTTGATACAGACTTGAAAGCACATAGGTGTTAGGGAATCTGCAATAAGACTTATTGGGCTATATTATTTTCAGATATCTGTGAATTTCTGCTGTAACATAGGAGGCTTACACTCCAACAATAAAATACTAACAGTGAATAGCACAAAAAATTCCATCTTTACTTGTGAAACAATGAAGTTATTTTCCTTAAATGCTCTCTTTCATTTTAAAAATCACATTTCTCCTGTGGGCTAGGCTGTAAAAGACAGCATAAAAGAATGTGAATGTCTTCTCTTTAATGCAGAGAATCTTCCTGCCAATATTTTCCTATTTTTTTCCACTTTTTTTTCTTCCAATCTGAATTTTGACTACTTTTCAATTTGTTGTCTGGTATGTAATTACAGTGCGCAGCAATGCAGAACTTCCATTCCTGATAATGACAACTCAGTCATAAGGAGAAAAATATAGTCTGATTTTGGTTAGGTCTAATATGTTGCCTAAAAATTTTCAATATGTACACCAAGCATTTTCTGAACTAATGAACAAAAGAGCATAGGTTGTTAGAGAAGGAGATAAATTCTGGGCAGCTTTACAGTGGGGGAACATTAAGTCCATCCCCTATCCATTGCTAGTGTTGCCCTCATTCATTCCCAGTTCACCTGCCAGGGGAATACGTCTTTCTGTCCAACAGATCAGGTTGGATCTTCCACTAGCTAGCATTGCCTTAAGCTCACAAATCTACAATATGTAGTATTTTTTCTCTTTTCTGTGAGTACACAATGGACATATATTAACTACACTTCAAGTTCCCATTATGCTGTTTTTCACTCCTTTCTCCTGGTCTTGATATAAACACAGAAAATTAGCTCTTGCTGACAATTCTGGTTTCTGCAAGGGAATCCTGAGCAGCCTCTTTACATGATTTTAATTTCTTTTTGATTAAGCCTGTGTGAATTTAAACTCTTAATCAAAGCTCTTGCCAACATTTTAAGCAAATTGCAAAGCCAATCAAGACTTCCTCATTTGCTTTCATTATGTTTCACCTCATGTGAGGTTTCCACTTGGGGGAAAGCTGAAATGTTAAAATAGCAAATAAAGAAAGGAGAACTTGCCCTAGAAATAATACAGCACACAAACTCTACCAGCATACATTATGCTCCTGTCCCAGCTCCAAGTATAAAAATGTAAGATTCTCCCTCTTCAATTCAAATGGCTTTCAAGCTGGCCCTGCATACTTGTGTAATTATTATACTTTCCCTCCTCTGTCTTCCCTTTCTTCTTGCACAAGTATGAATTTCAGGGTAACATAACTAATGTCTGTTTACGTAAAATGGCACTGAGGGATAAAAGAAAAGCTTCAAGTACAACCTAGAATTAAGGACTATGTCATCTCTAATACCTGCTGCAATGCAAACCCACCTAAATGGTACTGTAAGCTCATTTAGCTCAAACAGCTGAAGTCTTGTGATTTTTGGACCTAAAAGTGTCTATTCCATTTGCAGGGTCACCAGTACACAGCTGGCAAACACCAAGGTCTATGGCTTCAGTACTGATTGAGTAAGAGAGGATATGTATATTCCACAGACATATATATTGTTTGAACAGGTGCAAGTATTAACCACAAAGAAAGTTTCTCAATTTCATTCAAGATTGGCATGTCATCAGTATGCTCCAAGGAGGCTTCTTCAGTCAGCTTTCAGAAGGTCCTGTACTGCAAAGCATCTAACTCAAATGATTAACAGATGATAACAAGATTAAAAAGGTCTCCTGTAGGTTGACAGGTAATACATTATATAAAGATCTTTTCATCACAGCACAGCAAATGTGTGGAAAGTCAAAGTGAATCAAATATATTAATATTGTAACCACTCTTTTTGCATTTTCTATTCTAATCACCATATTTAATTACTACTATAGCATTAAGAGAGAAAGGAGAGAAATTTCTAAGCTGATATTTCAATGATATTTCATTCTTTTTTTTCCTGCTAAAGAATTGTTACAGTTTTAAAATTTTAGTAGAAGGTCATGAGGAATCTAAAATTAAAACTGTTATTAGAAGCAGTTGAAAGCAGGCAGTGAACTGAAGCTGTGCCTTGCAAACTTGGCTATTGTTGTATTATTGCAGAGTCCCATAGGCAGCGCTCACATGTACAGTACAGAGACTTCACATCCTGGCTCTTTTGATTCTTTTGTCTGCCCTCCAACCTGCGCAGCCAGGAACTTTCACTTGAGAAAGATTTATGAAGCCTCCGCAAACAGGGTCAGCCCTGTTATATCACCAGAGGGCTTCTTCTTAAAAATAATAACATCTATCTGCAGCTCGGCAGGGCGGTCTCTCTTGGCACTCGCTTTCCCTGTTTGCCTTAACAACCGGCGCACACAGAGCCCTCGGCTCTAGCGAGGACGGCCAGCGGTTCCCAGAGGCACGGTAGCCCCGTTTCCTGCTGCCTGCCAGGCCTGTGTCAGCTGAGATAACCCACATCTCCAAAAACCACTTCAGGTTTATGAAGCCTTGACTCTTGTAACTGGTGGGGTTATACCTTTACATATTAGGAAAAGGTGGACTTATAAAAGGATTTTAGAGGCTCTGATTCTACTCAACTACAGCGCAAGACTCTTTATTCTTATGTGCCAGTCTCTAATATTTCATTACATAGAGTGGTCACCCTGACTGAAAAACTCCTGTCCTTTCCAAAAATTAAGACAGTTTTTTGCTACCATGTTAAAAGCTACTTCCAAGGCTCTTATGCACTTTACAGTGCAAGTGGTTTGGCTATTCATTGCATGTATCATTTGAAAGAGAGAAAAAATGCTTTTTTTTTTCCACTGCAGCTATCAAATATTAAAAATAGGTAGGGAAAAATTATTTTTACAGTCATTTTCTCCATAGGAGTTCAAGCTTAGAAGCTTGGACAAATCCTCAGATAATCTGTCCTTCTCTGTATATTTCTTAATAAAATAAAAAGTTGAACTTGTTCCCAATCCTCCCCCCCTGCTTCAGAAAATGCTCTTAAATTTATTTCATTTATTAAGATTACATAAAGTGTTTCTTTCACAGTAAGCATTCCTAACAAGTTTAGTCCCCTGTGCGGGGAGGAGAAAGACTCTTTTCATGAATAGTCAGCCAAGGGTTCCTGAGAGTTAATACTCCCACTCTTCTTCTTTGAGTGTCAAGGGATTTTTAACATCCGCAAAACAGACAGGAACTTGGGTTTTTGCCTTAGGAAAAGAATGGATTTTTTTTCACCACATAATAATCTGCTGTGCAATTACCAATAAGAAAGGAATATTCTCTACTATAAACTGAACAATGTGCAAGAAGCATTTACTGGTCATTTACTGCAAAAGGCATAAGGAATTTAAATTAAGTTTTGAAACGAATATAGAAAGCAACAACATAAAGAAACCCTGAGCACTATAGAGTGCAAATTATTTAAATGATAAATAGAAGTCTGTAATATGACAGAGTATTGAGACATCACACACTAAACCATTCACTTTTATAAAATACTGATGACTAGTAGATTGTATTCACTGTATCAAATACCATAAGATCTAAGTATAACATGTTCACATAAAAGAAGCATTAGTTTCAAATCAGCTCTGTGTGGGAGCATTTCCCTTCACAAATCCAGCTGGAGGACAGGGTCTTTATTAAACTAAAGACTACTGCTTCCAAAGTTTAATAAGAGAGAAGGAATGAAGATTTTTTCCCTGCCATGTCCATTTACTGTGTACAGAAATGGGGGTTAACCTGTCTTAAATTAGAATGTGCTGCCTTTTTTTTTTGGCTAGTGGGACAGTAGATCAGTGAAGCAAATCCTTCACATGATGGACAATTTTAACAGTAAGGAAAGAAGTAAAATTAACATTGATCCCACACCAAAGCTGCTGTTTTGCTCAGAGGACATTAATGGTACTTTAATATTTCATAATAAGCTCATCCTGACCACTGAGCAGTTGGAAAAGTCATTCGGAAATATATGCACACGTTGCTATCAACCAAGAACCTGGAAGTTGTGAAAGAATCTTCATGCTGCACAAAAACATATTTTTTTCTCTTTTGACCCATTTCACACGTACAAAAATGCTTTTATAAAACCACAAATTTTTGACTCAGCTTACTTTTACAAAGAGAATATTATCAACTATACATCTGCCTTCATTAATCAAAACCATTCCCAAAACCTTACTAATGATTCTATGCAACATAAATTTTGGAGGTCGCTTTAAGGTATGTTCCAACCCATAGTCAAACTTTTCCACAGGCACAGCAGCCAGCACAGGATGCTTTCAGAGGGGACATACCTTCCTGCTTAAAGCAAGATAAGTCACCAAGTGTGACGACTTTCCTAGGTGACCACAGGTTGTGTTGAATTACCCAGGCTAATTGGCAATTAGCTCTTTCACATACTGCAGACCAAGACAGCAAAATTTAACACAAACTAATCCTGTTCCATCAGAGGCGTAAAGCTTGAAATAAGCTGTTTCCCCATGGCTATCAGAAAATAAACAGCTAGATAAAGGATGTCTCCACAAGCAGCAGTTAATTCCACAAGAGCAACTAAACCAGAACACAGTTATTCTGTAAGAGAGAACATTCTTCAGACCCTCATGGAAAGAAGTACTCTTCAGGTTCTTCCCCTTGGGCATGAGAAAGTATTACCATTCTCCCTTAAATGCAAATTTTTAAAAAAACAGCAGATATTGATGCTCAGGTCACATATGGATCTATAAATATTTTTTAATCCTCACACTGACTCAGGATTACATCTTGAGGTCAATCCAGCGAATCAGAAAATTTCATCACATTCTGGATTATTTCAGTGTACTGATTTATCTCACCCTAGAAGTTATCCCACAAAAAAGTAAAGCCTAGTGATTCACAAGTCCATGACTTCCAGGATATGACCGGAATATGCGACTGGCAATTCACTTCAGGGCAGCAAATGGAAAGTTCTGGTTCTGGTTTAAGAGATCTTCATACTGAGGATAACACCAAGATAATTTAAAAAAATAAAATTCTTTTTTCAAACTAAGTGCAATGAGAAATACATTGAATGCGGCATTAAAAAACTATAGCATGAATATTACCTACAAAAATCTTTAATTAATGAAATAGCCATTTTTAATGGCTATGTTTTCATATGTGCAACTCAACAGTTGTAAAATTTAGTAGCAGTTGAAGCTAATATATACACAGAAAATCACAGAGATGCTCTCTGAATTTCATGACATTGACTATAAGAAGTTGTTTGACTCAATTCAACAGTTGTATGACTCAACTTTAAAGAGGTATTTTTAAGAAACGATGTATTTTGTTACCCTAGTGGCCTCACCCTTCATATCATATAAAGGTTTTCATTTGTCTCAAGTAAACATTTTTTAATAGAAATAATTCCATATATTTATAATGTCATAAGCGTACAAAAATAGCCCTCTATTAAATGTGCACAGGTTCAAAAAAGTCTTTTCCTGCAAAGATGACTTTTCCATACTTCCTCCACTATGGCTGGATGTAAAGTATATTACAAGTCACAGGGCAGAGAGGGAAAGGCTCTCCCTCCCAAGCCAGCAGGGAAGTGCCAGAGTCTCAGCACATCCCCAGTAACATTTCCGCTGACCTTTTCCACATGTAAACGAGGCTCCAACTCAAGCAACAGCAGCAACCCTCGTCAGTCCTTACTTTGCAACAGTTCTTGTCCAGAGAAGTTAGGCAAACTAGAAACATCTTCCTAAGAAATTCAGCATTTCTTTGCCATTCTTTTATTTTCTCCACCACAAGGTCGGCTATGTTTGTACTTTTTCCTCAAGTCGCCTAATTTTCAAATTTTCTAAGTGGCTGGAACTCTAAACAATGTAAGGATTTTTCACTTGATCCATAGAACTAGTGGAGAGTTATGCCACTGTAGCACTAATGTAACCAGCTCCTAGACATTAACTGCAATCCTAGCCAACATGTACACATACATACTCACCAAAACAGATACAGTTAAATATCAGCTTTGTATAGCACCTCCTCTCAAAATGATGCTATTTCCATAGACTTACATACTTCGATTATTAATTTTGGCATCTCAAATTTCAAAATCTAGGATTCAGTACTTGCTACAGAATGATTGCTTACTATATTAAAATTAATTCATGATTGAATATTAAATACATTTTGTTAAATCAATTTTTAATTCTACACATGTTCTTTTAAAATGTCAGGGGCATCATCATATCCAAGACACTGAAAAACAACCATTCAGTGCAATAATCATTCCCTGTGCCATGCTATGGAATTAATACTTCCAGCAACCAAATGATGAGTTACTTCTGACATAATATTTTTATTTATGCTTCTTATGTTGCCTATGTCCAATAAGAAAGTGTAAAGTGAATTGCCCAGTCCTTCATTTCTTCAGCTTCTTAAAGATGAAAAATAATCTTATTTTGTGCACCTTGTATGGAATTTATACCATTGGAAATCACGCTCCTACAAAACCTGACATAGTTCAGTCAACTAGAAAATTAAAGATTCACTTTTTACATGAAAACAATGAAAAATCTCTCGTCTAAGACTCCTAAAAACAATTAATCTCATTTCATCAAAAAACATGTTTTCTATTGCCAGGACTGTCTCATTTAATTGGAAATTCAAAATTGTAAGAAAACTTTGCTTCTTTAATCCATCATATTTCCATACTGTAAATGAGGAACAGACTTCCTTTAGAAGTCAGCTTTGCATTTTTACCAGATGCTCTGGAAGAAAATGAAATCACAACAGTAAAAGAAGTATGGAATATCTTTTCACAGAACTTTAAAGCAAATATATTCCTATATAATAAAATAATAGCATTAAATTCTGTTGCAGGTTTGTATTCAAAACTTCTCAGCATCATAAATCCTTTTTAAATTATCTAAATGCATAAACCAATATTTAGTTCTCTTAAATATCTACTAAAAATACAGGCATTTAAACATAGATACCTTGTCTGAAAACATCAACTTTCACTTTTCAAGACTGAAGAATCTTTATGGGAAAAAATACAAGAACGTGGAGGACATTTTGAATCCAAAAATTTTACCCATTTACCAGCTAACTCCAATTCCAGTCACAGTAACAGTCTCGCAACTTACAGTTGCAGTGAAGTTGTAACTCTTCTCCCATGTTACACCTGGAGACTTCCTGTAGCAATTCAGTTCTTAAATTTATTATATATTATAATATTTCTATTTTGAGAAGGGTTCTCCTCCTTGATCTCTCACCTTCAATTTTTAAATATTCTTTCTTCTTATAGGGCATTACAGAAGTGTTTTGCTTTATTTTGATGGTCATGCATTTGGGTTACAACACTGCAGGTATGAGTACCAACCTGAAGAAAGACAGGTTTTTGAAAGAAACATGAGTCTTCCCTTACATTTTATATACAGTCATACAGCCATGACATCATTTTTCTTTTAAGTTCTTAAGCCAGCTATAATTTCATGAGTCTTCTCCTAATATACAGTAAGTCACTCTGCTCAATCTGCAATGATTTAGTCATATTATACCTCACAAACATACAAAATCAAACATGGCCAGGTCAGCTGTAGTCCTATGAACACAATCTGCTTTGAAAACACAGCCCTCACATCACTATTGTTATGAAATTTTACTATCCATGTCACACCATCAGATTTATTTGGCACTTGCAGTCATGACTTGTTCTTCCGGAGGAATTCCTCTATAATTGAGCATTAGTTATTGTACCATTAAAATACACTGTTTCCGTAAATTTTAAACAGATAACAGCACTTTCTAGCAAGTGTTTTTTTAGATACAAGTTTATTACCTAGTTACAGGGAGGAAAAAAAATTGGCTAAAAAAGTTTTTCCTTTTCTAGTTAAAATAAAATAAATGAGGTTAACAGAAAACATCCTGCAATTGCTCCCTAAGGAATATTGCCAACTACAAAATGAGTGAGGGCCATTTTTGTAAATATAAATATTTTAAAACTGAATTTATTAATAAAAAGCTCAAAAAATAAATTTTCTAATGTGATCTTTTGTATATTTATACTACAAGCATTGACACTTCATAAGTATTTTTATCTATTTCTTTCATTTGTAGGTTTGGGTTCAACCTTATTAACAATGGCAATGGTCCAATGTCCTGGTAAAAATATGCAGTGGGCACAGATTGCTTCAGCTCCAGGGCTTACTCATATTTCAGATGAGGAGTGGGCCTGTGCAGTTGAACTATTATTTTTCCACAAAAATGCCAAGAGACCGGGATGAATAGGCTCCTTTCATTATGCTCTGAAGGAAGAGGAAGACTAAAAGGTTCATGGCGAATTGTGTCCTTGCATAAATGTCAGGACAAAGTAAGGCTCCCTGTAAAAACATTTTCTTTACAGTCGCAGCAAGTATTTCCCTAAGAAATTCTGAAGAACTAAGTTCATGATGTCAGATATACTTTAGTGCATATGAAGGATTAGCATTCTGTATCTCTCTGCTGATCTGCTCACCACTGTGGGAACCTGAAAAGGCAGAAGTAACCTTTTGGTTACTTTAACCTTTACTTAAAGCAAGGTACAGAATTGTCACAACTGAGACTCTGAGTTCAGGATGCTGACTGATCAGAAAGGCTGGCCCTTAGGCATGTAATGTAAATAATGCAGCTAACTGAAATCTTATTTCCATCCAAATGTACATGACAAAAGCAAAACAAATCCCTCAAGATCATTAAGAGGATAGAAAATTTACTGGGATGCTACCCTGTAGACTAACTTGGTCAATTTGGTAAAATTAGGTGTAGAATTAAAATTTTTAATTTGCATAGCAAATAATATTCTTTTTTTTATATATATGTATATACGAACTATCACATTACAGTATTATAGGTATTTTATACTAAATTGTAAGCAGTATTACATTATGCCCTCTTTTACAAAACAACATTTAATGGGAATTATGTTGCAAATGTAGTGCATCAACCTGGTGGATTATACAGAATTCATGCGGCTACTCTCAGTTATGGACAGAGCAGTACTTTAGAAGAAAAAAAAAAAGTTTACTTTAAAATAAAAACCAGTCTCAAAATAGCTTACAACTGTAAACTTTTCCAAAGTTTAACATTGTAGTCAATGATTTAAATTTCAAATCCTTAGAAGTTATGCAAACAAAATTTTATAAATAATAAATAAACAAAACAATCAAAGGTGAATTGCCTTGAGAATAACATCAGGCTTACAATTAAAGTTGCTGTGGTTCAAGTTTGGGAATCAATACCATACAGCAGGACTATACTCTGGCTCATTTGACCACGCTAATATTCAGCATTCAAAGCCACTGCCAATACAGCATTCACCTGAGTCTCACTTAGGGCCTGCAACACTTTGGTTCCAATTAGCATTGCAAAGCTCTCTTGGGAACAAATCACACATACAGTGAATTTCTTCCCGAACTAGATATCATTCCTTTGTACTTTAGTTGTCATTACTCAGTAGCTAACCCTGTTTTCTGTTTCTTCTGGCACAGTTTATTTCTGACTTTACCTCTGTTGTGCTACTTCTGAACCACATGGCAAACACTTTCAGCAATGATACAGGTTATATAAACAATTTCTACCAAAGTCAGCAGGGGTCCAGTAACCCTTTGAAAGTTAGAGGTAACTGTGCATTTCACTATTGAGCCAGTACCTGCTACACTGTACTTTCCTGTGTCAGTGTCTGACATAGCATAGACACAACATGCACTTCTGGGTTTTTTTTCTAAAATAAAACAGTCTACTCGGTCATTTTCAATTTGACTTTATTTTAGGTATACTGCAATCAAATTAGTCTTGACAAACTAATAGGGACTGGGCTGATTTTTGGATGTGACACTTAAGAAAATCTGTGTTACAAGAAGGAAATTTAACAGCTGCTTCTGGAGGAAGCTTCTTTATCACTGAGTCAGAGAGGAACTAACTGCTTAGCATAATTTTAAAGGCAGCTCCTCTGTCGCAGGCATCATCACTCAGTTGATGTGTAAAAACCATTTATAAATATTAGCAATCATCTGGCATTTTTCAAAAGAACAGGAAAGTTAATCCTGTTTCCTGACTGAGTTTTGCACTGCATAATTACATTCTGACTACCTAAGTTCCCCTGCAATTTCAGTTAATTACAGTATTATTCTTACTTCCTGTCTTAAAATTATTTGTGTAGTAACTATATCCTACTAGAGTGGAAGATGAAGTAATCTTTGTGAACTATTTTGATTAATATGTAAAATGTTGTGCTATCACCTCACACAAAACCCCACTACATACTGGATATTATTCCCAACTAAAAAAAGGTGTGAAACTTTTCAGCAATTACATTAATGCTCAGTAGCCCATCTCTCAAGGGATGCTTGTGTTACTTGACTAATAGATATAAATCTGTATGCAACTAAAAAATATTAATTCAGCCTTTTATTGAACATAAGCAAATGAAAAATCTCAGATCTCTCTGAAGAGGTAAAAAGTACACAAGAATAATATACACAGTATACATAAAAGTATAATTTTTTTAGTACTTGCCATTGCCTTTTCCTCTATAACAATGTAGAGGGCTATTTTACCCAAGTCATCCACTCAAAACTACTATTGCTAGCTCTGGACATTGGAAAATCATTATATTTTCTTGACAATCATAAACTTTAGAAGCATAACTATTTGGGAAGCTACTGGAGTACTCTCAGCAGATCAAACAATTAATGGCAAATTAATGCCCAAATTAATGGCAAAAGCATATCTTAGCTGTATAAAAAATAATTCAGGGTGTCCTAGTGTTCAATATAAAAAGAGGACTTTTCTTCATTTCTGGTGCAAACTCTGATTTTGTAATTAACAGCAAGCCTTCTAACACAGGATAGGGCTTTATGCCTTTACTTTGCCATACAGTAGCCATAAATCAATCCATCATAAATTTCCTTACTCCTCCTAAACTTGTCCTCTGTACTGCCCCAATGCCTGCTGATTTCTATCACATCCTTCTGTTCCATCCAGCAGTGCTTCCATATCACACTTACAGATTCATAGCATTTTCCTATCTGAGCATATCCCTCTTTGCCTGTCCCAGCTTTCTCCTTCTAATTGCCGTGATATCTAAAATTCTTTCATGGTCCAACTGTTGCAGTCTAGACCCTTTCCACTGTTACAAAAATTACTTCATTCCAAGAAGCAGAAAAAAAAAACAAAGAAAGTGTGTCCAATAGGCACAAAAATCAAAGCCAAGGAAAAATATTCTCAGAATTATATCAAAGCCAGCACCACAAAAATAAGTTCCTGAAAGTGGGGACAATCTTGCACAACCCAGCAACACGTGAAGATAAACCACCATGACAAGCTTGAGGAACTACTAGTTTAACTAGCAAATCTGAACAATAGATTATCAGTCTGTTCTCCTATTTCCCCACCTGCAAAAGGAAACCACAGCTGCAAGTGGGTGGCAGAGTTCTCCCCTGGGAGTTACGTTGCCACCACAGCTGCAGTGAGGGGCCAGGGTAGCTTCCAAGTGCCACCTGGTTACTCAACCTTCAGCTGCAGGGGTTTTTCCCAGAGGCTAGCAATTTGGTCTCTCTTCAGTGGAGCAGCAGCTCTCCTAGGAGCAGGGCTGAACTCCCAGGCACAGGATTATACCACTTCTAGAGTCGTCTCTTCTTCACGGTCACTGTCCACCTCTCTTTCTTATTCTCTCTTCTAAACAGCTCCCCTTCCCTCTTTGTATGCAAAGACTCAGCAAGAATTGCATCCAGTGATATTTCCACACTCTCTTTGCACCTTCTAACACCTTTCCTGGTCCTGAGCACATAACACTTTGCAACAATGTTTTGAGCATTACACAGAAATTGAGACAAGTTATTTCCACCTCCTTGCAATCTCCAGGTCATGCTCCAGAGCCTCTTTGTTCTCATAAACGTCTGAGAAGAAATCAGTAAGTCATTGAAGAAATTTGTTGGAAAGTCTGTGTCTTTGAAACAAATATTTCTGAAAGTTCTTTATTTTATTAAGGAGGAAAAGGCTGGGCTCCTGTAATTACACTACTATTATATTTTCTAATGTTTATATACTTACAAAAGGGGAACACAAAAATAATTCTACATAAGCACATAAATAAAAACCCTTTCAGGCATTTGCATTTAAAATTATAAGCATTGCCAGTAAAGGGAATTTGCAGTGCTAAAACACGCTGCAACATGTTGCAACACTGCCTGACTTCAAGATGAATTACTGTGTGGAAAAGCTGGGATGGTTGCTTGTTTTTTTGGGTTGTTTTTGGTTGGTGGTTTTTGGTGTGGTTTTTTTTTTTTTTTCAGTTTCACTCTTGACATGCTTGTTTTGGAGCTCCTAAGGAGTGGGGAGTTCACATAAATGAGTTCATCACCTCCCATGCACTGAAGCAGTCTCCAGTACTCAGGAGATATTTAGCCCAAGGAAGGGGAGAAATATCTGGCCAGCAAATTTTACATGCTGGAAGGGGCCTCCTTTGCCTCACTGCTAGTATGGTGGCAAGACCCTCTTATCCCTCATCAGCAGAGGAAAATCCCTTCCACATTAAGCACAATTATAGGTGAAAATTGGCTGCCAATTTTTTAAAATCTGTCACTTTAAGTTTTAAGGGAGCTGGCTTCCTTTTCAATTTTAAATATATCTCCCTCATATGGGAATAATACACAATCAAATCCAATATTTTTCCTACTGCCTAGCAGCTAAGTTATTTACTTGACTTTAACAAGACTTTTCTTTCCTCTTTGCAAGTTTGAGAGCAAGCACAAGCTGAGATGAGCTGTGCTGCTGTATGAGCAGGCAGCCGCTTCCAACTATTTATTTGAAAAGAAGCAGATCTGCATGTTAGGTGGGAAGGGAGAGACTGAGTGCAGGCAGGAGAAAGAGGGGGAAAAGTCACGCCTCAAATTTTTTATTGTCCTAAATAATAAGTTTGAAACATGGGAAGAGAAAAGAGGAAACTTGAAGTGACGTGACACACCCCTATCCTACTGCTGGAAAATTACGACAGCTCCATAAGCTGCATCTCCCCTGAACTAAAAACAATGCACAAAGGGTGCTAAGTTAGCCATGTAGACATAAAGGCTATTAAAAAATCCCACTTGCATGCTGTGCAAATTTGCATGTTTAGCCTACATCCGTTCTTAAGACACTACATTGAAGGTAAAACAAAGTTTTACTTTGAACCCTGTTTTTTCCCTCAAACTGTAGAAATAAAAATATAGCATGTTTACTATTTACAGCTTCCTTCTCAGAAGACACAGGTAGAGAATTCATGCTTTTCAAAATGTAACCTTGCACATCTGGCCAGCAAACATCTGGATATTTATCTTCACTCATCATTTCCTTCAGTAAGTCCAAAAACTGTCAGTTATTTCAGCTGAGATTCAGCCCAAGGGAGTACAAAAAAAAGTTACATCCTTCTTTTGTCCAGGTTTTATAAACTGCTTTTTACCTTTTTCCCTGGGATATCAGTAAGTATAAAAATAAGCAGTCTGGATTCCTTTGACTGTGGTTTTTATTCTGTGACTATGTACTTCTGTAGTCACAGGGAGCATACATATGCAATTGAAATAACAACATGGTCATATCTGCAATGCATGCAAAACATCCTACACCTTTAAAGAGGCTTTTATATATATAATATATATCTATTACATACTTCCAGAAGAAACCACTCAAATCACAAGTAAGAATACAGACTGATTCGTGAATAAACTATATATCAAACTTATGCCAACTAAACTTCAGATAGACAAAAACCAGGAAATCTGTGATTCACTAAAAAAACTTCACTTGCAGAATTACTGTAATGGAAGCACTGCCTTTGGATTGAAGGTACCAGCCTGAAGAACTCACCCCTGAGTTTATCCCTTGTTCTGCCACTGTGCAAGGAAAGTCTTAGCATCTGCTTGTGCTGTCCTTCCCCTGTTTTACAGAAGGGAACAATGAAACTCATCTCCATAGCAAAACACTTCACAGTTTAACTATGAAAAAAAAGCATCCTAAGAGACTCAATTATTTTCACCAAAGACAGATACTGAGCTAAGGAAAATGTGAACAATTTCTGAATCTGAGTTTCTTTATCCTTACTGTTCACTAATTTAAAGATACTGCTGTTTATTTAAAGTTTCCATATCTCTGTCCTGACATCCAGTCTGAAATTGCTTAGCAAAAATTTTCAAACAAGAAATGAAAAATTCAAACTAAGTAAAGAGGTTTCTTTAAGTTTTTTTGTTTAGCTGAGGTTGCAAGCACATCTTCCTAACAATTTCTCTGAATCAGCCTCATGCTTTCCAACTTAACTCTGCTTTGTGAAGTGCATTTACAAGAGGGGTAAACCTAATATTCATACCCATATTTAAAGAAAAAAAGAGCAAAAATTAATATTATGGCTTCTTAGAATTATATCACTTAGTATGAAATAATTTTATATGTGTACTGTGAGTACTTTGCACATTGTCATTTGTCCCACAGGAATGCTACAAAGTGTTCATGACTGAGATTCATTTTAACCGTATGGTCCAAGGGGATCTGCTGATGATATAACACACATAATTCTACATTATTATTAATTCTACATTTCTCCATAATATTTTTAGACTTACTTTTAAACTGTAAATCAACCAAAAAAAAAATATGTTTAAGTAGCATAACAACGTTTATAATAAAAAAAAAAGTAACACTAGCATGAGTGGGTAAGAGACATCAGGAGAAAAGCTGGAAATAGCAAGAAAGACTTCAGTGTTGGCTTTGACAGGTTTGCTCATTCCTGTCTCACATCAATTCTGGTCAACAGACACCTCAGGAAGAGTTTCTATTTTTTTGATTGGTTGTTTTGATTTTTAGTATCTTAATCTCCAGTCAGAAGTACGTTAAATTAAAAGATAGTTTGGGGTGAAAAACTACTTTTATTTTTATTTCTGTAACATTTTGTTTTTAAAACTACAAAATTTTAGGATCTCAGCATCCATGTGTTAATAGTGACTAGAATTTAAAAGAAAATAAAAAAAAGCATAAAAGCATATAAAAGATATGATGCACATATAAAGCATATACTTTCCTTTCACCACTATGCTGTAAAGTCAATAAAATCCTACCTTTTTGTCTCAATTTAAAAGGCCAGTTTCCAGGTGATGGAAGCCATGAACATGACATCATTGATGTCTGAAATGATTCCTTGTGAAAACATGTCACATGCCATAGTGTTATTACAGGCTGAGAGTCTGCACTTCCTTTTCCATACTCAGCAATAGCTTCGCCCCTCCTCAACTTACAAAAATAAAATGGCAAGGTATGCTTAGAATGACAGTGATATTTATGATATATGTTCATTAAATTGAAAGGAATTCTTCTAATTTTATTGAAGTTAAAAGTAGCACAGGGAAATCTCACCCATGTTTTACAAGGTCACATGTCCAGGTTGTACTGCACTTTCTGAAGCAACAGCCAGACCATTTTACTGCCAGTTGGTGCAATGTCCTCATCAGAAAGGTGGAGCTTAGCCACAGTTTTTCCAGAAGGAAAGTTTAAAGGTTTCTGGAAAATTAGCAACTACATAGAATCAAGAATCCTCCTCCTGGACCCTACAAAATCCTGCATTTCCTCATGAAAACACACCAATACAATTTGCTTAGTCACAATTTCTGTTTCCCAGCACCAAAAAAATAAATTTTTGGTTCCTACACAGTTCTCAAAATAAGTAGCCCAGAGGCCATCAACTAGTGCTTAAATGCAAGTACTTTACAAAATCCAACTGTAAAGATCATAAAACAGCTGAGTGACTCCTGTTTAGGATACCTGTCTCTCATACAGCTTTACACATGGGAACACTGTAGGTATCTTTTTCCAATAGGATGTTTACATTCTATTTAGTATATCTTCATTTAGAATAAAAAAGTAACTTTACTTTTAAAATAGTTAGCATTGATGAATTTACTCAATGTTTGACATTTATTGATTCTTGAGAAAATTTAATCGAGAAATAGTGTAGGTTATAAAAAAAAAGTTATACCAAAAAAGGATTTACTGAAAATTTTAGCTACTACAAAAAAGGGAAAAAAAATCTGGTTAGTAATTTTTATTAAGTTACATCTTCCACCAGCATGCTATCAATTTAGATAAGAGGGTGATGTGGAAAAGATTGCCCTTCCTACACTAAAAAAGGTGTTTTGGCAGTTTAAATACTGTATTAATGCAATAAAGATGCATTGAAGGAAACATACATGCAAAGAACATTTCCCAGATACAAAAATGTTTTGTCTGCTCCAGACACACTTTAAATGTTAATTGCCATTCTTGAAATGTAAAATTAAGTATTTTAAATGGTAATGGCCTCACTAGAGTTTTAGCAAGCAAGGAAAACTATTACAGACATTGAGCTTCTGGAAATCTGAGTAATATCCTGAAAGGAACAGCTTGCCTTTTGGGGCTTGGGATGGAATGCACTTTTATTCTGCGTTAGAAAGACATTCTAAATTTCTCATTGTCCTTGGACCTAATACTGCAGAAATGGGATATTTTAGCAGTGTCCTGCTGAGGAACAGAAGTCTGATTCCAAGCCTTTCAGAGCAGCACATCTGCCCAGGCGAGAGCTGGGTGTGTGTACCCACTCCACATGCCCCAGCCACACAATCACATACGTGCCACAGGAACCACCTTACCTTTCCCTACAGGTAGACTGTCAAGAGTCTCCAAAGGTAAATTCTGCACAGTTTGAAAAGAAATTTCAGTATTGACCAGACAATTTTAACCAGCACAGGAGGAGAAAAATGCTTCTTTTTGTAACAGAGAAAGCACAAGCATCTCACTGAGCCATCTGTTTTAACAATGCCCTTCATTCCTCTAGGCTTCTGCTTCCACTTTAAAACTTTGTGACAAAAAATAGTTACCACTGCTGCTGTTTGATGAATTATATGGAGTGCGCTGTTACTTGAAATCTAAGTCCTTACAATCACAGTTTCACATGACAGATTAAAAACAGTTGTTGTATTTGGTACCTTTTACTGCTGATTTCAACAGATTGGTAAAACATGGAAGCGACATAAAAAGGAACCTTGCCCCTCTTCCAATATCTCCTCAGACCAAGACAAAGTCCTCTAGCAAGACAGTGTGCAGAGCTGCTGTATCATAAACTGAGGTAGCATCTCCAAAATCACTACAGTTGGTTTTGGTTTAAAATGAGCCTAGATTAAGTGATTTTTTTGCAACTTCTTCAGGAAATGAATACTAGCCTTTAGTTGAAGTAAGTAAAATTACATCAAATTAAGTCAAGGGAAATAGAAATACAAATCCTCAGGTGGGTTTTCACTTAGTTGTGAAATACAAGTTTCTAGCATAAGATACATATTGAAAGTTTAAGACAAAAAAAAAAAAAAAAAAGAGAAGATAGACATAGCTGGACTTCTTTCCTTGAATGAGTAGTTGAACAACCAAAGATACAGTTCTCTCTTTTATAAAGTTACCTGATTGAAGGTGGTTCTATAACATTAAGAAGGCTGGTGTACAGTGTACAAGAGAACCATTTCAAACCTTTTTTCAGGTAAAACTTCAATGATCTTCAAACTATTGAACAAGAATTAGTTTCCCCTCTTCCACACTCACTAACTGAGAAAGATTCACTTTATAACTTGGATAATTCAAATTCATATTTTACTTTATGTTCTATAACACCTTAAAAAATACAAGTGTTATGCACCATTTCACTGGTTTTCAGCAGCACACTTGAAACAAGTATGTCAAACAAACTGCTTCCCTGCAGTTAGTTGAATGCTTTCATACTCACCTCTCCACTCAGATGAAACGGGGATTATTTTTTTCTGTTTAAAATTCAAACGTGGCCTAGAGGGCAGCACTAGCCAAGGATACAAATGTGTGAAGACAGCTGACTCTTTGAATGGCCAACCCATGCTAATTCATAACAAATTTTCTTCTCCCATTTCATCACATTTTCCAATGTTTTACTGAAAAAGCATGTTGCAAACTTGCTTTTGTGCAAGCAGATTCAGAACTTTTACCTTAATCTGTGCACTCAGGAAAAACTCAGGCACCGCAAGTAGGAAAAAATATATACTCCAGTCACCCATATGTACTTCTAACTAATTAATATCTATACAGATACAGAGAGCTTCCAGAATGCCACTGTATTATGTAAATCCTCAAAGCAGGAGAATAAGCAATACTTAAAAGGAGTATTAACCTTGTGCTGGCCATTTTCCCAACCATAAAATGACAAACAAGGAAAATGAAGGAATAGTTTCTTCTCCGTTTACTGCGGAGCTTGTCAGGTCTTTTTGTGGTGGGACCTTAAGAGAAGATAAATACTGCAGGGAAGAGATGGAATTACCACCTGAATTTTGGCATAAAAATTGTGCCATAAAATTGTCAGCTTATGCTTTCAATAACCCGCATTTTATGATATTTGAAAGATACATTGTCTCTGGAATCAGAAAAACAAAAAAAAACTATTGCTTTTGTGCTCATATCAAGGTCTAATTCGTAACAGTCAGATACCTGTCTCTCCCAGTAATCTGTGGAAAGGAAAGCAATTACCAGATATTTACAGAAAACCTACAACAATCCCAACAAGCATAGTATTGAACCCAGACCGTGGAGTTGAGCTCCTTACCTATAGCAATAAACTATGTCCTTCCCTTCACTACATTGTATTCCTGCTCCAGACCACATCCTACAGCAGCTGTAAAGAGCCAAAAATCCATGGCCAAACACTTTGTCTGACATCCAACCTACTGGCAGAATCGTTACTACCATCATTCTTAATTATCTCTGACATTTAAAATACTTAGAAAATTCATTCACCCGTAAATGTCTTTTGGATATCCAGAAATTAAAATTAAGCAAAAACTCTCTAGTGGATTCCCTCTTACTTCCATCTTCTGAGTTCTTCAGGTTACAGTAAATTTTCAGAAAGTCAGTTATTATCTCATCATATCTAAAGTAAAATAGGGAGAAGCTTTACCTATCTGCATATGCCACAATAAAATTAGCAGACTAAATGAGTCAACCTCACCTCGTATCAGGACATTATTCTTGCCAGTATACAAGAAATCAGTCTTTCAAACAACAGGAACTTGTTATGAACAATAACAACCTGAAAACAATACAAGCAGGCTCCTATAATTTTATGGGACCCTAGACACTCCATATCAGGAAGCCTCATTGCAGCTGATGTAGTTTTCAGGTGAACTTTCTCAACAAAATGTACATTTAAATATGAAAAGGAATGGCAACATCTTGATTTGCTAAGATTGACTTTGGTCTTCTAAAAACTCAGTGTCCACTCAAAAAATTAAGACACATAGTAAAGGAGCACTTCTTACTGTGAAAACATAAGAGAATTGTATGAGACAAGTTACAAAAAACAAGCACATAGAAATTATAAATTATATAGTTTATTTACAGTCAACTTGAATGGCAATGAATGAGTCATAATCTCCTGAACTATGTACTTATTTTCAATTAATGTTGTGTTGTCTGCAGGTATTAGACTAGAATTAATCAGAAGATGGAACAGAAAATAGGACAACCAGCTACTGCTTTTGCTATTTTTGTGAGGCTAGTAAAGACAGCATTTTAATATCCTGCTCTCACAAGCCTGTGTTAAAATAAGAAAAAACAACTGACAGAACAGCAAAAAAATGTTTTCTGTACAATTCACAAGAAGAGAATATTTTTCTCTTAATCATTGTGTATCAATTCCCTTTGCAATCAACACAAGCTGTGACAAGAAAAAAAGCAGAGCCTCGTACAGTCACTTGACAGTTCCAAACATTTTCTGTCTCTCACTGGGGTGAAATTAAATTTGTTTCATTTTGAATAATCAATACGGTACTGAATTTCTAGTCAGGTAAACAATGACATTTCCCCACATGCAAAAATAAGCCTAAAAATACCACCACCACCCAACCCTCTTCCCCCTTAGCATGTAAAAGAACACAGCAATTTGCTGTATTTCTAGGGGAATACAGATTTTCCTGAAAAACAAACCTTGTAAGAAAAGTCAGACATTATTTTATTATAATGAATTCCCCATAAATCCAAAACCCTTTAAATACTAAAGTTATTTCAATATACTATCAATTGTTAATGTAAAATCTATGTAACAAGTCCATGCTAATATAGTGAATTCAGACAAGAACATTATAAAAGCAGATGAAAGGAGGACTTCAAAGGCAGGAATGGGTCAGATAAATATAGTACAATCATACATTGTACATCCTCCAAAAATTATCAGCAAATATAGATGGTGAAGAGACTTTGAGCTATGCTGTGTTTTCCTCTGACAAGGCTAAACTCATCTCCTCATGCAACAACAAACACGGCATTGCACTGGTGTCCAGTAACACATTAGGATTATTATTACACAGTACATAAATCATTATCAGAAAGGAATGGGCTTTATTGTTACACATTCCATTTATTTTAATGGCATCAATCTCGAGACCCTACCTGTGCCAATTTATCTACTCTGGCTCCTTATAAAACAATCAGTTACCTGCCTGTGCACTACTGATTCAGAAAATTGTCTGCTCACTCTCAAGTCTCCCCTTAATCCCATAGATTCTCAGCTAGCATGCCTGGTTTATGTCCTGCTCCATGGCTAAGCTGACCCCTGTGACTACTGAGTTGAATTGTTAAGAAAGAAATGCAACACAACCTTGTTTTTTAACATGGTTTATTTCAGTGATCTTATGCACACAATCTCCATGCATGATACTTTTTCCAGGACTGAGTGGGTTGTGAACTGCAGCACGGTGTAGGAAAGAGCAGCAAGAAACTTCTGAAGTCAGTTCAGCTGCTGAAGGAACTCTAACAAAAGATGCTCTCTGGGAGAAGAGGCAGAAGCAATGTAAGTCATGGCTAAGAGAAATAGTCTTTTTAAAAGGTTCTTTAAAACCAGAGATAAAATGTTCACAAACTTCCAATTGTTTGAAGTCTTAGAAAGAAAAATTTCTTAATATCCTCAACTGAGACATTTTGCCACAGTCTGAGGCATGGTCTTTTGAAGGACGATGCTGAAGTTAGTTTTCAGGGTTTCTTTCTTTGTCCACTGACCCTTCAAAAGGTCATTCCTGTGGAGTGGGAGAATCTGAGAAGCTTGGAGTCTATTGCTCTACTATACACCTGGTGTAGAAGGATCATTTCTCATCCACTATAAATAAATTCAGAATTATTAAGAGACACACCATTAACTCAAAGTTTTATACAGCAGCTGGGGAATCTGCTGAGGATATACTCATCAGCTGAGGTCTGTTTTATGACCTCAGATGTAGCTCAAACCATCAGCTCATATTGGCTCGGCCTTTCGCTGACAGGGACCATGTCACGTATCCCACAGGGCGGCTGGAAGCCACCAGCGGACAATGGGGTGAGCGGCTGACACCGGCCACCGGGGCCCAGGCAGAACAATGCAGCTGCTGCGGAGGTTGGCCCTGCTGAAGGAAATTCGCTTCTCCCAGGTTCACTGAGGGGAGGGACACTGAAGCAATGGAAATTCCCCAGCAGTAAAGGAGAACAAAAGAAGAGGTGTTGGAAGCTGCTGTTAAAAAGAGACAGTTTCTTCTAGGGCCTGAAAGAGGAGAGGAGATTCCCCCAGCTGACAGAAACACACTGTTCTGCACGATGTGATCTCCTGGGAAGTACAGATTAAAAACTACTCCCTTACAGAGCCCTACCACTCCCCACTATCCCCCACTGGAGCACAGGGTTGAGCACACAGCTGCTCCTGAGGTACCCGCTCAGGCCGGGGGTGCCCCTGGGTCTGATAGAGCCCCCTACACCAGAACTGGCCACCAGATACCCGCAGCCAGGACCTGGGCCCTGCACCCGCACCCCTGTTTTTGCATGGATCTGGAATTCTCTAGATTTCCCCCGTGATTAAAAGGTGTGGCTGCTGAAGAAATCAGTTTACAGAGCCTCCAAATTCCTTAGTGCCGTTGTCATTTGTCTGCAACTGGAGTATCCGCGAGGCCGGGGCGCGGGGAGGGTGTGCTGGGGGTCAGCGCTGCTCTGGGACCACCAAATCCCCCTTACTAGCAGAACTAACTCAACAAGGTCTCTGCACCTGGAGAGGAAACTTGAGGAGTAATCCATGTAGGGTAGATTAAAATACCTGGTAAAAATCCTTCAAACCCACACATATCCTTCCCCCAAAAAATATATTTTAAAAAAATGCTATGATTTTATGGCATACTTTTCTTAGCAGTACAGCCATAAAAAATGGTGTTTTTACTGAAACAAAGGGAAAAGTTACATTGATTTATAAATACATTAAAATGCCACAAGAAAGAGCAGTGGCTAAGTAGACCCATTGACTGCCATGGCTTTTGGATCAGACCCAGAAGAATGCTGGAATAAGTGGTGAAGCATTTTATTTTCTAACCTTTCAGTGGCTACTGCAAACAATGGAAAATACAAGTACATACTTAGAATAACTCTATCCTTTGCAAAATGAGATCACACCTAAAAATACTTCCTTTTGTTGCTGTATAACTTCAGTTTAGGCTAATAGCTATTACATGCATATAGTGAAGAGGAAAAAATATCTTCTCAAATGCTGGGTAAAAATTTTATATTGCAAAGTAGGGTTTCTGCTCCAGAAGAAACTTTAAAACCTGTAGTGATTCAAGACAATTTATGAAATAGTACAATGAAAAATCTAGTTATTCATGGACAATATGAAAAAAGGTAGCAAAAAGGCCAGGGGGTTGAGTTACCAAATTACTGCTTGCAGTCAGGAAAAGCTACATGATGATGATAATTCTTTGTATCAAAATTATATCAAGTTCTAAGAAAAAACTAAAAAATGTATCTGAATTTCAGTTTTTCAGTTTGAAACAATTAGAACTATTATTTACATCCCCATGCATCCAGCCCACACAGCTTGAATTTCCTGGGATATACATGTGCTATTAATTTTTAACTTTGCTGTAGGATCCATGCCTGAATCACCAGGCCCTGTCACTTTCTAGCGCAAAGGCGCGTTATGTCTGCTTGTACCAGCAACTTTTCCAGTGCCCTTTCTTCTTAATCTGCAAAGGTATTTTCCATGACTTTTTAAAATCATGTCCTACACTTACATTTCTTTAGCAACTTCCAATGCAGCTGACTTTTGCAGCTGTGTTGCTGTGCTACAGATTTCATCATTGTTTGACCAGAGAAGAGTGTTGGTTAAACTAAATTCTCCAGTTAGAGTGATTTTCTACAATGTTTCATCAGTTCCCTGCTAAGTAGCACAGATCTAACAGCAAACAATATTTCTGTTACCTGGAGAAGAGTAAATTAACATTTATAGAATAGCTCAGCACTGACCTTCTTAACAGAAAAGCAGCATTTTCTTACAGTTTCTTCAACTCCATTACATATAGAATTGGTTTGTATTTTAATTCTAAAAAACCTATTGAGATTAATTTCAAAGTATTCCATCAAACATAGAAAAACAGAGAAGAATAAAGTTGCTGCAGGAACAGAAATATATTCATTGCTTTAGAGAGTGCAGAGATGACCCTGTTCCCTTCTCTGCCAGTGGGAATTTCATCACTGACTCCAGAGAAAGCACAGCCAAGCTAGTGATTTTCTAACACTTGAAGGCAATTACTTTTATTTTAAAACACAGGAATAGCCTCCTGCTCTGGTGCAGTTCTCAGCCTGAGGCTGTAGCCCTGCCAGCACTGTTAATGTCATTGTTTGTGGAGCGTATTCCCAGTCTCCGTACACCCACGCAGGGCTCCCAGCTCCCGGCTGTGATGTCCCCCTCGACACATTGTTCCAGCTCCCCCTGCTTCCTCGCCTCCCACCCCGTCCCCCCACCATTGTTGTCCCCTCACACCCACCCTGCATTGTTCTCACACCCGCCTGCCATCCCCACCTGGGAGGGACCCTTCCTCTCTCCCACTCCTCGCAGCAGGCTCAGGCTCCTTTCTTACCTATTTCCACATATTCCACTGACCTACTGGCAGCAGAGCATTTTCCCTTTCTGAAAGCACATTACATAAAGTATCATTACTACATCCCATAACATCTGCAAGCTATGGGCACTCAGCTTTGAGAAGGCCAGTCCAAAGTCTGTGAAAGAACAAGAGGATACTGATTTCGTTGCTACAGCCTTTAGGTCAGGCCCAGAATTAGGATTGATAGAAAGTGTTATTGCATTTTCAGATAGGGTATAAAAGGCTAGAGATGATATTTGTTGTCACTAGAGAACAGAAATATGTTAAGAGATAGACATATATGTACAGAAATGACTGACATGATTTTCACAGGCTCCATTATTTTGGCCACCTTGCTTTTTACTTTTCTGCATTTTGTACATCCACCAGAATTTTTTTAAAATAGGTACCTCTACTTTGATGTATTTTTCACACAGGCATATAGGAATATTGAATCCAAATTTTTATGTACTATTTTTTCCTTACTTTTTTTAAAATGATATTTCATTTTCTCTGTTGAACTGCTTTCAAAAGTATACTCATT
Organism: Lanius collurio; assembly: GCA_020086605.1. Taxonomy (NCBI): domain Eukaryota; kingdom Metazoa; phylum Chordata; class Aves; order Passeriformes; family Laniidae; genus Lanius; species Lanius collurio. The sequence continues at coordinate 1,549,480 of JACBWW010000012.1, forward strand.
CCTTTCAGAAAATCATGTTTACGTATAGGGTATGATGCATAAACTGTTTTCCATGCCTAAAGTTTATCTTTGCTAACCCTTGGGAAGAAGAGCAGCTATATATGCTTAGAGTACATTAAGTATAGAAACAAAAATAAATACCTCACTTTATTAATAGATAACTAATGTATTTTGTATTTTCAAACATGAAAAACTTGTTAAGTCTTACCATGGCTTATGCGATGAAAGCAGTAGTATGCAAAGTCCACTCCCAAAAGTGTCAAATACCATGTCCATGGCGAGTCCCAGGGCAGTTCAAACAGTCTGTAGTTATTCCATACATATATGTAACTAATTAAGTCAATACTTCTGAATAAAACACTGAAATAGAGATCCAGAAATTTTTATCAGTAATTCTGTCAGTTTTCATTTCAGAACCTTTTATATATTTACAATTTACCAGCTGGCAATCTTTTTAGAACACATAAAACCAGTCTCCAAGTTCTTAAACCTCTGTCAAGTAGTATGACTTCAGTGGAACCTTTGCTTAGAGTCTACAAGGTTTCTAAAATCAACTCTCACCCACTCACCACCCATGTTGTGGTATTAAGCCTGCTCAAAGGCTGGAGCACTCCTGTGCTCTTGCAGGTGTTATGGTGTTGCTGTTTTCCCAAATCTGGAAGAAACCCCATACTTACCAACTAGTAAGTCAGAAATGATTGAAGTATAGCAGCAATTACGCCAGAATACTAATGTATGATATTAAAACATCTTGACTGCTTCCATTATAAGAAAGAACATGGAAGGGGACAGGCCTTCTGGGAGCAGTGAAATATTTGACCTGCTCAGCATACTGCGTCACTATAAAAGAAGATAAATGCAGCAGAAGACAAAGGCCAGTGCCTTTGAAAAGAAGGAGAAAGGCAATTGGTAGAGAGAAATGGCAGGATTTCCAGAAAGGGACAGAAAAAAATCATGAACTTGCAAAGGCATGGAAAGCTCTTACTGCTGCTGAGTTCCTGGCCTACCAGGACAGAGTAGCTATCCCTGACCTAACACAGGCTCAGGACTGAAACCAGGAGAAGGAGAAAGAAAGTTGCCCTGGAATGGGCAGGCCAAACCTAGTAGTAACCCTCAACAGTGGCTCACATTATAACAAATTTGGGGTGCCACGGTCACATCCTCCCCTCAATACCCTACCACCTCATTTCAACTGGGGCTCTGAGCCATCTCCAAACTAATTGCTTTGATTTTGCTGGGTGAGCTTTTGGATGAATCAGGAAGCATTAAACCCAGGTATGGATGGTGAGAGGCTGTAGGCACTGGGCTGGCCTAGGTGACAATTGGCTTAGGTAGCTGTGAAATGGTGCTGCAGCTGCAGATGGATATATATTTAAACTGGCATTTTTGTAGAAGAAACTAGTCCACAGTAGGATTTATAGTAGACTCCTCACAACTCTTCCAGCTACTCTCCTTTGTTATATGTTGAAAATGTAGTGGTGAACTGAAATGTGTCCGCCTCTGAAAAGCAGCAAACAGGAAAAAAAAGCAGTAGGGAAAAGATACTAATTATAGAAAAGTCATAAACATCTTTTTTTTACATATCAATGGATGAAATTCCCCTCAGTTTAGAGCCTGAGAGTAAGAAATAACATAATCACATACACACGAAAAATGTAGTTCTCGGATGTTATGCTGCTGCTATCTTTTGGTGGGGAGGTGAAAGAATTATCAGCAACACCTCTGTACAAAGTCGTGCAAGACTTTAAAAACCTATAAAACATATTCATAGTTGAAGAAAGACTCTGGGAAATAAATTCAGGAAGCTTCCAAAGAACACTGCAGATAGCACACCTGCAGACACTACTTGAATAAAAGTGGTGACACACTGAATATATGTGTCACAGCCAGGCAAAATCTCAGCTGAAGGACAGACCAACATCTCTCACTTCAGTCTCATCTGGAACATCACCTTACATTGAAATCAGCTGAAAGATTCTCTGTGCATCTCTGTCCACATCTGCTCATTCTTGTCTCAGTACCAGTTCTTAGAGATACTTCTTTCAATACCCTTCTTTTTTTGCCTTTTGTTTTTTAGCTAGATTATTTTTTATACATAGTTTACAGCATGGTCACAAAAATACTAGAATCTGCAAAACTAAAAAAGGATTTTAGTTCCCCTTTAAAGATTTTTTTCACACATCTGGAAAACATCCCTGAAAACAGTCTGGCCATGGCCTGTCCTTTTGGGCAGCTGCACTAAAACAGACAGGAAGCTCAGTAAACATGGTTGTTTCAGCTTGCAAGCCAGCCCCTGAAATTTGTGGTCACCTCTATCTTTTTGCAAAGACATTCATTCAGAGCTTTTATACTCCTGGCATTAGCACCTCTTCCCATAAGTGTTTTGAATAAAGCTAGAAGAAAATACCTTGAACTTCTGTGGTGCTAGTTTCACTACTAATGAAGAAAAAAAGTCATCTGAAAATCCTAAGTTCCCAATAAGAGCCTGAAAGCATAATAGTACCATATCCACCATTTTATCCTGAGAGCATAAGCACCGCAAGTTGTTGTTGCTCAGGAAGAAAAGAACTAATACTTTTTCCACAGCCAGGTATACATCTTACCTATAACTCATTTCCAGCTTTACTATAATTTACTATTATAGTTTATCTATCAAATAAAACCAAGACCCAATAATGAAATTTAATTTCATTTCAGCAGCTCGACCATGAAGAACTTCTCTTGACTAGCAAGGACAGGTGTATCTACCACTTCAAAAACAACTTGGCTATGCCCAGAAGGTGGACCATGCACACCTGGAACATGTTTAATTTTCATAAGAGCTGTGTTCTATAAATATTTTTAAAGAAGATTATATGTATCTAAGCAGATTTTTGCAATTCATCTCATGAGGAATCTGTAAAGTTCAGTATAAATTCTCAATCCATTTCACAACAGGTCAGAAGGGAGCTGATATTATTCAAACACAAAGAAATGGGCATTTCTTAACATCTTTTCAATGACCAGGAAATTTAAAACACCTCTAGCAACATAGAGTATCAGATATTATTAGGTACTGTTTTCTTGCTTTATTCTTCTGCTTTTATTAACATATAATGCCTTTGCAGTACATTCAAAGATATGTGACCTGGAACATTTCCTCCATTTTTGATGAGCTTTCAGTATTTCACCCTAGAGTCCTTTTTTTTTCCACTGGCTGAGGCCAAGGTGTAAACCTTGAGCTAACCCTGCAACACATTTTTTATATATGCAATTTGCTGTACATTCTTTCCTTCATGCCTGAATCAAAACTCTACAGCACACAACGTTAGCTGATTACTGTAATTAATTTAGAGTAATCCATCATATTACTAGGCAGTGCTGAAAAAAGAAGAGTTGCTTAACTAAGTATTTTTTTTTAATTTATAGTGTGATAGGGAAGACCAGAGCTTGCATTCAGTTACAATTCTGAAAGTTCCCTTGGAGTTTTAAAGGTTTATATTCCCCCTCTTTTGCCCCTCAAGTTCCTTTTCCATTTCTTGAAAATACTAAGGAAACTTAAAAAACTTTTCCTCATTTAAATGTGATAACTATAAATGCAACAGAAGTGAATAGGTAAGACTCTTATCATCTAGTCCAATCCTCTGCATAAAGAGTAATAAATCCTAAAACAGACAGACTGTATAGAAAACCTTATTAAATACAATCCATAGGTTTATCTTCTTGGATTTTAAATACTGCCGCTGAAAATTTCCTTATTATGTGCAAAGCACACTTAGGCAACTGTTATGACCTTGAGAGTTCTTGTCTCCTTGTTTCTAAAGGTTGCATGTACTTTAATTAATGGCAATAATATTTGTTTTTAATAAACCATTTCCCCCTTCACCTTCCACTGGGTTGGATTATCACTTCCTCTAATTAAAAAAGTCCAAGAAGGAAATTCTGGGAGATGAACTCTCCATGTGGAAATGAAGATCTACTTATTCTAGATCCCTATGGGATAATGAAGGAGGGAAAAGGTGGAAGAAATTCAATTGGAAGAAAAGGCAGCTACCTATTTCAAAGAATACAAGGTCCTGTTTTGCTTCCTCCAGTCATACAGCCTGAAACCACACCTTTAGGAAACTTCTTCCATGGTGCCCAGAACAGTCACCAAAAATGAAAAGGGTCAGAGACAGGAGCTGTTGTCTCTTTTCCAAGCATGCAGGAAGATCTGAGTACCAAAAGTGAGTACTCCAAAGAAACTGCCTCAGCTCTCACCACCATTGCAGTCACCACCTCACATCACACTGGGAACTGACCTGGTGCCCCTGAGCTAAAAACACAACCCTACAGCTGGACCTACAAAAGCTCTGCTCTCAAGGGCAGTAACAGACTTGCATCCTTGGAGGTCAGGCACAGAGGGAAACATGTTAAGACACCCCGGTCACAAGGTTATATTATCATTAAAAATAGTGAGATATTACTAATACAGTTTCCCTGGGTTAAATAAACTCTGTTTTCCTAGCCTGATTCAAACTACATGAATGTAAAGTTTCAAAATGCTGAACAAAGGCAGTTTCCCAATAATTTGAAATTATTCAGACCATTTATGTAACAGCAGGATACAGGAATAATTAAATGCTCTGTAATTTTTTATGGCAGAATGGAAAGCGTAAGGATTTCCATTTCCAGGGATATTCATAGAGTATCCAAATGAAAAACTGGCTCCAGTCACATCACAATTGAAATAAACATTTTGATGATATGATTTCAGTAAAGAGAAGGGGGGAAGGAGGTAGAGGAGCCTTGAGAAAAGATCCATTTGTAAAACAAAGCAAATCTGCTGCAACTGAAATCCCCTTTTATTTCCTGTACAGGTGCCAGGTCTTGAACAGACACCCAATTTATTACCTTGTCAGCTGACTTATTAGGGTTGACACAAATCGAGCTGAAATATGCCTGACACACTGCAGTCAAGGCTTTTTTCACACTTTAGCACAAAGCCAAACTTTCCACAAGGTGGAGGGAAAGGGAGAGGGAGCTGTGGGAGTTCTATTCCCTATTTTCTATCATCAAGATGAATATGATCTCCTCTCCCATTCTTAATATGCAAAACCAGTCATGAAATAACCCAAGGCTAAAAAATAATTCACCAAAATGATACAGCTGGGAAATTATTATCAGGCTCTGGAAAGCCCTTGATTACAGGAAATAGCACCTACATTTTGAGAAAATGTTCCCACCAGACACAAAAGCTGAATCAAAGCCTCTCCTCTTCCTCAGTATGGTTTTCTTCTCCAGCATTTTAGTTTAAACAATACAAACCTCCAGTTTTCTTCAAGGAGAAAAGAAATACCAAATTCAAAATGAAGTAAAAGGGAGGTAACTCAGGTATCCCTACTAGTTGTATTGTACACAGTATTGCACAGCATTTTGCCTGACAGAACTGCCCTTTTATTCACCAAACCTATTCCTGTTGCACTTCACTTTTTATCCTCTAATTTATGACACTAATATTAATTTACAGTAGTGGGTGGAATAAAATGTGAAACAACAGGTGTTGGAAGAAAAATAGCAACAGTGTTACACTTTTTTATTATGAAGTTCTAGTCCTGCTGCAGAATTCAAGTCACTTGTTTATCTTTGCTCATCTATACATACATAATCAATTAAAAATTCAACACAAATATTTTCATGACAAATTCTACTGCCTTTAGTGACATAATCCTCAGTAGTAACTAATTATGCCCTAAGTTTATGCAAAATCTTCAGCTGAATACTTTTAATTACATGGTATCCTTAAAAGAATAAAAAGCCTAGTTTAAAACCTTCAGTATGACTGCACTGCTGGCATTGTAGCTTAATCCCCTTCTTTTATGAGAATGGAAGTTATATTTCTTTATACCTACTTATACCTGCCCAGCACACTGGGCAGCAAATTCTATTCCAGTATCTTCAGGATACACAAGACAGGGAAATTCTACAATATCATCTTCTACAAGGCAATGGTCCTGATTTTTCAATATTTGTATAAGTATCACCATGTGAGTTTAATACAAATGCTTGATTAGGACTTTTTTCCAGTTGAGGGTCTGACTTTGATCTGTCCTACTTGGTTGGATGAGCAAATTTGCATTATAGTTTAAGTTAAGCTGCAAAAAAGCCTATAATATTCTCAAAGGTCACATATAAACAAGTAATGAGAAAAGGGTATTCTATTCAACTCAGATTGTTCTAGATAGATTCAGAAACACCAAAGGAACTAGTAACAGTTACTATGATCTATAAAAATACAGTGAAATAGCCTCAGTGAAACATCATAGCACATCAAATGATGAAATAAGGAAAAATATTTACATGAAAATTTATATTGAACTCCTTTGGTCATACTTCTGAATGTTTTAAAAGATAGCTTGTTTTTATCCATGATACATAGTGGAAGTCTATTCTTTTGAGATCTGTAACACTGGTTTACAGAATCATTAAGAGACATTTTCCCCCATTTTCATAACTTCTACAGAATCATTAAGAGACATTTTCCCCAATTTTCATAACTTCTAAGTGTTGACCCAAGAAACTAGATTGGCCAGCTCTAAAAATGCTACCCCTGTGCTCCATCTAGTGGAGTCCTGATTTAAAATTAATTCATTGTTTAGCAGAGATATCCTTCAGTCAGAAGGGTACCCTATACAGAAGTAGTTTCTTAAGGTTTTCTTTTTTAAATGTATGAAAAAAGACACAATTTAGTTTAAAGCAAAATACAAAAACTTGGAATAAAAAAATCTGCACAACATTTAATGGATTTGAGAAATTGGTATATTTTGTGAGCTACAGAGACTACTGAAATTAACACCATATTTTCAATAAGGGTAACTTCAGTTCATAGTATGTACTTTCACAGAAAAGCACAAGTATATTTGAAAATGTACCCTGACAGCTTCTCTTTGTTTCTAAAGACATGGCAGGTGAAAAAGCTGGGCTCTGACAGTAAGAATGGGCAATCACCACGCCACTTACTGGCCCCACTGTACAAAAAAGACAATGATACAACACTAAAGATGTAGAAAAATATGCATTCTGTGTAAGAGGTTACAACCTAAAAGAGTAATCGGATCCCTAACATGTTTGTGTGAAATACAGCAATCTGTAGAACATTATGGTAGATAGAGACTACCAGTTGTTTCAGTCAATTAGTTTGAGAATATCCAAACTCTCCTAAATCCTTTCTTGTAATGCTAAGTAGCCTATACGTCATTTCATTAGAAACTCCAGAGATTCAAATTCTGGCTCAGATCCTTCCTTAGTCATCACTAGAACTAGCACTGTCTAGAGGTGCTCACTGGTATTCCTGTGTTCTGCCAGCAGCTATGCCCATGTGTGCTCTCCAGCCTGCTTCAAACAAATAAAAACAGAATACCAAAATTCTCCCCTTTAAACCTCTGAACATAATGCTGCTGATGTGCCTGGGAAGGGCTCAGATCCCAGAAGGGGATTAAGGAGGTAGTGATGAGCACCAGAGAGCAGGCAGGAAGCACTAGCATTTTTACTGGGCACAGCTGGATTTGGACTTGGAGGAGATAGGATGATTTACACTAAATTTATAAAATAGTGTTAAAGTGATACAGCAAGAACAAAGGATAATTAATCCACACAGGAGTAACTGATTTACTTAGTCCCAATTGGTTCATGAATAATAACTAGATTAAAAAACAAAACAAAAAAAAACCAAAAAACAACAACAACAACAAAAACCCAAACCACACCAAAAAAAACCCAAAGAAAACCCAAAACAAAAAAACTGAAACAAAACAAACAAAAAAAACCCAAACCCATACAAACAACAAACTAATCAGATTAAACAAAACTGAAAAACTGTTCAGATAAGACAATTACTGCCTTGAGCTTAACTGATCTGATTTTGAAAATCCCCGTCCAAGAGTCAGGCTTGCCTGCTGAAAATCCTATCAGATCCTGCTGCACAGCACTATGCCATCATTGAAATTGTTTATCTTACTCTGACTGCTTTACCTATGGAAGATTAGTGAGTTATTTCAAAACTTGTTCCTTTGACAGAGCTGTGAGGGCTGTGACCTTTGGCAAAATGTGGGAACAATCAACAGTGTATATGGGAGAGTGAAGGCAGGAGGGTGCTCTTGTGAAATATGTGACTACCTAGTGCTACTTGGAGAATGGAAGGAATGGGGAGGTGAGTAGATTCTGTCTCTTCAGGCCTTATTAAAAATTACTTATTAAAAATTCTATTTCTTGGACGCATCTATTGACAGTGCCTTAAATTGCCATAACTAGCTGCTGCAGGCATGATTTTGACTGCAGGTTCTGTAGAGACTGAACCTACAAGCTGACAGCTCTTGGCTGCCCCATTTCCACTCCCAGATAATTTTCTTGTCTCTCTGCCTAAAGCAAATACCTTTTTGCTCTTAGAGCGAACGGAAATAACTCCACTTGGGATCAGATGAGCACCTGAACCAACATAAGAGAAAGAGAGGACTACATAAGTACAAGAAAGACAGAAGAACAGTTGCCAGAAGTTCAGTTGGTTTAAGGGCATGGCATAGCCCAGCAGCTCCACTTCCCATTTAACCAGGTTAAGTGATTACCTTTCCAGTTTGGCCCCATCTGCTCATCACTGCCCTAAGTGTGGTGGTTACTAGCCCTCAGACCTGCCACCATAATTGCATGCATAGCTGCTCCCTGACCTGGCTCTGTCAAAATGAATGCAGCTGAGCTTAAACACCTCTTTTATAGTTCTTGGGGGCCTTTTGTTTCTGCTTTTAGCGAGATCACTTTGTCAGGACCAGGTTAGGGAGCAATTAAATGTGCAGTTATGTTGGCAGATCTGAGGGGGCAGCTGGACCAGAAGCAACATCTGACCATGCTCTAAACAAACATCTGTCCAAAGTCTTAGTCAAACAGATGTGGAGAAAAAATGTACCTAATAAGTCTCAAAGTGAAAAAATAATTTATGAGAAACTTCATGTATCAAATTTTCTTCTGAGAAATGCAATCAGTAATTTATGAGATTACAATTTTCTGTAGTCACACACGAAGTATCTAGGAGATACTTCAGGAAACCAGAACATATTTCAAATGGTTAAATCCATGCAGGCATTTTTTTCTGTTCTGCCAGGACACTCCTGGATCCATAGGGTTGTGAATAACTTGCACCAACTTGAATCAAGTGTATTCTAATCAGCTCTGTATTTTGTTACTCTTAAAAAATTGAAAACCTTCAGTTTCAGATTGCCATTTTATATGTTATAAAGCAGATAACTCAGTAATGCTACAAAAGCATTGTGGCAAGAGTGTTTCTTGTCATGCAACCCTGGCTGCTTTCTCCAAACCCATTTCTTGATCTAGCACCAGATTTTGCACAGACATAGTAAAAAATGACACAGGTTAATGGGATGGGGAGGTGCTGGACCTGCTTCCCAGGGCACTTCACCACACAGCATCACAAATGCTTATGCTGGACAAAGAGGGGTGAAGGTTAAGAGGGAGGAACGAGCAACTAGACAGAATTATCAGTCAATCAAAGGTGCTTCCTTTGGGAGCATTGCTGGTCTAAAATGTACTTGAAACTGCCTCTTCAAACCTGCTTCTGCAAAAAGATTATTTAAAATCCAAATGATGTACAAAACTGAATACATTGGTCTACAGCAGAAACAGGATTTGTACCCCTTTAATTATTGCTGATGTGTAGATACCTTAAGATACTTAATAACGTGAACTAATCAAAAAGCATTTACTCATTCCACTCTCATGTTCAACAATTTGGAGAACTCTAACTTCCTCCAATTCAAAAATCAAAGTAAATAATGTATACAGACATAATTTTCATATTCTCTTTAGAATATGTCTTTTAAAGATATATTCTCTTTAGAAATGGAGAAATTCATTGCAGACTTGACTGATCAAACTGTGTTGGACATTCTATACATACACACTCATACACTGTACAACTGTGTTGCAGAACAGAACACTAAAAACTGACAATTGAGCATGACCATAAAGAACAAATACTTTCTCTACTAGTTTGAAAATGTACCTACCTCAGTTATCCCCCAAACACTTTTTGATTTGATTTATGTTCTGCTGCTTTAAAAGAAGAAATGGGTCAAGATGAAATAATGCACATACTTGTATAATGGATATTCATCCCCAAAATAAACTTTCTCTTGGGAGAATTTTTTTAAGGCAGCATTTAAAGTCTCTTGGCAATGGTTAGCTAGAAAAGTTACTTATTTATTTAGAATAAAAGTCCTCAGAAATTTTTTACCAACATTTAGGATGCTGGGAGTCAACTTAGTAATATTAAGTTTCTCCCTTTCTCCCAAATTCATTTTCATTGCATACAACAGTTGGTATTTATACACGCAGAGGAATGCATAGTATGCATTAAAGCACAGAAAATTATATTTAAGAAATGTATGGGGTACTTTACAAGAGATGATATGCATGCACAAACCATTCAACTTATTACACACTGTTGAGTCTAATAAGCCTGAAAACAAAAATATTACCCTATCTGATTAGACTTTTTCTCTTGCACCTACTTTTTTAACATTTGGCATACAAGTATCAATAATTGATGATTTCCACTTTCTCAACTGAAAGTTGAAGTACAAAACACTACAAAAATACTGTTTGCCCTCAAGACATGCAATAGTTCTGTTATACAGACTATGAAATGGAAAAAATATTTAAGAGGCTGAATATGGTTAGTGACTCCTAATTTTTTCATTAAATGTAAAGACCTCTTTGCAATGACACATTTGAAGCTTCATTTTAACTAATAGACTGAAGCCACCATTTTAGACCCAACCACAGATTTTTTTAAGGAAGTGGCAAACCATTGCTGCTAGTTGAGAAAATGAAAATTAGTCCCTGGGAGAGGATACAATCAATGGCGTGTTAATCTAACCTTCAGCTGTTAATGATTTGCACTACTATTTCCCCTGATGCTGTGGGTTCTGCTGAAATACTGTTTTAGCAGTTTCTGTCAACTTTCCCTACCTTTTTTCTGCCTGAAAGGAAAAGACTGAAGTGAAAGTCTTAGCAACAGATTTTTGCCTGCGCTATTTTTTTTCCCTTTTTTGTCTGACCCAGTTCTTTCACACTATGAAGCACAGGACAGAAGGGTAAAGTGTTCTGTTTTTTTTCAGTTCAAGCCTTTTTAGCCAGTCTGTTATTCACAACTCCTCTTTCCTCTAGAAAATGTGTTACACTAAGCAGTCACCATTAGAATCGTGATATTAACATGAGATTAAATAATTTAGGAAGTCTGCATTTTGCCTGCTTCTTTCACACTCAGCCAAAAAGCTAAAAGTTTTACAGGCTTTTTTTTGGAAAGAACTGCTGAGGAGGGTCTGCTATTTCTAGTCATGAGAGCTGCACAAGCAACCTGGAAGAGACTTCTTGTGCTGGTGTAGCAATAAATAGGCGTACTGATCTTGCAGGTTTGTCTGACCCTGCAAACTTTCAGTTCTTAAGGATCACTTGGTGCACTCAATTGAAACAATCTTGCAAAAGAAAACTGCACAGCCCACAAAGCCAAATTCTGCAGCAGAGGACTGAGTGCCAAAATAATAAAAGTACTCAGCACCTTGCAAAGCTGCATTCCACACACACAACACTAGTTTTCTCAGCAAGCATTTCTTCCAGGAATGAGTGTATCTGAAGTGTTTCAGTATTCTTAAAATAAAGCCACAAACTTGCAAAACCAAACATTTTACATGGATCACAGGCCCTTTGTTAAACTTAATCAGTTTTGAATATTTCAGACAAATAAAGGTAAATATTTAGCATGGTAAGCCTGTCAAGTTTAGAAAATTTGGGTTAAGTTGAAAAAGCAAAATCTCATCTATTTCTGTATTAGCTTCATGCTGACTACAGTAACCCCTTATAAGGGTTGTATGTTGCTGCACACAAATCTAATGTGTTGATAAATATTTAGTTAATTTATAAAATATATTGAGAAGTTGAATGTTGATTCGTCAGGATCACACTCACAAGTCATTAAAAATTGTTTGAATATAGGTAGTACACTATCTGCAGAAATAACTTCATGAAAATCTCAAATAACTTAGACATTACTTTGTCTGAAGCCGTAACTTTATGGTTGAGTATTTCTCATGTTGAAAGCTCATGCATCTTTTTTTCAGATAATTAAAGAGTTTTGGAGCATGTCCTTAAAAGGTTTCATCTAGGATATTTACTACTGATAATGAACATAATCCATCAGAAATTGTCTTTGTACCTAATGGACCTTGTCAAAGATTGCATCGATTAGAAAGCTTAAAAAAATCAACTAAATGCCAAATGATCAATAGATTACAAAGTGGGTGATTTACACATTTCAAAAAATGAGTTCTACTATCCAGAAAGGATAATCTTCTGTTGTTGTTGATATGCTCTTTTAATATATTTGATCGAGAATCTGGACTGAAAGAAAATATTTCTAGTAAAATTTGCAGTGACATAAACCAGGGATCTCTAAGTAACAAAGACAACTTTCCATGGATTCAGGCTACTTCAGGAGGACCAAATGTACAATCCACATATTTCTGTGTGGCCAAATATAAGAACATATTGCCTATGAATGAAGAATGTAAGCCACAGAATCCAAAAAAGTATTCAGGGATGAAGGACAGCTCAAAGGATCTGGGATATATAAAGGGAGGAACAACAAGTAGAAATAGAGAACAAATGACTTCATTATTTGGCACTGATGTAGTAATTTCTGAAATATGGAGTGCACTTGAGACATCAGCACTAAGAAGGCTGAAAATCTGCAGAGGATTCAGAAAAAGAACTGTGGGAATAATTGAAAGACTTGCAAATACACCATATAGTCAAACTCAAATAATAAAAACTTATTCTTAAAATGAATACAATTTGAAAGTCATCTGCAAATTCATACATGGCGAAATGATAATCCTATTTGAAAAGAAAAAAAATGCAATAAAATCTAGCATCTGGAAACTTTCCTATGCAAAGGAATATCTAAAACATAATATTACTTACAAGTAAATAAAGCTTCTGAAAAACACTTAGAGCAATTTATAAAAAGAATTTGCTCGATTTCTTGTCACTGGAATTCACAGTTAATCCACAGTGGCTATTTCTTTAAAATACAACTCTGCTCACCAAACTAATTCAGGTAAATCTTATGGCCTTTACACTGGAGACTGAATAATATGATCATGTTTGCAACAATTCCTCAGGAATTAAAATCCATTGCAGTCAAACATAAGATTATGACTGTGTTCAAAGAACTTTGGATCACATGCATATTTGCAATTATATTGATCTAGTTATATGCACACAGTTTTATTTTTAAAGGCTAACAAAGATAACAGACCTGGTTTGTTGGTTTTATTATCTTCTTTCTGTATTTTAATGAAAGAAAACCCAGATTCTAAAATCTAGTCTAACATAAAATATTGTCAAGTCAGGCAAAGTCCCAGAAACAGCAAAAGGCGACAGCAAGATCCAATACAGATGAATATAACTGATGATAAATTGATAATGTGGAGCAGAATAATATCCTGTAAGAATCATATTTAGCCTTACAGATTAGAAAGATTTTATACACTTTGCTAAAATTAAATTTCATAAAGAAAGGTCCAGATGCATTGTTTAATCATTTTGGATTAGCAATAACAACTTCAATATATAACTCTTTTCTTCCTTCTCAGTGATTAAAACCCAAACAATCTCAATATTATACACATATACTTACTCTGGCAGTCGGGACAGGATACCTAAGGAAAGAGAACTTATGCCATCATTGATCCGACCCGGCAGCTTACGCTTCTGAATCCAGCTGACAGCAAACTCCAGCCCAATAAAAGTAATGAAGAATGGAATACTCTAAAAATAGTTTGAAAAAAGAAGAAAATCACAACACAAATAAAATTAGATACACCTTTCCTAACAGCATTTTATGCAGTGAGATGCTTCTCAGATTGGATGTCACCTTAGTAGCTACTCTCGTGACAAAGCTCCACACCAACCTTACAAATCAGAACAACCAAGGCTACAATTTAACCCACAACACCAGCATAAATCCATTGTAATAACATCCTCCCACAATGTTTTCTTTTGTATGTCCTGCACAAAAAGTCAAATGTTACCAAAACAAAATGCAAAAGTCTTTCTGAATTTATATTTCTCATTTTTAATAAATCAGTACGAGCAGCAGTATTTGTGGACTCCTCCAACCACATGGCAGAACAGAATCTGGTTTTGATTTGATATTGTATGGAGTTTTTTAGTGTTTTCAGCCACTGAATTTGGCATCCAACATTATTATCTGAAAGATACCATAAAGTGAGTTTCTTTCTACTTGGCATTTCTGTTGCCATGCTTTTCACTGCAGACAACAACAACACTTCTATATGTGTTTTCATCAGTGAACCCAGCAACAATGCAGCCCATTTCAATTTGGGCCATACACCATGTTCTCTTTCCAGACCAAGTAGCAATGATCCAATGTTCCCCTTTTTCTTTTGGATTGCATTGACTGCAAAATAATTTTCTGCCTTTCTGCAGAAAAGTATAATGATGAGCAAGACTGAAAAATTCTCATTCACAATGCTGCTTCAGTCTAGGATTCAATTCTCACTGTCCATCTTGTACCCCAGAACAACTGGCAAGCTGAAAATGCACAGCAACAGCACCCTTTAGTGAAAGGTGTGGCAGGAACTGGTGATAGGACTGGTAACATTTTCGGGACAAGATCATATTTCATCAGCAAAGACCGTCAGACCTGTTCTCAAATTTTTATCCTCTCAGGCAACAAAAAAAAGAATTGAGTAACAGTAATTCATAGAGCATCTTTTTTTAATGACAATGCAGTCCTAACAGTCCTTGCACTTCAAAGTGTGGAAGGAATAGGCAGTGGCAGGATTTTAGCCATCATCATCAAAATCTAGAAGGCCTGTGGCAAGGAATAATGGGAAGGAGTTGTCAGATCTCTGTGCATGCAAATGTTCCTTCAATTGCCTCCTCTTGTTCTGTAGAAAACTTTTAGATGACCTTTGAGACATTTAGACAACTGCTTTCTGGTTATATTAAGGCATAAAATTCCCACCATGTTTTGCAGGGCAAGAGAAATGCAAGACCACTTCTGCACTATTCTGGGAGGCCCCACACTGCCATCCTTGCCCTGTTAGTTTCCTTCTGCTTCTGCTCCCTACAGATAACCTGCACACACCTACAGCTTCTCTGCCTGAAACTCTCCCAACTGCACTGCTGCAGAAGAGAGGCTGCTCCTGCCCATACAACACTTTAATACAATTGTCTCTCCAAATGCTGTTGCATTTTGGAGGGTGCTCATTTTTGTTGCCAACTGAGATATGATCTGGGAATTCCTGCTAGGCTGGGACACTAAGGAGACTAAGATGGATATAGACCAGATTGCTCAGCCGAAGAAGAACTGGATGATTCAAACCATGCAAACAGCAAGAGATTTATAGCGTCTAGAAAATGTGAAAGTTCATAAACTTCAGCAGCACACAGTTAGGTTACAATAACAGATGAACAGAGATTAATATCAACATGAGACTTTTTAATTTAGGTGCCTAGCTTACTCTGTAACATTTTAGGCATCTAAAAGTCTGTTTGTGATGCGTACCAACTGATGATATAAAAGACTATAAAGCAAAGGAAAATCTATGCATAAAGCCTAAACAGCACCCAAGAAAACCAATGTGGTAAATCTTTCAATATTTGAAATAAATAATAAATAATATAATAATAAAATATATCCTAAAAGAAAATAATTAAAGAATAATAAAACCTACAACCTTCCATTTGAAATCAATGAAACATTCTAGGAAAATATAAATACTCCTTGTTTTGCTCTCTATAGCCACTTCATTTCTAAGTAGACAATACTTTTAATGTACTTCTCACAATTGATATATAAAAAACATATTCCTAACTTAGTAAACAAAGGTTGATGATCACAGCTGTACAGTCCAGCTGAGAAGAAAATTCTTTAATTAGAAAAACTACTTAAGGAAAACACTTAATGACAATATGAGGAGGCAGTTCTAGCACAGACTGCAAGCAGTTTTAAGGTCTGGAACAGCAGAACCTGCACAGCAAAGTGAATGGGCTCAGAACAGAGAAAGTGAGGTGCTTTCTTAATGAAATAAAAACAGTTAACAGGAAATCTACAATGTCTGTATTCCATGTGGTGATTCATTTTACCGAGCAACCTCTGAAACAGTTGAAATACTTGACTTTATACTGATGTACACTATTATAACTTCTTTATTATTGACTTCATTAAATATTTTCCTCCCACTGTGAAGCTGTGAAACAGCCAAGCATTTGACACCACTTTTTGACTCACAAATGGGGAGTCTCATAGCAAGGAGGATAAAGAAACATTGAGACATCCTTAACCTCTTGCTCATCAAGGAGATTGTAAAAGGAAGGATTTATGGCATTTACCCCTGACTATGTAAGAAATTACTACATCCCTCTGGCACACCTACATTAAGCTTGGTCCAAAGTAGAACAATGAGATCAACTACATCAAGAACAGTATGTATTATTTATGTGACCATGACAGCTAGTGTCATGGGGAATGAAAAGCCATTCCCTGTCCCAAACAGCCTACAGTGTCAGGATGAGATGCAATGCAACAGGAAAATGCAAATAATTAAATAATTCAGGAAAAAAGCAGACAGTAAGAAAAAACAGTCTCACAGCCAAACCACTACTTTTTTCCCCCTGTTTTTTTTAGGGTTTTGGTTTGGGGTTTTTTGGGTTTTGTTTTTTTTTTTTGGAGGGGGGTGTTTCTTGTTGGTTTTGTTTTTTTGTTTTGTTTTTGTATATTTGGTTGGTTTGTTTTTTTGTTGTTGTTGGGGGAGGAGGTTGGGGGTTTTTTTGCTTTAGTTAAAAGGACAATGAAGACATTTAAGGAATCCACTGAGGATGGATATCTCTACAACTTTTTTCAAGGGTTGTCCCTACAAACAAAATAACACAAAGTTAAGAAACAGCCACTGTTAGCATCACAGGTTAGAGACAAGCCAGATCCTTTCGGTATCTTCTGGTCCATAAGTGCTTTATTCTCTCTCTGTTTCCATTTTTTTTCTCTTCGTGCATCAGCAGAAATACTCAATGGAGATTTGCATTAGCTTGTGGTTTACTTGAATAACTGATCCAGAACTTGAAAGGCTTACTCTGAGTACTGTGTAAGAGGGTTCCATTATAAGTAACCAACTCTACAGAATGCAAAGGACCATTTAAAATCAGTTTCTGCTTTATACTGTTGCAAAGAATAATATTCTAGTTGAAACTCAGCATATATTCATAGTTTTATTGCAATTCTTGAAACAGTTTCTGTTTTCTTAAAGTCCCAGATCCTTATAACATAAAAGTCTAAACTTTCAAGTAAAAACTAAATATGAAGGTTCTGTGCCTCTATATTTAGAAGCAAACCCTAAAATGTGAATTGAGTTTAAATGTGAACTTATTCTTTAGGCTCTTGAGAGAGTAAATAGAAAAGAAAAACAGTGATTATTAAATTTAAAGCTTTCATTTTGGGGTTCTCAGCAGAAGGACTCTCTCTTCTGAAGTCTGACTCCCAGAAATCTTTACTGAGCGCAAGTGATTATTTCAGACCATAACAAGGCACAAAGTACATTTATGGTTTATGAAAACTATGTTTGGCACACCAAAACAATCATTCCATCTGCCCATCTGTAGATTGTGAGAGAATTAAAAACATAAACAAAACAAACAAAAGAAAATTAAAAAAAAATACACAAAAGCCCCCCAAAAAACAACAACCAAAAAAAAAAAAAAAAAAAAACCAGAGCATACAGAGCCCAATCTTATACCCATAGGACAGAGGATGCTTTTAAAAGGAATGGCCAAGCATCAGTATAGATTTTAACACTCAGGATGTTCTGTCCTGGAGAAAGAAAATGGACATACTTCCAAGAAATAAGGGAAAAAATCAAAGTATTTGAATTACGACAAAAACTCTTCTAAAAGTAAATTATATAATGATTATCCAAGATTCAGACCCCTTTACCCAGAATTTTGGAGATTTGAAGGATTAATTTTCCCCGGGTATTGCTGCAGAACTTTGCTACTTGTAGCAGCTGATCAGCTCATGTTCTAAACAGGGATCGAGGCCTTTGCATACAGCTCTGCCAACATACAGAGCAACAGTGCAGGGGCCATTGCTTCTGAAAATGGAAGCAATATAACCAGAGACAGAAAGTACACTGCACAAGTTAAGCTACCTATTCTGTTCTCAAAACCAGACCTGCTTCATCCTACCCATATGTAACAGCACAGGTGACTGTAGCTCAAAGGTGCCACTCCTGTGAAGTGCACGTATTTTGTAAACCAACCAGCTCAATTTCACAGATCACTATACCCATTAATATTTATTTGAGTGAATTTGGAGGTTCTGCCACCTGTCTAATGTTGGAAGGTGCATATCCCCACAGACGTAGCCACGTCATCTACTGTCCTAGAAATACTTCCATCCATCTGATACATCACTGATCCGAGATGCAAATTCCACTAGGAGTGTCTCAGGGAAAAAAAAAGAAAAAAATCCCACACTATTTAGGAGACACTAATGTAATCAGTTTACACATACACATCATCATTATTGTTTTTTAGAGTGACTTACTTGAGCCAAGGCCTACATTTGTTACCAGCTCTACACCAGAATTTTTTGTCTTTAATTGAGCTCAGTCATCCACTTCTGTATCTGCACCAACTAAAGGGGTTACCACTCCAAGACCTCCTTGAAAGGCTCATCAGGTCATTACTAAACCAGTTGCTGATGAATCCAATGGATATACTGCCCTTGAAATTGTCCCCTAAACAGTCAAGAATAGCAGCTGGAGACAGACTGTAGATAGCTGCCATCTGCCCACAAACATGGCCAAAAGAGGATGGATGAACTCTGTCTAAGGTCAGACCAAAGCCAAAGAGTTAGAACAGTTATGCCACTAAAACATTTCTATATGCCCACCTAGGCAAGCATCAAAAGCTCTGTTCTAGCAACAAATACACTGTCAGGAGGGAAATCTAGTACAGTTAACCTAAGACTGGAATTTAAGGAAAGTATAAGTGTAGTGGGAAACCTTTTGTTAGTGGGGGTTTTTTTTGTGAGAAATATTCCTTTACAAACTTATCACAACAGTGCTCTACAACACCAGAAGTCTGCAGGCACTTTCATAATTCAAAGTATGAAGAATCCTTTCACAGACTTATGTCTATGTGCCTTGTAAAAAAAAATCCAGGTTTGGGTAATGTCTGAGCACATGAGAGAAGAAAGCCCAAAGATGTTAAGGAATGCTGCGGACAAGAAAGTGGTCAATATTCAGTTGGAAACATGGGAACAGTAAAAGGGACTGAGACAGCAGATAGGTGGAGGGAAAGATCAGCTGGCTAGGCAAAACCATCAAGCTTCCTCGATCATGACGCTATAGCTTAGTTGCAAAACACCTCTGAGAACAGCAGTCCATTGACCAGACACTGCACACACAGGCTGGGCTTGCAGCAGCTTTCTGCTTACCTTATGCAAAAGGGCAACCTTTGCTGATAAAATCCCTCAGCGAGGGACTGCTGCATACTACAGGTCCCACAAAGCTGCTGACGGTGCTGCACTGCTCTTCACAGCCCATGACACCCCCACTGCAGCCTGAAAGCAGCTGCTGCACAGCAGTCCAAGGTATACCTGGCAGAGAAGCTTGTCAGAACTACCAAGACCCACATAAAAAGTGCAGCTCTTTAGTGAAGCTGGACTAAATTGACTTTAACAAGGGCAAAATAGCATTTATCTGCTGCCTCTGTGAACAGCTGACATCGATCTGTGTTCAGAAGGAGCTGACAATTAAGGTATGTGCAATAGGTTGGATAGAAGGGAGCAAAGGTATCTTCTTGGAAGTGAATAAACTTGCAGGGTGGGAGGGGAGGGAAAGCTATGCTGCTGCCTGCTGACAAGAGTTCTCACCCTTGACCTCTGTACTCTTGCCTTGGATATTTAGGACAGATTACCATCCCAACATAAATATTTGTTCTAAATTCTCTTAAACAATCTTTATTTTTTATTTTAATTAGAAACCTTTTATTTTTCTGTCTTTGACTGAGCTTGACTTAAGGGCAGAGAGAGACCTGACTTTTTTTGCTTGCTTCAAGAACCATAACAGGCAAACACAGTATCATATTTTCTGGTTTCCTCAATTCAGTTTGCTGTCACTGTTCATCTCGTCAGTGCTGCTAGATATAATATTAGCACTAGACCTCAGATATTTGGGGTGCTTCTCTGAAAACTTCAGCTCTTGGTACCAGGAGAAATCATCATTTAAATACATGATAACAGAGGCCACGGTTACACTGGCAACTGACAGGCAGAAAGCCCAAAAGAAAGAGGATTTAATCTTAATTTAGGTGCCCTTTCCCGGATGGTTTCTGTGAGGCGCCTGTGGCTTTTGAAAACAGCCGCAGGTGGGCGGAGGAGAGGGCGAGGGATGCAGCCAGGGTGGGAAAGGAGGGGACGCTCACCTTATCCACGTAGTCAGGCACCTCCTCCACGGTGCGGAAGGAGCTCTCTGCGGGCGGCAGCGCGTAGAAGAGGGCGCGGAGCTGCTGGCCCGGCGCGGTGTCCCGCGGGCCGCCCGCCTCAGCGCCCATGGCCCGGCCGCGCTGCGACTGCCGCGCTCCGCCGGGACGGCGCGCCCCGCCCGCCCCGCACCGCCCCGCCGCGGCCTCGCCTCGGTGCCCCGTGGGCCCGAGGGCTTCGGGGCTGCAATTTATGCTTTCCCTGCATCGTGCTGGTTGGGATGTTTGCTTGGGTTTGGGGGCTCCTTTTTTTGTATGTGTCATCGCGGCCTGGCCCACTTATGGACGCTGCGAGAAAGCTCCCGTGCACTCCATCTCCCTTCTCACCCTCAGAAATGTCAGAATCTCAAAAATCAGCAGCGCTCAAGCCACCGTTTCTCGATTTTGACTGATTTCCATACAAAAATAAAAATTATTGCTCAGGTTTGGACTTCCATAAAAATAAAATGTTAAGGGTTTTGAGAAACAAGCCAAAGTGTGCTCATTGACTCCTCTGCTCAGCTGTATGGGTCAGTCCGGCATTCTTCCCACTGAAAGTTCTTAGTTTTTAATGGGGCTTATCATGGCTCCATTTTATATAGCTTTAATTAACATCACTGCATTGAAGGTAGCCTCTGGAAGCCATCTATTGTGCTATCAATTATAAAGGAATGAAAACTAAGGAAATACAAAAAATGGTGAAATGTATGCTAGATCCTTGTAGAAAATGACTTTTAGAAATGCGAGTAAGGACAGGCTTTGTGCATCCAAGACCTTCATTCTGAAGCTCAGGAGCATGTCAAATGTTTGTGAATCACGCTTGATATTTGGTGTTAGTACAAATAATAAGATTTCTCATGACATAGATTAGCTGGAAATAAAATAACACAATATCTCAACAATGCCTTCATCTCAAATGTACAGTTCCACTAGCAATCTCTGCAGAAGAAATGGACTGAAAATCCTGCTGTCAAGGATTTTACCACAATTTGAATTCTGAAAGTCATTAATTTTTTTTTTTTTTTTTTTTTTTTTTTTTTTACTTTGAATCAGCCTTTAGTTTTGGAAAGGAACTATGCTGGGTAGTTTCAGCTGAAGTTTCTGTTTAGAAAAAGTGCCATGCAGAGAAATTCACTTTAAAAAAACTGAAGTATTACATATCTGTGATGTTTGTATTAAAGAAGTTGCTGTTTAAACAACAGCGTGGAAGGTCGATTTAAACAATATTTTTCAGTTTGAATAATGCTACAATACTGTAGAGAATGGCTGTCAGAAAATTACGAAAATACCAATAAAATCTTTTAGCTGAACAAAGCAGGAGTATTGTAAGATGGCATTAATGATGAAATTGAGTTGGACACTTAATATGTATAGTTTATACTAGTACTATAAGTAAAAAGAATAATAAATTTATTTAAATGCTTTAAAATTGCATTCTAGTGTTGTCAACTTCATTGGTGATTTATGATAATCTGAGATTCTTTTAAAACTCTAGTTGTTAACTTCTACAATCTGAGTTAATCTAAATGAAAATTCCAAATTTACTCAAAATCACACACATCAACAGCATTCTTACCAGATCTTCATTGCAGGCAATGACAGGAAACATTTTCTTGTTCGTTTAGATTAGCCTCAGTATTTCTATGACATATTACTCTCATGTTCAATCTCCTTTAACTCAGCCTCACCTCAGCCATACTGTTTCAGTCAGGCACCCTGAGCCCTGCGTTACTCTTGTGATGGAGTTCATCTTGCTCCATCATCAGCCTTCAGAGTTAAAGTGGCCTAAACTTAATCCCACAAAAATTGCTATCAGGGAGCTGCATCTGGGGACCACTCGGGGGTAAGATCTATTAGCAGGGCATGTGATCCCATGGCCACACAAGGTGAGATGCATTTCAGGTACCATGGAACCACTACATCCTATCACACCATTCTGGGAAAGAAAAAAATCCCTCAAAATTTTAGGACTTTCTACTTTCTTAAGGATTATTATTTTGGACTTCCATTTCATTGTAAATTGTCACTCCAATATGACTGTACCGAAGCTCTTGCTTTCAAACAGGGAGGAAGAAAATTGGACTTGATCATGCTTCACAGGGGAAAACAATGGGTTGTTCTCCAGCTTCAATGTCCAAGAAGATATAGGTGATAGCATACAATACCTGCACTGCTGGTGAGGAAAACAGTTTGAAATCTTATCTGGAGCATTTATGAGTGTTTCACAAGCTCCAGTGGTCAGACTCTACCAATGTAGCTGCTGTTTTCTACTTGTGCCTTGAAATTAAGCATGCAGTTTTCAGTGCTCCTTCTTTCTGTTGTTAAGAAATGAATGGAAAATAAAGGAGTGTTGCTTCATTGGAGCCACTAACCCTCTCCCAGACAATGCTCCCTCCATTCAGTCACCTTGCAGGGTTTTTTTGTGAGAGTTGATTTTTTTTATTACTTTATTTTCTGCAAAAACTTGAATAATCTACTTTTTTTTCCCTCTTTACAACAAAAACAACAAACAGAAAAGTATAAATTTCCCATCCTACACTGCCATCAAAAATGCAGGAGGGTGTTCTGTATGGAGACTGGGATTCTGCTGTTGAGTAGTAGATCATTCCAGTAACTAAGGCAACAAAGGCCTCTGTTCTACTTAGAGGAAATTGGGGAGCTGGCCTAACATGATCTGTAGGTGGATCATATTTTGTTTTCTCTAAAGAACTTCATCCCACCCACTTCATGAACAGAGAATGCCCAGACTCTTCCTGTTTAGATCTCTCTAAGCAGTAAAACAGCACTAAATAATAAAGTCATAAAGGGAATTAGGGCAGGTTGAAATTGGGATGGGCTGTATAGTCTGCCTTGGCAGTCATTCACAGTAAACTAAATCATATCCAGAACCAAGCTGGGCTTAGTATGCTCTGTGCATGTAGTAGTATCTTTGACTAGAAGCACTTTAAAGGAGTACACTTTAAATGAGTACACAAGTCAATGTCAGAATTTTTTGTATCACAACTCCAAGTATAGGGCACCTACATTCCTGCTTGGCAGTGGATGTCATCAGAGTATTAGTGTTATTATAAAACTGGTATTATAAAATATTTTCAGTGTTGTCTTTGCCAGTGATAAACCCTACATCACATTAAAAAACCCCTACCCTTAAAAAGATGTTTATTTGCTTAGATTATAAACTATATATATATATATCAATATACAAGTCTTAATAAGAACATAATAAATTTACTCCAGAGACCTGAAGACAGGGATGATCTCACATATTAGTTAATGCCATGCTATGCATTTGGCAAGTTATTGCTGACTTTCCATTTCTTCTACACAGAACTTGTAGCCACAGAACAGTGTTCCTATAGGATCATTCTAAGTTATTTAATTCAGCACAACTTGTTAGCAAAAATCAATTTATTCAAGAGTTTCCAAGATGTGCAGAGAAAATAAAACACCCTTTAGGGAGTCTGTTGGGGAAACCTTACAGTGATAAATGTATATACTAATCTCAGAACTTTATCCTCTTCTGTTTGTTTATTAGCATCTCTTCCTGTTCTAATAGAAGGTTATTCATTAGTTTGTTTTTGTTGAGGTTTTTGGTTGTTGCTTGGGGTTTTTTCAGAATAGTAATAGATCTGAAATCCTCCTTTCTCATATGGAGAAAACATTTTTCATTTTTCTTTATTTGTAAATGCTTCATCTTCCTTTTTGTATCCTCAGGAATCCTTTGCACCTTAGACTCTTGTTCCCCACTTAGCTGAGCTAGATGCTGACTTTCTTCTAGAAAATGTATGGGAAACACTGCTCTCTCCTTTGCTTCTAACAGACTTCGTCCATCATTTGCTTTGCCCTGGCGCTGAGACTTGCAGGATCACTGCATGAGTTTACTTCACAAACTCACATAGCAAGAAATTAAGCCAGAAAAGAAATAGTTTTACCTTTTTGTACAGCTCTAGCAAGCTAAATGGCTCAAGAGAGTGGCCAGGGAGGGCAAGAGTTGGCATGCAGGCTCAGGAGAAAGTGCAGCACCACACGGCTACAAACCAGAGATGGGAGGAGGAAATGGAAATAGGACTTCATTTCAGCAGCAGCAAGTTGTTAGAACAGCTGAACAGCTCATGGAGTCACTGCCTCATGCACATTTGTCATAAAAATGGCTGTGACAGGCTATCATGTCAGCAGGCAACCACACCCAAGCAGTCAGCACTTCCTTCAAATTACTACTTCAGTGCCTTTGTTTCAAAGTTATCCTTTTTTTTTTTTTTCTGTAAGGTCAGTCTCTGTCAGGATGGATAGGGTTATAGGACATCTTCTGGAAGGAGTCTTATGCTCTCCATGGATCTCACAAGGAACCCATCAGGCTGCTAGGAAGCCAGAAGGGGATAGTTCAAGGTATGTTGCAGATGAAAGATATAGCAGGAGATGAGGAGGCAGAGGCCTGACCAGGAAAACAGGAGTGGCTCAGAGTTGAAGGAGGGAAATTCTCCTGGAGACCAGAGGAGCTTTACAGAGGTTGCTGCAATTCAGAAAAGTAGCTGAGATTGCCAGCTGACATATACACCAAAAGTATGAGTCACCCTACTAGGATACAGTGAGCAGCAGGAATTGGTATTCATACTCTGTATTTTTATTAGTCCTCAAACAGCAAAAAAAGCGCCTCAGTTTTCTCTATTTCAGAAGCTTTGGTTTAAGTTTCTATTCTAGTAGAACGATGCTAGAGAGAAAATCCTTTTGGTGTGATTGCTATGCTGACTGCAAGAGCCACAGACAAGGTGGTACATCCTGAAACTCTTGATTTTGGAGACCAATCATAAGCAGAAAGCCCTGCATCATGTTTGTGTGTTAGCCTTCTTGAACAGTGCTGTAATGGCAAGAAGTTCCCAACAGAGCCTGTGCAGTGGTTTGAGCCCTCCGCACTTCAGCTACATGTTGTGCACTCTTGGTGCTTCCCTTTTGCAGACCCTGGTGGTCACAAGTCACTGCACTGAACCATTCTAACATGCTCCATCAGCATAAAAAATGGCCCAACTAAGTCAAAAAACTGTTGTTTTGGACTGAAGATGACAAACATGCACATCAGGAAGAACGACAGGGCAACATAGTGGTCTAAAGTCTATTCTGCTGAGGAAAACTTGGGAATTTCAGAAGTTTAAATTCATCTGTCTCATGCCTAAGCTCTGTAGAAAGATTGTCAAGGAGCCAGCATGTGCTCTGACAAAATGCTTGTTCATCCTTTGCCTGCATGCCTCATCTCCTGGGCTGTTAAGTACCCATGGGTGGCCTCTTCAGCTGCCACACTTATTGGGCATTCAACTACCCATCTGCTGGAGAGGTGGACTCTGAAGCAGATGAGTTACTCCTCGGTTGGCTTCTTATCTCTGCACAACCTGAAACAATTCCAAGAAGATGCTTTTAAGTCATGAGCAGCCCCACACCAGCTGACATGCTCATGCCCAGTTATGATGCAGAAAACGCAGCTGCCTAATGAGTCAGGGAACAGTCATTGGGATACTCAGGCAGGCTGAAGAATAAGGCAGACACTATTTTGGGGTATTTTTGTAATATTTTCCATCATTGTATGCACTTGAAATAATTTAACCTTTTGTTCTTACTGAGGAAAAATGTGTTTTGTTTTTTTTGTGTGAGAGGGGATGGGATGGGAGTTACTGGAAAAATAAATTCCATCTTCAAGGCAGACCTATCAAGTAAGTAACTTTAGAAGAACAACCTGCCCACCTGTTGTGAGCGTTTCCAAATTTTATCTGGCATGCTCTGCTGTGCAATTTTTTGCACTTTCATTTTTGAAAACCTTATTATAGTTTAATTTTTTAAGAACACCAGAGTTCAGGCTGCTGTCTGATGTAAACTGCATGTTAGCTCAGCATTATGTACCTTACAACCTCATCTTCAGGACAGATAGCTTGTACATCAAGATTATTTGATCAGATGTGTTATAACCTCTTTAATATGTCTTTGTGCCATGTCACCAGTGATTGTTACTATTTGTTATCACCAGAATAGTCTCATGTTTTTTGAATTAGGAACAGATGTATATCAACACTAGGTAGATCCAAAATTATAAAACATCTCATTACATGAGAGGCACACATGAGATTATAGCACATGCTACCACTTTACTCCATGTGCACAAGCAGGATCATTTGAGTAATTTCTGAGTGGAAGCATAGAAAGTACAACTTTTCAAGCAAGGCTAAACAAAATGCTGTTGTGTTTTTTGGTTTTTTTTTTTTAATAAAGAACAGTTATAGAGAATTATAACCAGTATGCCCATATACATGAACTTCAACAGAAAGATTGTTGTCTCTTAACACTGAACATTTTTTAAAGATCTACTCTAGTATCAGCAGCAGATGTACTTTATAAAAGTCATTAGGTAATATTTTAAAGCTTGAGACCTTCAAGAGTCATTTGGCCTTAAATCAGCTGTTTTTCAATATTATAAGGAAGAGAATAATTTTTCTTTCCTAGGAAAACCACATAGTTTCTACTTCTTTCTAGCCTGCAAATCCCTAGTCCTTGAAAAAGAGATTGTTTTCTGTGCATGACTCCTTTAAATAAATTACAGTGATTCATACATGCTGAGTGCAGTTGATGTGTTTGAATAAAATAAAAAGACTGCAAAGCTTAGCTACCAGAGGCAGTAGAACACTTTTGGAAAGGTGGAAATCCCCTTTACTTCCAGGGAATAAGTTGTTTCAGCCTCTGGCAAGCAACAAGTCTCCTGTGCCAGTAGGGCTGTGAGGGTTTGGACGCTGCCATCTTCCCATCCCCTCAGCAAATCTACAGCCACTGCCCCCAGCCACTCCAGAGCAAGTGCTCTCTTCTGGCCCAGCTGCCTCTGTGCTCCTGTTTAGCTGAGTTTGTTCTCCTTCGTCTCCTTTAAGTCAGTGCATCAATACCAAAAGTTCAAGTCTTAGGGCAAAGGAAGCACCTTTCTCCCACAGACTCAAGCTGACAACCTTCTCCACCCAGGAGCTCTCCATCCACCACACATCAACAAATAACCTCTTGCTCTTCTTCATTTGTTTGCTCCAGGGGCACTGTGAAGACACTGCCCACCACCTCCCTGCCATCCTTGAAGACACACAGTCCCACATATCCTCCTACTACTCCTTTGACCCAGTGCCAAAGCCCACCTCCCACTGTGAGACCACCCCAGAAGGAAGTACTGGTGTTCCCTGCAGCCTAAACCTGAATAAGGGCATGCTTCATTGCTCCAGATCTTTTGATATTCCAAGTAATTTATATGTCATATGTTGAGAATCAAACCTTACAATATTGTGCAATTTCATCCTACCTGGAGAGATTCCAGCACACTCTCTACAGCTCAGCTTGCTCTTTAATTGTGCAAATATCTGCTAACTAAATATGTTATCTGCTAATTAAGTCCTGCTGACCTAAATACATTCTTTCTTAATCAGCCATTAGATAAAGACAGAAACTGGAGGCCTTTTTTAATCAACAGGATTCCATTCAGAAAGTAACTAGCTGAAACTGTATCTCCAGAAGGCCCTGGAAGCTTACAGAAAGAACTAAACTCTGAAATGTGGACTGAAAAGTGATTAAAACAAGAGCAAAAACTAACAAATAAATACACCAAAATCTGCAAATAACTGTAAGAGGAAAAAGAGGGAAGGAAAAAAAATTAAAGGAAAGCAAGTAAGTGAAAATTCATTAATACCTCAAAGTTTTTGGGCTATTTGAAATCTAGACCAGTAACCTAGTTAGAGGTCCCAGTACAACATAGCATATTAGCTGACTTAAAGACTACTGCAATATATAAGTGCTGGAAATGTCTGTTAAATTTAAATATAAATATTTTCAATCTTTGTGTGCATTTCATTTTGCAAGCCTGGAGTTCATTTCATGCTGCACACTTCAATATAGTAAGAAAAGCAAAAATAACTATAAAAGTTATTTAATAAAAAAATGATTGAAATTAGTATGATCAATCAAATTACAAGTAATATATATGTCACATTTTACCATAGCAAAAGCTGGTTTCTTACTTTTTTTGTTCTCTTTTTTTGCATGATGAGTGCAAGTGAAAAGCAATATGAAATTTCATTTATGGATGCACATCACTTTGAGGGAAAAAAAGACTATCCAATTCAAAATTCACTTAGGAAATGCCTACTTTTCCCCCCTTTATTCTAGTTTCCCATATATTCATGAATGTTTCTAATCTCTTTTTATGTTTGGGGAATGAAATAGGCTTCAAATTCATATGTCATAAGTATGGAATGTATTCCCTGATATTTAGTTGTGGGGAATCCTTCCTGTGTTACAGAGTAACTTCTACAGCAGCTGTGGTCAAGATGTTTGTAAGGTTTTCCTTGCTGTGTTGTTTACCTGTTCTGGAACACTTACTGTTTTAATATCTGAGCCAAAGCCCAATCAGAATAGTAAGATTTGTATACATAGTGTTTTGGGGAATGCTCAGAGGTTTGTGGGTTTTTTATGGAAAGATAAATGGAAGACAAAAAAGTGAAAATTAGGAAAAGCCTTTCAAGAGTCCAGATGCAGCTATCAAGGTCAGTTCTGTCCACTTATAGTGTTTGCAATGAATCAACACCATAATTTTGACATGAAACATCTCTCTAGCTTTTAAGGGACTGATGAGGTATCTGGGGAAAGTGTTTATTGTAAAAAGACTACAAAATCTACCATAATCTGTATAGTTGAATTGAATCAACCAATAAAATGTTTTAAATACATTATATTTCAAATATATTTTTCCATTAAAAAAATTTACATCGACCCCTCAATTTGCTATGGTTACCTGTAAACGTGTGAAGCTTTTACACCATGGTTCTCTGTCAGTAAAACTGCTGTTGACATATTTTAGCCACTTTTGTTACCTCCATAGTCCTTTTCTTTGGGCCATGGACAGGTATGTCTTTGAATTTGGAATGCAGTGAGTGGAAGGAATG
Source organism: Lanius collurio (assembly GCA_020086605.1). Taxonomy (NCBI): domain Eukaryota; kingdom Metazoa; phylum Chordata; class Aves; order Passeriformes; family Laniidae; genus Lanius; species Lanius collurio. The sequence goes on from JACBWW010000012.1 coordinate 1,578,999, forward strand.
GGAAGCAGAAAGCTGAGAATAAACACAGGCTTACCTCTATTCACTCTTCAGAACTCAGAGAAGAAAGTTAATATTAATATCAGGCTCATTTCAAAAGTTCCACTGAATATGGTTGTGCCATTTGAGTTCAGATGTTGTCACAAATTTGAAGGGGATTTGAAATATGTAAATCTACCTCTCCAATTAAGTTCACAATACTTTTTTGCTCTTATAATTTTTCAGCTTTTTAAATGAAAAAAAAAACAGATTTTGTTCTAATGTAGGGAGCAAATAAAACTCTCAACATGAAGGCTTCTTAAAGGAATATTTTCCTTTTTTCTATGTGTTTTTTTTTTAATTTTATTCTTTACTAGATTTAATGGTTACATGCAGGTCTGTATTTGCTCAAGCATTATAACATCCTAATATAAGGATTTGCAATAAGACATTTGGTGTGTAATTATGAACTACCAGGTATGAAAATAGTGTGTAAAATGTTGTTATCCATCACATTCAGTTACGCTGCTTCAGTGAAGCACATTCTTACATCAGCTGCCTCCACAGGCATCTTGTTTTACTGACACTATTGTATTAATAATATCTTTGAACTTGTGTCAACTGGCATTTCAGAAGCTGAGACTTTTTATTTTATTTTTTGAAAATATAAGGGCAATGATCTCTCCAATATTTTTCTTGGCTATTTTGGGCAACTGAAATTCTCTGAACTGCTTTCAGAAAATCTTTTCTCATGTAAGTACTTAATCTAATTTTGTTTTTCTGAATCACACCTATGCAGAATGCCTAAGCCACTGCATTAGTGTGGAGACAGACCAAAATTTTATCAATTTCCTGGTTGGAACAAAAAATGAAATATACAAGTAGCATTCTAACAAAGTGCAGGTGCAGGTAGATATATCATCATTCATGTTCACTTCTTCCATTGCCATTCTCTGAATTGTTATGCAGCTGTGAAGTTTCTCCCCAGAACGAGTTGCACAGCAGTGGTAGGCAAAAACAGGGATAAGAGGTGCCTGTGCTTTGTTTTAAGCTGCATATACCTGTCAGCATGATTCCTTAGATGCTAATTAAAATATAATCTTTTGCTGGCAAAATTTCTAAGAAACTTGTATCTGCCTTCGTCCTCAGAGTTTTATCAGACTCATCAAAGTTGACTCCATAAAGAGTGTTAAGTGAAGAAGCCTTTTTTTTAAACCATGGTGATTTTATGCTATTGTGAGGCAGTGGAAGGTGTTTGCACATATTTGCAAATGTGTTAGGAGATTATAGTCACCTTCTAGAATGAAAATAAAGTTTTTTATTGAACTGTCAAGTGTTCTAGTCTCAAAATCATTTAAAATGCCATCATAGGATGGGTTCGATCACAAATTTATGGCTTCTTCCTCATTTAATCTGTACTGTGAACAGGTACAGGATGGGTTTTAGCCATTAATGCAATGCAGCATACAAAAAATTTCAGTGCAAATTTCAACTTTGTTTTCCTTTTTTTCTAATTGCAATGTGTTTATCCAAGCCTCTATTCTGCAATGATGAATGTTAGTGAAGAACCCACTCTACAAAGTAAATACTGGGATTTTGATAGGTATTCAACCTGGGCCAAAAAAGGGGTTTAGAGCTTTGTGGTTTTGTTGTGTAATGAAATAGCAATGGTATATTTCATAAATGTATTCATACAAAGTCTGCTTTTAATTTCATGAGAGCCTAACTCCAGCTTCATCAGGCTTATCTTCGTGCCATTGCTGGATCTTTAATTCTTTTTTTGTTAGTCTCTTAAGAGTCTGTATAACTTTTAACAGGAATCTGGCTGAGCCAAAAAGGAAATCATCTCAATAATGCTGCATGCCAGTGCTTTGTGTACATCTCATTATCGCAATATGCTAAGGCCGTTAGAGGCTAAGCCTGATATTGAAAACACGAGAGGAAGTCCTTATGGAAGTAAAACTGTTCTTCATAGTAGAAGACTAGTAGTTCAAAATCACCCAGATGTCTCAGGACTGATCAAAAATGTAGCAGCACTACATTCTCAGTTACTTACAGGACTGCTCTTTATCTCAGCATCATATCAATCTATTGTAAATATTTTGTCAAGGGTCTGCTTAAGGTGGGAGAGAAAGTTGGATTACTTTCATCACTGATAAAGCAAACAATGCAAAGTCTTACTGTCAAAAAGAGTAAATGTGCCTGTGCTTTCCTCATCCTCGTTTATTAAACCACTAACAATGTCAGTCATTCTGAACACCAAGATTACAAAGAGTAAAAAGACTGTTTATTTTAAAAATCTTCTGAAAACAGCATAGAAAATACAAAGACTTGCATTTATACTGGTAATCCATCACCTCCTAACCACACTCATCTGTTAGGAAGAGAGAAGTGTTGTAACATCTGGCTCAGTGTGGTGAGTTTTCATCTTCAGTTGGGAGGGCTGATGTCATGTAAGGAACAGATCAGCACAATAACTGCTGCAAATGAGAGGCAGCAGCAGTGCTTATCCTGGGAGCTGGGGCTCATGGATCAGCTGAATGGCTGCCTGCAGCCCTCATGTGTTGATTCTGGCCCATTAACCATCCTATTAATCTTCAAAAAGCTTTAAGGCATGAGTGGTTTGGAGAGTGAATGTAGGTGAGAATTTGCAGGTGTCATTCACACAAAACAGCCATCTTCCACACTCTTTTCATCAAACAGCTCTCCCAGTCTTTCAGAGCACAGAAGGAAATTCTTTCCACCACCTTTTACCCTGTCTGAAATTTCTTAGAACATCAGGATTTTTAACATTTTGCAACATGGCAGTGCAAGCATAAATGACCGACAAGTCAGTTTGTAAGATTCAGAAGGATATCTGTTTTGGAAAATTTATACACTTCATTCAACCCACATCCTTTAACTTTCAGTTTTTGAGTGTCACCACAATACATACTGGTGCATGAGTCATCTCAATCCTGTATCAACCAACATTTCAATTCTCTCTAATATTGTGTTCTATTCTTTTGGGAAAGAACAGTATAGAAGAACAGAGCAATTTTAGTCAATTTGAAGTTTATGCTATGCTTGACACCTGACTTCACTTTAGTAACACCTGCCTGAAGAATAATTAGCAAGCTACTTTTAAAGAAAGAACTTCCATACACCACAGATGGCATTTTTCATACCAGACAGGCAACGGTGTATGTTGGAAGAGAGCCAAACTGTCTGCAAAAACTGTGAGAAATTCAAGACAGACATCTAAATGGAAGGAAAGTTTTACCTTCCTCACCACCCCTACCCCCGCACCATTTGGGAACATCCATTCAGGCCTACCTTTCTATATATTGCACTTTATTTTTCTTATCTACTAATACCGCAAATTGCAGAAAGAAAGTAGCTAGTTTCTTTCATATTACTTATGAAACCTACAATTTATTAATATAATGTGATGATTTGCAAGCTATACAAATCCTGTATTATGACTCCTGTTAGAACTAAGAACAGAATTTTCATAACCCAGTAATATGGGGTTCTCAACTCACATTTCCATAAAGTGGTCCTAATTTTCACTGTGTACTCAAAACTTAGTTGAAATCAGGATACTGTGTGTCATAATGGAGGCACAAAGTCAACAGTCACTTTGGAAATTATTGGCTAATGTCTTAATCCTGGACTGTTCACTGATTTGTATGAACTTTTGTGTGTGCTTTGGCCTAAGTCCAAATCCTTGTGAAATCAATCGTAATCTTTCCATTGCCATCTATAGGCTTTAGATGAGGTCCTTTGCTGCCTTAGAAGAACTTTAACTTCTTTCTTGCAAAAATATTCCATATAAAAAGAACACTGAGATCTCATCATAATATTGTCATCAGAATCAAATGTCTTACACAAATATGCTAAAATTAGAAAAAGTGACAGCTCTATGTTGTACTTGATACCACTTACGAAAAAAAAGTGTATTTTATTTCCATGGTTGCAGTGAATAGGTATCTACATAAGATTTATAGAAATATGTATACAAAATTGTTTACAATGTGTTGTAATTCCAAAATTTGGGGCTTTTTTTCCTCCCCTGATAGATTTTACTCCCTTCAATGCATTCTGTGGTGATTTCATAAAATTTTTCTAAGTGCACTTTTCAGGATACGTTTTTAATTTGGGCAAATGCCCATTTCAGTATTTTCTCAGCTGTGCATGTGACTTTCTTGGCAAATAATATGGTAAGCATTCAGAATAGACATATTTCTTAAAACCCTGAAGTTCATAAGCAAACATAAGTTACATATACAGTGTCTGTATGTTTATGGTGACACTGAGGATAAGAATCTGTCCCATTCTTACTGATATCTGCCACATTAATTACTTCATATGATTTTGGAGCATGCTTTTATAATACAAATTTCATTGTATTATCATGTGGTTATAAGACAATAAAGCTCCTACAGAAATAAATTACTGTGAAGTTTACTTAAAGAATGGGTGAATCTCATTAATTTGCTGGTCATCAATGTAAAATAACATTTTACAAAATTTCTCTTAATGGATGCTAAATTTTCAAACTTTACCAAAAATATTCAAACATTAGCAGAAAAGTACTTGTGTCCAAATTTTTTCTCTCTTGAGAGACATGAGTCTGTGAGCTAGTAATCTTATTTTGTTAGAAGTCAGAATTGAATATTTCAATTCAAGTGTATAACCTTAATAAACATAGTACATGAAGATTTTTGAAGTTTTAGTTCACAAATTACAAACAGAAATAAAAAAATAATTTATGGAATGAACAGAAATGTGGCAGTACACTTTATTCCAGCCAATTAGTCCCTGAACAAAACTAGTACCATTTTAATTATTATTTAATGTCCTAAATCACATTCTTATACCTTATCATAACTATATTTTTCAATTCTTATTTAACGAACCACATATTTGCTCTTTTTTTTGTGAATCCTGTAAAGGGAGGGAGTAAGGGTTACAAGAGTTGGAATAGGTTGTCATAAAACGTATTCAAGGGACAAATAATATTAAAAAAGGACAGAACCATGGCAGCACATTTACTAGAGCCCTGAACCTAATCCCAAAAGGCTTACTTGTCCTGTCATACGAGGTGGACAATACAAATTTCTTGAGTTGTCTTTCTTTTAAAATCTTTAGAGTTTTTTCAAAGAAAAGCAGTGGGGAAAAAAAGGGAGCTCTGATTATTTCCTACTACATCTACTGTCTAACAAATTCTTCATTTACAATGCTTTTTGAGGTCTCTGTTTATTGATCTCAACCAAATCTACTGTTCAGGTGATAGTCCTGCATGCAAGACTTGGACAGAGGTAATAAAGGACTGAGAAACTTCCAAGACATTTGCAGTTTTTACAGATGAATGTGATAACCTCTTATTATGCCATATGGAGGTCCTGACTGACAGCCAGGGGCCTTAAATTACATTGAAATTGATCTCTACACCACAGCTTTAAGCTGTAAATGATGCCAAAAGACCATGGGCTTAAAATTAAAATGGAAAGAAATATATAAAAGCAAATGAGCTGCAGTGAGTCATTTTAATCTGAAGTTATAGTGTCCATCACCACTGAAGCCCTATGCCAGTTACTGAAGGTTGTCTGCTACAGTGCCTTTTTAAAATGAATATAGACATCAGGTTGTTTACAGAATTCTCCCTTTCAATCCACATACATCACATAATGATTTTAAATTAGAGTTCATAATTAATTAAATGTTATTCTCTAAAATTTCTTGAATCTTGTAGTTGATCTTAAATAATGCATGTACTCTAAATATAAGCTCACCCAAGAGACATCCACTGACTGAAGCCAGGAAATTCTACATGAAAGCTCAAGCTGTCATTTTGTCCCTAACTTACATGTTTCTTCATAGCTATTAAGAGCACATGTCCTAAAGGTGCTTCTTTCTTTATTTGTACAAATAATATTTTTTCAGCAGTCAGAGCCTTCACTTAAGAAAGTAGAAAACATACCTTGAAATTTGGCCTGTGGTGGAAAGATATAGGTATAGAATCTCTTCTTGTGCTCCCTTTTTCTTTGACTACTTTTAGATCCAATGAAAAGTCAAGAAAACATACTACTTTCAGTGTAGGGTTAAATAAATTCAGCTAGATTGCAATGTTATTATTTTAACAATACCTCTTGAGCTGCTATTGTCAAAATAAATCTAAAAAAATGAAGCTATACTAAACAAAACCATAAATAAACAACAGTCATAAAGGAAGAGAAGGAAACCCTGCAATTAATATATAGCTTTATACCTGAAAAAAAAAGAATTCTTATCATCCATCATGTTGAAAATCAAACTGTTAAAAATCACTGTATTTTTACAGTCAATTGTATTTTCTGTGTATAGTTTCTGAGTGCATTTCTGTGTCTGGCTCAGCGACACACCAACAGAACATCAAAGAGAGGCTGACTCTGGAGAAATACAATATCAAAACTATGGTAAGTCAAAAACCTCATTATTCATCAGAAGCCAGATCATTGACAACAAGTCATGAAAAGTGATAATACACTATTAATAACAGGAAATAATAAAGATAAACCAACCCGACTAGGTTTCATTGTGTTTATATTTCTCTCTATAACCAAGTGCCTGCACAACTCTGGGTAAGTCACAAACTTAGGGCTTGATTTTGTCCATCTGTTAAATGGTATAGTCTAGCTATACCACGTGGCTGGACTGGTAGAAGACTTAACAGTCTGCAGACAGATATAAAACAACAAAGATAAAGCAAACCCTTAAATTATAGTTCAAAAGCCTTTATCCATATCTGTTTTCAGCAACAAAATAGTGCTAAAACTTTGATTCAAAATCATAGCATCTTACCGCATGTGGTTGATCCCAGGAGCTTCCATGAGAGAGTTTTTGGGTAATTGGAGTATTTGGAAGAAGATGAGACACCATCTGCATTGATGAGTCCTGAGCAGACTCATTAACCTGCAAAGTGGTGGAAAAGTGTAGGGCATTTGTTGCTGCTATATGTGGCTTGAATGTGAGATAGCTGAAATCTGGAAGAAGCATGTCTGTATTTCTGTGGGGCTGAGCATGCAAGGAAATTCTTTCAAGACTATAATAGGAAGCTCACTATGCCTAGACTTATAGCTTCAACTGCTGCCAGTGTAGCATCTCTGCACCACAGTGTGCATACTAGTGGTGTACCTACAAACAGTTGTTGTAAAGCCACCAGAGGTCTTTCTGGTTCTTACCAGAGTAATCTGAAAAATTAGAGTTAGCACCTTACAACCATTTTCAAAGTCTGACCTCCTTTTAAAGCATAGGAGAGATTCAATTTTTTTAGCCGTCTTTTTGTACTGTAATATAAAGTTACATTATTTGATCCTCTGTTTCAAGGTTCATTCACTTACCTAAACAAAAAAAAGTCTTCTGGCACTGTAAATCTATTTGCACCTTTCTCTTTCTTCAACCTGTGCTCTAAATGTTAGCAGATTCAGTTAAAAGTAGGAAAATGGAAAAGCACAATCTTTCTCAGTAGGAAAAGCTGGCTGCTTCCCCACGCAAGTAACCCAGTCCAATCCCTGTGCCACTAACAGAGTAACACCCCTCGCAGAATGCCTTGGGCTAGGAACACATTGGTGCGTTTCAGGTAATGGAAATAAAGCACTTCCATTTGTTTCTTAGAGTGTCAGCTAAACTTAGTTGATCTGATTTCAGATGTAGTTGTAATTTCTTAATGAATGACAGCAATAAATAATTCTACAAACCCGAAAAGGCATTTTTGGCCAACAGAGTACTTGGAAGACATCTCCCTTTGATTAGCAAAACAAGTCACATTATATTTTACTAAATCTCTGTGGCTAAAAAGTCTTATTTGAAAATTAAAGATACTTATTTTCAACTTTCCATTGAAATTTTTCATTTTGAAATATAGTTATATTTCATTTAAGAGTGAGGAAAAAATAGTCAAGAATAAAAAGCTTAAGTGTGAATTAATGTAATTAATTGTTGTAATTTTTTTCTGTTCTGATAATCCCTGCAAAACCCCAAAAGCCTTTCTGATCCAGACATAAAATCAAAAATATCAAGTATTCACAATAGTTAGTGTAGTTCTCTTATCCCCTTCCTGTTCACAGCACTTTTGTATGACAAAAGACATTTGAAAAAGAACTGCAGAAAAAAAAATGCTGGAATCCCTTAACTGCTGGAATCAATAAAATGCTCTGAAGTCTTTTAAGAAATTAATTACCCATTGCTTGGATATTTTAAACTAAAATGGTCATGACAACAATTAATGTGCAAGAAAGATCAAACTTAGAGCGGAAAGTATTTGGAAAATAGACACAGATTTCTTGATTGCATTTAACTTTTATGATACTCCACTGCTCCACATAGCAGAGTTTCAGTGAATGCTCACAAGCATTTGCTAGGGTATGCACATTTCTTACTCCCTCTTTTTTTCATTCATCTCCTTCTATCACATTACCCAGTCCAATTAATCTCTGATTTTTTGGGGAGATACTTTGAAGTTTTTCTACTGAACAACTTTATTGAACAGAGGCATTATTAGTATAAGTATACATCCTTTCCTTATATTTATTCCCTTTCATCCAAGTCAACAAGCTTCAGCGAAATAACCCTTTACATTTGCTCTAAATCTGGAAAAATGGTTGAACACACTCTTGTTGGTTTTGGCTGAAGACCTCATTAGCTGCTAGTTAAATTTTTCCTGCTAAAGGAAAGAGTTTCCCAAATGGATCAAGGTAGAAGGTTTATGCAAGATTAAAAGCCTAAATTTGAAAACAGCTTTGTGTTGTCCTTAGACAAAGTTCCAAAAGACATAAAAAGAGACAGAGGTCCTTAGGCAAAAATCACTTTTAGAATCCTATGAAATCATTGTAGAGACCAGAATTATTTAAAAAGGATTATTTATTAAACAAATTTCTTTACAAAGTACAATCAATAGTTTGTATTAAATTTTGGGTTTTGGTATTTGCCTGTATGTACACAAAAGCTTATAGCAGAAAATGTGTCTTGATTTTACACAGGGACACAATATAGAGTTACCATCATATTTTGATTTCTACCAACATAAGCAGTTGATAATAACTTTCAGTTTATCTGCTGGATTTTTAAACTGAACATGAAGCAAGAACATTTCTGCAGAGTGTCAGTATTTATCAATGTACTCAATTATGACAAAGTAGAAATGAATAATCCCTTGGAAAGTTTCCACTGAGCATGAGTGGAACATGACATTTTTGGCAGGTTACTGGACTATCCTTATGATTGTAAAAATCACTTTTTGCAGTTATAAGATAGGAAGAATTGAGGAGCTAGGTAAATTTAATAATACCCTATTAGCAGCAGTTGATAGTAAATGCAACATAAGGCTTGTTTTGTCTGTCATACAAGGATGTGTCCTAGCAGACACTATTATATTGTTCTCTACTTGAACAAAAGTATCTGCATGTATTGTATGTCTTTGGAAAAACAAAACAAAGATATAGAGACAAAAAGCCATTTATTGTCATGAGTGACTATTGCCATCAGCTAATATGAATGCATTGCTAAAAATTAGTGAAGACAGGAAAATGCTGTAACGTAAATATATACAGAGTTAAAATACATTTCTTATCCACTAGATAGTGATTTTGTGGCACTGTGGTTTTCAGAATATGTCTTTTGAGAGCAATGTAATTTTCAGTGCAAGCTTAAGCAAAAATACCTGCCCGCTGTCATAAACACGACAAACAAATCTGGAATGTTCAAAGTAAGTTTGTCTTCCACTTCTCCACTCTTGAGGCACCTTTAAGACATGGCACTTACTGTAAACCATCTAAGAATCGAGAAAAGCAGACACAAGAAGCCTGAATTTTCCATAACAGCTTTAAAGATCACAGCCAGAGTCACTTGTGTAAGTAAACGATGCCTGTGTAAGGCTTGCCAGCAAAGCATCTTTCCTGAGAACGGAGCTGGGACACTCTCTGTGTATCATAAGTGTGCATGCTCAGAGCTGTGGTCGCTGTCGTGGCTGTCGTCGTTGGCTAGTGAGTCCCCCGTGTGCTGGAGCCCAGCGGCGCCGATGCCAGAGAGCTCAGAGGGGAGCAGCGTGCCCTTTTTCACATTCACCAGTTCCTTCTCCCGGGCTGCTGCCCCTTGCTGGCCCCCTTTTACACGCTTCCACTTCATCCGTCTGTTCTGGAACCACACTTTTACCTTCACACGAGAAAGACAAAACAAGGAAAGAAAGATGGGGTCACTGAAGGTAAAAATGAACTTTCTAGCTGTAGCACAGCATTTGGGGATTGTATTTGTCTAATGTGGCTTTCTGTCTGGATGGTAAAGTGCTTAGCAAGCTTTCCCTGAAGATCAGGCAATTCAGTTTTGGATAGGATGTGAACACTGGGGATAATGACTGCAAGGGAGGAAAAGGGGTTTCTCTAAGAAGACAGCTGGGCTCTCTGCTGCAGAGAGCTCCATAGGAACATCTCAGAGCCCTTTAGAAAACATTAAAAAGCTCACATACTCTTGAAAAATATATTAATGCTATTTGTCAGGGAGAGAAACAAAGGCAAAATGTTTCCCATCACAGGACTGTGCAAAAGAACATACATTGTGAGTAACAGAGAACCCTTCATAGGAGGGTAGTTACTCTGGAAAGGAACTTGCCTGAAAAATTGGCATTGCTTTCTGCTTTGTTGCTGTAAACTGGTGATGAGTTTCAGGTGCAGCAATTTAAAGGTGCTTTTTTTTTTTTAACTTGCTGAAGTATCTGAAAGGTCATTTCTTACCATCAGAACTTAAGACTCCCCAATCTATTTCACAAATGTATTCAAATTTTTCTATTCAACTGATCCTTTATTCTGCCATGTTTAGCCATAGACCCTGGTCAAATTTTTCAGAGAAAAAAATACCCCCAAGTCAGAAGACAAGGCATTTTTAAATTTGAGTCAAAATTAGCAAATAATTTCAGGTAAGAATGAAAAAGAAAATCATAGTATGGAAGACTGAAAGTGTATCTGTGTTTAAGTCATGTTAAACCCCAAAATTTTACTCCAGCTGAAACTCATTTCCCCTCCTCCCTTTCTCTGTATGGAAATATATGAGGGAGAAGTAAACCTAAATTATTTGCACTGCAAACCACAATAGCCAAAAGAAAAGCAAAGAAAAAAAAATATGTGCATAGCAGCTGTCAAATGTATTAGACCAGATTAAAGGCTGATTTCAGATCAGCTTAAAGTAATGTCACTGAAAACAGTAAGAATAGAATATTTTTCAGTTTGATTCATTTAGAGTTAATGTTGCTGAAAAATCTTATGCGTGTGTGCGCAGCTCTTTAGATGAAGGTTCCGAAGGAAAATAAACAATGCCTGCAACATTTAACTTGGAAAAAAAGCAAGAAAGCTTGCAATGTTGGTATATCCTCTGCTGTGTATAGCAGAATGTGTTTCAGAGTTTTAAAAGAAGCAGCAAGCAACAAGCACAGCAGGAAATATTGTACAACATGAGTAATAGAGCCACAAAAATGCTGTTTTGCTGAATCTGTCTTACACATCCAGGAAACATCACAGTTTTTAACCTTTCCTATCGCTTTGAATTTTATATTAAAATTTTGCTACGATTGAACTGATAGATAATGTCACTATCTTTGTGTAGGTATATAGGAAGGAAGAGAGGTCTTTTATTTTTATAATACTCTGTATTACTGTTTAAGCCAAATTGAGCTGTTAAAGCAAATCACTTGGGAACTGAGCAAATTTATTCCAGGTTAGTTAAAAACCTTAAAGCACAGCACATCCTTTCCTCTAGTCAGCTCATCAGAGCCAAAGAAATCCAGCTTGCAAAGTGAAATAAGTGTAAAAGGGAAGATATTTATTTCTGGCTGCTGTGATGTTGGAAATTTTCATACTCAGGACTGGTATCAGAAATGTCCTTGGAAACAATGTCTTCAAAAGGGTACAGCATTGGCAGCTTTCTGGTAGAAGTGATAGTTTTATTTTGTTTAGTTGTAAGGGTTAGGTTTTTTTTTTTTAAACAGTGAAGTTTCCCTTGCAAAAGGCACTGCTCTATTTGTGCCAGATAGTGCAGTAGATGCAACTGCAGTCATACTCAAAACATCAAAAATAATAGACTTTGGATTGGAGCCATTATCAAAGGATATTATCACACTTCTTAGGAAATAAGGGCCAAGAGAATTTTCTTTGGTAAGAAGAAATTACAGGATTGGAGTAATTGCTAAGATGTCCAAGCAATTCTCTGGATATTTTTATGTCCTTGAACATTCACAGAATAATTCACAGCACTAAGCCTAGAACAAAGTAAAAATATATACAAAACATGGTTTCAAGAAAAATGACAATGATACATTTGAAGCAAAAGTTTCAGTGCACAGCCTGGATGCAACCTGCTTTAACTTACTGGAACAGGAGACATCCAGCTAAACAGCCTTCTGGATGCAGCCAGTTCTTTTGTGGATACTTGAGAAACTGAAGCTAATACTCCTATGGCCAGTCTGAAACGGTCCTGGATGGGACAGGAGTGAGCATGATGGACTTTTGTTACAGGTGCTCATTTCTGTTCTCTCACAGAGCTAATTCTCAGCTGAGCTGACGTTTTTTGACCATTTTCTACTGTAATTTAATGAATTATTCTGGTTTTTGTTTTTTGTGACAGTACATTTTGATTCTGCTTGTTAAATTCAGGCTACTTCACAACAGCAGAGTTGAGAGGAGTCTGTCTTCCTGAGCATTAACCCCATAAGACTGACACCAGCTTCCCAATAACGAGTAGCTGAATCCAGGCTGGGGAGTACTTCTTCACTCAGATCGTAAGAGCCTTAAAGTGCCTCCACCATGGAATTAGTAGAGGTCAGCATCTGCATATTAGTTGATATAAATCAATTAAGGGATGATGACTTCCCTTTTCAAGAATAAGCAAAAGAAATATTTACAAATTCCTCAGAGGATCCAGCATGTAAAGCCATGTCTGCACATGACCCACTGTATGGGAAACATGGCATTTGGGCAAAGTTGGGCTGAAATGACTCCAGCTACCTTTACATGCACTCTCTTGAGTGTAGAATGAAGAGAGTAACCCTTCAACCTCATGGGAGGAAATATGCTACCAATGGACGTATAGCCTTCCCATAAAGAGAAAATGGTAACTATGTTAAAAATGCAAAAAAAGGGCACTTTTTTCCATTACTTTAAATAAACAACATCTGATTTATTTAGAAAATATAAAATAAACAATTTCCTTCTTTGGTACGTCAAAGATTATTTTCAAAAGTTAGAAATCATTCATAATGAAGTTTATCATTAAAAATATTGTGAGTTTATTTTGCTGTCATTTGCTGTGTTAATGTACAGAAGGGTTCTTATATGAGGGAATACATTAGATATTTTTTAGTACATATTTCTTAATGTGCTCCATTATGAAGTATTGAAATCCACCTTTGACCTGATCCAAAGTACACTAATGTCAATGTGAGTTTTTTCATACAGCTCAATAGACTCTAAATGAAGACTTTAATGCTCATGTGCTAATAATATGAGACAGGTACTTCACTTGTTATTTCCTATAGAGATCAAATTTAGATATTGGAATTCTGAACTTCCTCTGGAGCTGAACAGCCAGTTATAGAGGGTATGATTGTTACTGATATGTGATCCATTGATATTTTAGTAATGGAAAGGAAGTGAAGCAAGCACTGTATGAAGTAATTCAGAGCATCAGTTTATCTTCGGTCATGGAAAGACATGCTTTCTAAACACAGAACTCCCTTAAATCTTACATAACATATTAATCAAAGCAAAACACCAGAGAAACATAAAGGAGAAAGGACAAAGAAAGAAGACAGAAAATAAAAGAACGGAAGAGAATGGAATGGAATGGAATGGAATGGAATGGAATGGAATAGAATAGAATAGAATAGAATAGAATAGAATAGAATAGAATAGAATAGAATAGAGTAGAATAGAATAGAATGGAATGGAATAGAATAGAATAGGAGAGGGAAAGATCAAGAGTGACAGAGAGTGACTGAATGACTGAAAGAAAAAGAAAGAAAAATAAAAATAAAGGAGAGAGTAAAATTCCTTACTGAAGCAGACTTGAAAAACTCTTGAAAATTCTTCCAGGGAAAGAACTAGTGGTGACATTTACAACTTTTGCAAAAAATTATATCCTTTTAAAGTAGTTTAAAGGTCTACTGTGACAAACTTAATAAGATTTACAAAATAGCATTAAATAGATTTAATGCTATTTTTCAAGTCTGAGTTAGCTCCAACAGGACCTGAGCGTGCTCACCACCTCCCAGAATGAGGTCCTGATTGCCTACTGTTTATTGAAATTCACTCCCTCTTCTCCACCCTTTGACTAGCACAAGTTGACTGTACAGAGCAAGCATATGTACGCACAGAAAACAAAGGAAGTGGCGGGAAATGAGCTATATTAAAGATGATGGTAGCATTAACAGCTGTTTCTAAATCAGCACTTATGAGCCAGTCTATTGAGCACATCTGCTTACTGGCACGAAAGCCCTGCTTCTTTTCCCTTAGTCAACAAGTTGTTTAGCATCTGCATCTCCACATCTGATGATTAGACTGTTGCTTAAGATACGAGTAAATTATTTCTCATCGCGTATCTCCTGACGTATGAGATAAATGTTTTTGCTGTGACCGAGTTATTTTAAGGTCTGCTCTGTAGGAATCATAGGAGGGGAGTCAAAACTAGGAGGCTGACGTTGTTAGTGTCTAGATTGCCAAAAAAATGTACGTCCTTAGGAGTCTTTAAGGCCACATGATGTGCTGTGTTACATGTGTATCTTTAATACAACTTCCCGATGTGGACATCAACACATTCTTTTGATTCAAAATGTGAATAGTTCCTAAACTTCTGATTTAATGCTCCTTCTTCAGCAGAGCCTTTCAGTCATGGTAACTTTAAGAATAATCGACTGAAAAATTAATGACTGAATTCAAACTACCTTAGTTGCACTGCATGCTCCCTTTTTTCTTTTAAGAAAAAATACTTTATAAAAGCTATTTTATGGAAATGAAAGATTCTTTCCTAAAACCATGTTTTCTATTCCAGGTTTTAGTGGCATGAGTCCCAAACAAGATTAAAATTTGAGGCCTGATATCTAGAGAGCCTTAAAAATTCGAAACAAGGGTGCTGTGCCATTTGTAGCTGTTCTTTTGCTTTAAGGGATCCCTATTTCTAAGCAAGAGTCTTTACACTCACTATCCTAGATGCCATGTGTTAATATACCTAAATGATATGTCATTAAGTCCAAAGCATCAAGTGTTTAAAGCATTCTGCCTCGATTAGCCACTGTCCATTTCCTTTTGCTGTTATTATTTTTAAATCAATTTACTTTCCTCTACTACAGACAAACTCGTGAATAACAAAAAATAACCCTGAGCCTTTGAAATTAGAAGAAAAAATAAGGTTTACTTCTCAACTTTCTTTGGCCTTGAAAACATTCCTGTTATTTTTAGATAGTACGCTTAACGCTGCCAAGTTTTAAGGAAAGTCAAACTCCTGAGCTTTACAGAAATCCCTGGTGTTATGCAGCTGAAGCTTACCTTCTTTGCATGTATAGAAATAGTATTTTCATGATAGTTTATTCAGAAAATTATAAAAGTAAATAGAAATGTACAACCAGAAAGTTTCCTACGAATAAATATAAGTGTTCATAGAATATGACTTGAAGGATTTCCATTTTCTATTCCAAAGAAATTCTCATAAAAATTTCAATTTTATAGATTAAAACTAGTTTAAATAAATCATAGTATTAAATGTCTTCTTAGTTATTATAAAATCTTTCCAAAATCTATCACTTGAAGAAAATTGACTTCTCTTTGGAATTTAATGAGTGGTACCAGAACCTCTTGATTCAATTACTTAAGTCACCTGCTCACTTATTTAAAATTATCTGCTCCGTGTTTCATTACAGAACTTTGCACTGAATGTGTATAAGTACTTTGCAGCAGCTGTTGAGAAAAAGGGGAGTTTTTGGCAGGTGCACAAAGGACAGCTGGAGCTTTTGGCACCCAGGAAGGTGTAGGAGTGGGTTCTGGTTTATCATTACATAAAAGTCAGTTGAGTTTTTGGTACTGCTTAGGTGATACATTCTCTTTTCTACCTCCCACGTTTAGACAGGGATGGAATAGACATTATATTTCAGAGGACAGCAGTGATAGCAGTACTTCATTCCAGTTTTAGAAATCTCTGGGACCACTCAGTTTACCTCCCTCTACTCCATCCAAAGGACAGTCACCTTCTCCACCAAAACTGATTTCATGATCAAACAGTTAATATATCTGAATCAAAACTCTCCAAAGTAGATTTTGCAGTTTACATATCTTAAGCAGAAAGAGGCACACTGTCTCAGGTTTCTTCCTCCTACTGATTTGTTTTATGTAGTCTAAGAAAGTTGGTTTTTTTTTTAATTTATCTTTCAGTTTTTTTAGTTAAAGGCAAAGAAAGGCAACCTGTGAGTCTGCTTCTAAACCTCCATCTATCTCATTCTCCTGTAATACATCTTTTTGGAGTCTACTTTCATCCATTTCTTCACATATGTATAGCACCTAAAGGGGGCTTACATGGACAGAGAGGAACTTTCGATAAGGGGATGTAGAGATAGGAAAAGGTAGAATGCTCTTAAGATAAAGGAAGGTAGGTTTAAATTAGATATTAGAAAGAAATTCTTTATTATGAGGGTGAGGTTTCCCAGAGAAGTTGTGAAGTCTCCATCCCTGCAAGTGTTCAAGACTAGAATGGATGAGGATCTGAGCAACTTAGGGTAGTGAAATTCTCCCTGCCCATTGCAGGTTAGTCGGAACTAGATGATCTTTAAGGTCCTTTAACCCAAACAATTCCATGATTCTATGATTATGTAATTCCAAATCTACAAAAGAAACAAATGGTGGAAAACTAATTTGTGGGGAAGATGAATTATAGCTAAACTTTTCTCTTTTTTGTGTAGGCATTTACCTCCATGAATTACTCACATATGGTGTATTTTACTTCATGATAAAAAAATTGTAATGTGCATCATTCTGCACCCATTTTGCACAGATCAACTGAATGTGAAAGTTAAAAGATGGTAGGTAACCAAGACTAGTTTTGGATGAGTATGTTGATGCTTCTTTTTGCTAGTAGTTTATTATGAAGAAAGACAAGTCCCTTGAGGAGTAGAAACCTGTGAAACCAGAATGAGATTCTACGTTTCTCAATGGGCTGCATAAAAAATATCTCTTTTATACTACATGTTCATTTTTAACTCTCCAAAATACTTTTTTCTCCATTGATTTCTTATATTTCTTAAAGTTAAAAATTTCAAAAGCTCCTCTTTCCCTAAACAGGGGGCATAAGAAGATACATCTTTCTCAACTTGAGTCTAAGAAAGAGCAGGCGTAGGTAATGGCAGAGCCTCATACACTTTGTAAAAGCAGCTGTGTGAGTAGCTAATATTTCTGTCTATATCACATATGCTTCTTGGCCCAAGCAGAGGTTTCTCCCCACCCAGCACCTCACAGGGTTTCTCTGCAGGTGTGGGGTCCATTCACAACAGCTTGAGGCACTTGGATCTTTGCATATTAATTGCTTGTTTGAATTCAATCAATACTGCAAATTAAATAGGCTGATTGAATTTTTTGCCATGTCATTTTTTAAAAATAATTATTGTACAAATCAAAATTATTCACAAGTTATAACTAGGTGTTCTAGCTGCATTCTTTCCTGAGAAAGAACAGAAGTAGCACAGTAACTCTTACTGCGGGTATTTATAATGTTCAAGACAAATATCAAAGTTTGATTTTATTAAGAGAGTTACTTTAAATAAACAAAAAATCTGAAGGATTTCAAGCCACACAACCTCATTATATAGTGTGGATAGAGAGTGCTTAACACGTGGAAGTGTGGAATGAGCAGCTGCCTTTCAGAGAAAATGTGATAGCATGACAAATCAGACAGATATGGTGAAGCCTGTCCTATCAATCCCGTTGGATTTTGTTTGATTTTTGTTTGAAAATATTCATCTAACCTCAGAAAACTAGCTTCCTAAAGTAGAAAACTAGTAATGCCATGTAATGCATGAACAGACATTTACACCTCCAGCGACTGTGCAGAACAAACACATGATGGAGGAATATTGAACTCCCTGTTTTCTTGCCTGGGTGACCAGGTGAAGCCATTCTTACCTTACTAGTGAAGTCTGAAAAATGCAGTGATTAGCCTCCCTGGAACTTTGTAATGCTGAGAAATATTTTAATGATGACACTTGTGATAAAGCTTTGAGGTAGCCAGGTCTGGAGAAAAAAAATTTCTAATGGTAAACTTCATGTAGTATTTGCATGGTCTTAACAATGCAGTGCTACAGTGTGGGTTGTGGTACTATACCAAAGTATAATTTAAATAATAGTGCTTCTTGCTTCTATTTCTGGCATAAAAAGGCATCTCAAAGCTTCTTTCTTTGTGACTCATTCCATGTTGTTACCACATGCATGGAATTCAAACACTGATGCAAAATCATTCCTCACTTGGGCATAATTTTGTCCTTTGTCTATGCAAAATCAACAGCTTTAGGCCTTTTATAAATGAGTAGTAGCTTCTAGACAGATATTGGAAGTTAAAGTTGAAAAGAAATAAACCTTCTAGTTGACATCAGCAGAATTTAATCTGTCTAGGTGGGATCTTCGTTTATGTTGGCAAACAGAAGCATTACATATTTGGACTGTTTATTCCGGTAACCTTAGCTAGCCTGAAGAACTGCAACATTACCCTTTTGATTAGCTCCATGCAAAAAGATCTTGCGAGATGGAAAGATCTCCTACTCTTTCTATATTTGGCAGGATCAACTCCATAAAAATGTCCATTTTGCCACTCCTCTGATACCCCACTGCAGCTGCTTCCTCCCCTCATCCCACAGTGAGATATTAAAAAGTCTGCATGGAACCTTCTCCAAGTTTATCTGGAGGTACAAAAAAAGCCAAGAATGCGCTTGTCAAGGTTACAAATATCTAGGGAGCTCAGATACTTTTTAGTCTAACTAGCTCTTCAAAATATAATAGAGGCCTGCCAGCTGAAAATTATTAACTGCTGCCTGAGCTGGGATTGTGAGTGCACTCTATAGGAGAGGGAGCAGGAATTGTATGTACCTATATTTCTGGAATTCTTACAGTACCATAATAGAGCCATCCTACCACCAGATGTGCTTATAATTCTCTCCAAGTGCACCCTTAATGTCTAGGCAATTGAGGCACTTATTTAATTTCATCCTCCTGTCTTGTAATGCAGGTTTCCTTTTTAGGGAGTGATAGGATTACTTCCTTCTCCTTAGCCATATGTTGTTAGGGTTTTTTTTCATTATTATTTTTGTGAAATGGCCTTCCATGAGTCATTTATGTTTGAGCTGATCTCATAAGTTATTTCAGAAGTCAAATGGAGCCTTACTTTGATGACTACAGAGAACTTTAATACCCTTATATAGCTTTTTAAATATGGTCAGACATATGTTTTTTCTACAGCTTGTTTAAATGCCAGAAAGGTAATTATGAAGTGTTAGTTGGTCAATGCCTCTTTTAATCTGTTATGTATGGTAGAAATTATCACTATAGTCAAGAGGAAGAGAGAGATTTCTTAAGATAATAGGCTCTGTGATTTATCTCACATCTTGCAAAATAAATGAAAGTTGTAGCTTTAGGATGACCCAACAATACTTTCCCCAGATTATTTTGTTGCTCTTCAGTCTCTGAATAATGCACTTTTCTTTTTTTTTTTTTAAATCCTAGTAAAAAAATAGTGCTAAACAAATAATTCCATCAGAGGTTAGATCTGCTCTCAAACCTATTTTCTGAGCAGATACATTAGTTCACCCAATACCCACTGCTGCTTTTTTGTCACTGCACTATCTCAAGCAAGTTTCAATTCTCTGTATGCAAATTCAGTGTTTCGTGAGCAATCAAGAAATCTCCCAACACCAAGAAGTCTACAGCATGTGATGAGATCCAAGGCTATCACTTGTGTGTTCACTTATTTCAAAGAAAGGAACTACTTCAACTTTCAAACAAAGAAACTATCAACTATTGCATTTTCTGCAATGCAGCTGGAGAAAAATACTAAAGAAAAATGGTTCTACGAACAGCAATTTTCTAAAAATGTTTCCTCTCAGGAAAGGGGGGGCAGGGCATGGATAATTCCATCAATATATTTTAGATCAATTTTTTGTAGCTGTTTAAGGTCTGTATCAAATATGATCTCCTCTGTTGAAGCTAGTTAAAAAAAGCTAGTTAAAAAAAAGTAGGAACACTAGTAAGAATGAAAATAAGTGCTGTTATCTCACTCAAGTGTAAAGATTCATTTTGGTAATGACAGAAAGACAGGTCCTGAAGGAGAATACCTTCTCTTAACTGGAGAGAAAAGAAATATTAGTGTCACACCGCGCACACGCTGAAGTACGTTTTTTAGTCACTAGAGGAATACTAATGTAAAACAAGTATGCAAGAAGAGCCAAGTTTTTTGATTTGTGGAATTCAGCTTCTGAAGTCTGCTATATACCATGGAAACCCACACCTAGATCTATGCTCTTTACACTATTTTTCTATCAAAGCAGTATATTTGATTTAAAAGAAAGATGTCTAGTTTACAACATGGCTTGGCTTAGTGTGATTCAGAAACTGAAAAATATGTCCAGAATTTCCTCTCAATTTTCATTTTTTGATTAACAATACAGTTTTCATGCTTTTTCTTGTTTCTTCTTGTCCTTTTTTTAGACCATTTTACTGTGGTAAGATACAGAACTGGATGCTATTAAACTAAAAATCATAATGCTTTCCTTTTCTAAGATGGTGTTAAAAAGCCAGGTGGGAAGGAAGGAAGGAAGGAAGGAAGGAAGGAAGGAA